>JAAXCT010001258.1:0-205667 GCA_012490785.1 Eragrostis nindensis
CCCCCCCCCCCCCCCCCCCCCCCCCCCCCCCCCCCCCCCCCCCGCGGTGCAACTTACAGCGTTGCACTTTCTTTGACATATATACTCATCTGCTCACAATGCTTTCTCTTTTATGTTCTTTCGATCAGGATGGCACTAAACCTCATATGGTCAGCTTCATGGCTTTTCAATCAGTTCTCCCAAGAAGATGCACAATGGATACGTGGATGCAATGCACAAGCTCAAGGTTCTACAAGATATCAAAAGTATATGTCTAAATCTCACAACTGAATCTCAGGGTGAAGACAGCCAAGCAAATGCCACGCAAGCAATTTTCAGTGAAGAGAACTCCAGAAATACAAATAAAATTTAGTTCCATTTTACATTTCTATTTCCTTTTCTCAAAATATTCATTTCATTCCATATATAACCACTTATGTATTCTACCAAGTATATCTTAATAAATAAAATGCAATTGTGTCAAAAAAATTGTCACTTTACCCTTTGCTGCATTCATCCGAAACTGCACTAAAAGTCCCGCAACAACGCGCGGAAAATTCACCTAGTTTTAAAGGATCCTAGCGTCTGAATTTTATTTATACCATCTATATTCAAGAATTACACACGAATAATCCTGTAAAATTGGTATAACTAACTTTAATATATATTGGTTGTAACGCAAGATAAGAAAAAAAATTCAGGTATTCAGGCCTCAAAAATACCTGATTTTATTTTCTTACCTATTCATGCATGCAACTTAAAAACCTGAAGTTTTAACAATCCCTTTTCTTCTACCTCCCCTTACCTGCAAGCCTCTCTGTCTCCCCGTAGATTTAACGTGAATGTGTTCGACTCATTGCCTTAAATCTAATGCTCCACAATCAAAGATACCTACCAAAAGGTACAAAAATATTGATGGAGCTACTTAAGTATGAAGGATAAAAAAGTAATTTCGGGTGGTGAGTAAATATGGAACGAAAGGGCAAAAAGGAAATAAATCACCATGCCTTCCTATATGGGAACATATCAGGTGAAAACCAACCCCTCCGTGCAAACTATAGAAACTTCAATATGAGCCACCCGATGTTGATCCAAAGGAAGCGCTCATGGGAGGTGGAGGGGTGATTTATAAGCTCAAGAAAGGTGGAAAGGGTGATTTGCAAAGTCACTTTTGCAAATCACCCCTCCCACCTTCCTTGAGCACCCCCTTAGATCAACATCGTGTGGCTCAGATTGAAGTTTCCATAGTTTGCACGAAGAGATTGGTTTCCACCTGATTCGTTCCCTTCCTATATTTACATTGTTTTATCGTCATTAACTTGGTTTCAATTTTCTTTGAATAAGGCAAGAACACATCTACCGCTAGGTGCCGGCGGCGATGACGTCAGGAGGTGTTTTGTATTATAAACATTACTTTTAGAAATCTACATGGTTCTTCACAAGTTACATGTTTAAGTTTTTTTGACCAGTGTGTCGGGTGCCAAAATTATGGAGCGGAAAGAAAGAGCATGAACGGATTTGAAATTTTTTTGAAACAAATCATTACATGTTTGCAAACAGATTTACAGATTTTTCCCTTCTAAATCCAACTCATAGATTGAATAAATCAACCGTTGATTTTTTTTACCGAAGTCAGTAGGGGAAACCCCAACCTACTTTTTTCACTTTTTTTTATTTCAGCCTGGTTATTCGCTTCCATCAGGAATTGAACCCAGGTCTGCTAGATGCTACTAAGGTGCTCTAACCACTAGGCTTGAGGCCCTTTCCCAAATCAACCATTGATTGAGTAAGCAACCATAAAACATAGTAAATAATCACTTTCTTTCTACGTTCGCCATGCTTCAATGGAACTGTCTCCATGAGCGAAAGAGCCTGTAGCCTAGTGGTTACAAGAGCCTCAGTAGCACCTCAGTTCCTGAGTTCGACTCCCCGTGGGAGTGAATTTTCTAGGATTTAATGGCATTGTGCTTTCAACGGTAGGCGACGTGGCCGTCGATAGTGAGACGCTAGTGGTGACTTCGTCAATCTCGACGATTTGCCGGCTCAGTCTTCGAAGATACCCAGGGTAGGATTTACGTATGTTGTTCATAAAGGTAAATGTGCGTGCGTTGTGAGTTTTTAAATTGTATGTAATTGGAAAAAAAAAACTGACTCCATGAAAAATCCTCAAGCACCAATGACCGCTTATCCCTCCTCCACGTAATTAGCAACTGTCCAGGAAGAGAGAGAAGGGAATAGAGAAGGTCATCCTTTGGGAAAGGAAATGAAATGGAGCTAATAATTGTGATGTAAAAAAGAAAAAGACTCTTTGATTAGTTGCAATGTTATGATAATTTTTATTCCGTACCTTGCCCTGTCGATCTCCAGAAATGCTCGTCCTGTATCGCGCTGCCGCAAGCTTCATCAGGCACTGCTCTGCAACTCCTCGCACCCGTGGCTTCTATTTTGCCTCTTGGTGGCTGCTCTACGTAGCTCTTCGCGTGCCTTCGCCCGCCGCCCGCTTCTGCCTACCTCTGCTTCGCCTTCGGCCAGTCCTGTGATGAGGAGAATAACGAGAATACAGATGTCGGCTCCTGCATGCATAGCATCACCGAGGGCCTGATTTCATTGGTGAGACAGTGAACATGGAAGTCCTCAAAAGAGATGGTATTGTTGCTATGTTCAACGACGGCACCTCTATCGACACCCTGCCCACCAAGTATTTAATGGTTGTTTTCTTCAAAAAACGAAGGGAAAAAGAAAGGAAGGGTTCGATATTCATTTGGTGGTGGCATCAAGGCACCATCACTAATTCACTACCTGTCATGTCCAATGTAATTGCTACTGCTGCTCCAGTGGCAGATGGACTGTCGTCTCCAACAGGCATGCCGGCCATTCGACACCAAATTTTCAACGTTAGTGCAGGGATCATACCACAAGCTCATAGCGATTTCTATGTCACTACCACGTTCATGAAAGTTTCGGTGTTAATTTAGGTACTACCAAAGCTGTTGGCCATGGCCGCCACTATGAGAATGGGCGAGCCAACTTGTAAGCTCAAGTTCTGAGCTATATGACCCTGCCTCACGTTCTGAACCTAAGCTGGATAACTCACAAGTAGCCATGTTACAAGCACATAACGGCAACCTTAGCAATTGAATCACAACTGAATTTATGGAGTGCCTTCTTTGTGGTGATTGGCTTGAAGAAGTAGCTGTCCATCGGAGTTAATTGTGAGATGATTGGCTTTCAGGCTCAACCGAGAAGGGATCATTGACGTGCGTCGCTCCTCCTGCACTGGCTGCAACAAGAGAAACACCCTTTTAGCAACGCATATATGCGTTGCAATAGAACCCTTAAAGTGTTGCTAGGATCTATACCAACGGATTTAGTATGTGTTGCTACAAATGGCGTTGCAAGGGTCTATAGCAACACATAACTATGCGTTGGTAACTGGTGTAAATTTCCATTGCAAATTACCAACAGATGCTACCAACGCTCATATCCGTTGCTAGCTGTAACATCCACTGCTGTATCTCATACTATACTTTTTATGTCTTAACATCTCGACCTGAAGTAAGATCTACACATTCATCAACCAGACACGCTCAACTCAGTGACAATTTTGAAACAAAAATATAGCATTTATTTCAATTAAACAATGTATGTACACAGTGGAGTAGCCGTCACAAGATATTGTGACTGTACATGGTAATGCAAAATACACAATGTTTCAGAAAAAAACACAATCTGACATACAAATCTTGAACCCCTTGCTTCTTGTCACCACACTTGAGAGCGATCGTTCCCTGACTCCCCAGAAGCGCAGCAACCACGTTTAGGGCGCGCCCGGAAGATGCTGCCCAGCATGGGCTTTTCCTGATGCACCGCGCTCATGTCGTCATGGTCGTGCTCACCGCCACGCTCAGTGCCACCGAGCACAACAGCCAGCGGCTGGAGGAGGGGGATAATTCGACCGGGCTCTGTCACCTCTTCCTGAGGCCGAGCCTCCAGAAGATGCCGGCGATGAACACAATCTGCCAAAAAAATCCTATTTCTTTATCATTTGCTCAACTGAAGTAGAGTGACTTGTCTAGTTATACAGTTATGTTCTGCAAGTGCTTGAGCAACTGAATTTTAGATCACTATGTCTTGGTCCTACATGAATATACGGGAATGGTTGGATCAGTGACATGTACATGTCTACAAGAGTTAATTAAAAGGCAAGACAGGACTGCGCTGCTGCTCTGAAGGATTTAAATAAACCAAGACAGAATGCATTGTCCACGTAAATTCATATATACACCTCTTATATCAAATGAGGAAAATCAATGGACAGATTTTGCAGAAATGGCGCTTACCATGGCAATGTTATTTGCTCAGCCAGTCCATGAGTGCCGATATCCAGAGATAGTTACAAAGATGCTACAATATTCTACAGGTTTCTGCCAGGGAAAAAAGATTTAATTAACATAGTTAAAATCCTAACCTTCACGTAGAATATAGGGTATTTATTGAATACTAGTTCTAGCAGCAGTACAGAATCAGGTGGAATGTTTCAGAATATCCAAATAAATCTGTACGGAGATTGAAATTTGTACAGAAAAATAAATAAGATTCTCTAATTCATTTGATATTCCTGACTACATTATTCGGTAAGAAATCAGGCTTACCTGCATCTCTTCATACACCTTAGGGACATGGAAACTTGGGAACACGATTAGGGAAGGGTCGTTTGATGCCTTGCCGCACCTGCACATAGAATCGCCATTCAGAAAAAAAGAACGATGATATTCATCCAATATCACTGAAATTCCACAGAAACACGCACGATTGTACCAAAAACCATTCACCAACTGACATCCATCCAAATGTGAATACTATTCAATACAACCAGTGCCCTGAAAGAAACCTAGCGAGATCTAAATGTGAATAATACACGAAAACTCAGATTGAATTGCAGCACAACAGAGGAGAGGATTTGAGGGCAGTTACCTCAGGGTGATCGAAGAGGGGTCCTCGCCACGGGCTGGATGAGAGGGGACAACCACCGTCAGATCCGGCCGCTCCCTTCTCTGTCCTCGCCTCCGCCGGATCTGTTGGGTACGGGGGAGCGGGGAGGAGTGCTCTTGTGCGGCCAAGCACCAACAGGAGGGGAATGGCCTCGTCCCTGCATGGGTCAGGTACGGCGAACCAGGAGGCCGCTCCGTCGCCGCCGCCGCCGCCGCATTGGAGAGGGAGTTGGGGGAGAACTTGGGAACAGGCCCTATTCTGCTGTGCGGAGGGATGATGGAGATAATTACTTGAATTTATTAATGAAGGAGGTGGGACGTGGGGTGACTGGCTGAGCCGGGGTCGCGGGGATGGCCTGCAAGGCTGCAACGCTTGATCATTCCGTTGCAAAGCATCCGTTGCCGGAGGGATGTTTGTGTTGCAACACACAAACCCGGTTGATCTCTAATGATAACCCCCCAACGTCCACTAGTATCACCTTGTCTGAAATCATCATTGACATTTGATTTGAGCACATGAGTAGTTGGAGGTTTCCATTTTAAAGTTCTCACTAGTACAAAAAGGCTCTTTAGTGACGGGCTTTTTAGGCCTGCAGTGGCGGACAAAGCGTCCGCCACTGCATTTCCGCCACTGCTAGGTGGCAAAGAGCAGTGGCGGTTGGGCCGTCCGCCACTGATAATCATCTCCACTGGCGGACAGTTACGTCAGCTGCCCCGCCAGTGTAGATGTCTGCTCGGTGACGGACATGTTGACTATCGGGCGTCCGCCACTGCAATGGCATTTTCAAAATAAAAAAAAAGGTCCCCTCTGCTGCCCTGTGCCTTCCGTGCTGCAATGCAACGAGAGCAGAGGAGCAGAGACAACAGAAGTTCAACGATGAATTCTATACAGGAATGAACACATGAATTAATTTGGACCACAATTTTACAGTTCTATACAACAGAGCAGAGAAGAGAAGAAACAATCGAGTTCTATACAACAGACTTCTACACAAGAGATGCTTAGAACCCTAGGCTTTTCAACAATTCACCAATTGATGATTAGCCACAATTGATATCCGAGGACTCAAACCTGCAGATGCAGAAAAATAAAGCAAATCAGGCCAACAAGAGATGCTTAGGACACAGTGCACAAGCTACATAGATGAAGCTCCAGTTGAAGTCAATCTCGACCAAATTGCTACGAGATGAGCCCAAATCAGCACCGCTGTCACTCTGCGGAACACCAGAAGACAAGGAACTGAAGCTCACCGCCGTCGAGCCGTTGCCCGTCCCGCCACCGCGCCTCTGCACGTCACGCCGCCGCGCACACACGCCGAGCCGCTACTCCGTCGTGCCCGCTGCGCCGTCGAGCCGCGCAGACCCGGATCTGGAGGGGAAGGGCGCTGAGCCGCGCCGCCAAGCCACGCAGGCCCGGATCTGGAGGTGAGGGGCGCGGGGAAGGGGAAGGGCGCCGAGCCACACCGCCGGATCTGGAGGGGAGGAGCGGGGGGAAGGGGAAAGGCGCCGAGCCGCGCAGGCCCAGATCTGGAGGGGAGGGGCGCGGGGAAGGGGAAGGGCGTCGCGCCGCCGAGCCGCTCAGGCCCGGATCCGCCCGCTGGTCCACCCGTAGAGCCGAGCCGCCGAGCCGCAGATCCGCGCAACCGCCTCGCCGGGATCCCACGCCGCGTGAAGACGAAGTGGAGAAGGAAGAAGAAGTGGGTGGCCGCCGCGCGTGGGGAGAGAGGAGGAGCGGGTTAGGGCGAGATAAGGGAGGAGAGGACGGCGGCGTCTGTGGAAGGAGAGGAGGATGGAGTAAACTGGAAAACCTAAGTGTTGCTTATATACGAGTGCACCGAGTTGGGCTAAGAAAGAAAGAAAAATGGCTCGTGGCCGCCGAGTGGCGGGCGGCTGAGGGCAGCTGCCCACCACTACAGCTAGAAAACACTAGTGGCGCATCAGATGACATCAGCAGGCTCGTCACTGCTGTGTTTTTTCAGTGACGGACACCGCTGACGTCACTCCGTCCGCCACTGGTATGTGCTCCAAGTCCTGTAGCTTTGCTGATGTCATCATGTCCGCCACTGCTAGCTGCTACAGTAACTGGCATCGAGCTTGCAGTGACGTATCCGTGTGTGTCTGCCACTGCTGTAATTTTTCAAGTGTCATATTAGGCTCATTTTGTACTAGTATCTGAAGTCTGGTGCGGTCCCAATTTTGCAACCTTTCTTTATCAAAGTATTAATCTCATTGGAATAATAGTATTTGGTTTTACTGAAGCTCCACAAGATTTATTCAATTGATGGGTGATCCGTGTTCATTTGTTTGACTAGCTAAGATCCAAAATTGTAGCATGCTGGAATTTTTTTATCACTCCTAATTCACGATTAGTTAAATAGAGATTGATTTCACATGGCCACATGTATTGGCTCAACTTTGTATATAATACTCATTTCAAAGCTCACAAAAATGTTGATTTCGTCAACAGTAAAGTTTGATACTCACAACCAGTTTTCTCGCTTCAAATTCATGCTCGTCCACACGATGGATTGTTCAAGGTCACGGGCAGTACACTAAACGCGTGGCGGTATTCTAGTGTAATCCCACACGTGGCGCCAGTGACGGGATAGGACGCTGGTGCGCACGAAGGCCGCGGTGGATGAGAGGCAGATGAGGATATTGTGCAGGGGATCGTCACGGAGGTCGCTAATGACATCCTTCCCACCAGGGTGGTGGCTGTGGTATGTGTCCAACAAATCTCTTAGCCTGTACTAGAACGATAATGCATAGTATTAGCAAGGTTCTATTCTTTAATGCCCGTGGATGATCCATCGATCGATCGATGTATGATCCCCTAGTGCTGGCAGCAGGCATATATTTATAGGCCTCAACCAAGCAGGCAATCAGCTCCGTCCTGGTGAAATCCAGATATGCATGAAGCTAGTCTTTTCTTGCTTCCCTTGCTTCCCAAGCTGAGCTATCCAAAGAGATATGCATGCAAGTGTGAACACGGAATGGATATCCAAAGCTTGTTGTAAGCTGGTTTGAATTTGAACACTTTGGATAGCATTATGGATTTGGCCGAGATGCATGCATGCAGCCAGCAATAATTTCCCTAATGCACATATATTTTTGCTATGTGCAATTCATTAGCACAAACAAATGATCTCTTAACTATTTTGAAGGGAGAGGAGAGGGTACTTCAACCCATAATGCTTAATCTTTATTGCTTTGATCAGGCAGGGAAGGAGAAAAAAACAAAAAGGGAGATTCAAGATGAAATGCTGGTCCTTGAACAGTTTGAGGAGGAAGGCCTGCTTGACAACATGCAATAAAAAGAAAAGTGGACCTCCCAGTGGAGCTCCTTAACATCCTGGAATCTGAAGAACTTTCTTGGTTCAGAAGATCCCATGAAACATGGCTGCTCAAAGGTGATAACAATACTGATTACTTCCATAGAATTGCTAATGGCAGGAAAAGGAAAAGCACCATTTTTTCTCTACAAAGTTAGAATGGTGTTATCCAAGGTACTGAAAATCTCCTTGCACATGCCACTGAGTTCCACGATAGGATCTTTGGACCTGACCCTGGCAATGCCTTTAACATGAATTCTGCAATTGGACCAGTGAGGAACATGGTATCTTCTTAAGAAAATTCCATGCTAACTACACCTTTTGATGAAGACGAGATCAAGCATGCTCTTTTCCAAATGAAGAAGAACAAGGCTGCTGGTCCAGATAGAATTCCTATTGAATTATCAGGCATGTTGGGATATCATCAAAGAGGATATCATCCAGCTGTTTGCTGATTTCTACCTGGGATCCTTAGACATAAAAAGAATGGATTATGGAATAATTACCCTCTTACCAAAATCTGCAGAAGCTGAAAGGATTCAGCAATTTAGACCCATTGTACTCCAGAATTGTCTCTATAAGTGGTTCACCGAAGTCCTTACTATAAGGTTGGAACCTGTGGCTGATAAAATCATACACAAAGCCCAAACTGCCTTTATCAAAAACAAGAACATTATGACTGGAGTTCTCTCTTTACATGAGGTTTTCCATGAAACAAAAAAAAAGGTCAAGTGGGAATCATCATCAAACTAGATATTGAGAAAGCGTATGACAAGGTGAATTGAGAATTCTTATTCAAATGCCTTGATATGAGGGGGTTCAGTGATGTCTGGTGAATAACCAGACTGGGCGCCCTATTATCAGAGTTACAAAGGGGTCAGGCAGAGTGACCTGCTGTCCTCAATCCTTTTCAACATAGTTGCAGATGCCCTTACATGAAAGATGCAGTCTGCCCAAGTTGACCAGATGATAAAAGGGTTAGCAAGCTTCCTGATCCCTAATGGCGTGGTCATTTTGCAGTATGCAGATGACACCATTCTCTGCCTAGAGAATGACTTGGTGTGTGCCAGAAATGTTAAACTCCTCGTCTACATGTATGAATAAATGGCTAGCCTGAAATCAACTTCGACAAAAGTGAAGTCTTAATTATTGGTGGTGATCATGAAACTGCAATCTCATATGCAAACCTATTTAATTGCCAAATTGGTCAGTTCCCATTGCGATATCTGGGAGTACCAGTGGCTGCTTCCAGGTTACATGTGAGTGATTGGAAACAAATGGAGGAAAAATCATATCAGAAACTGGATGTGTGGCAAGCCAAGACAATGTCTATTGGAGCGAGCACAATCCTAATCAAATCTAGTGTGACAAACTCCCCTATCACTCACATGTCTATGTACCTGCTCCCTAAAACAGTCATAAAAAGGTTGGAAAAAGCCTTGAGAAAATTCTTCTGGCAATGAGGTGACTAAAGTATATATGTAAATCAAAGAAGAAAGGGGGTTGGGGATAAGGGATATCAGGAAACTAAATGTGAGCCTGATCCTCTGTAGATGGTGGTGGAGGATAGAAAATGAAGAAGGTTTGTGGCAGGAGTTGGTGAAGGCCAAATACCTGCATGACAATCCTATTGGGTCTGTGAAACATAGACTAAATGATTCTCCTATCTGGTCTGATCTCCTTAAGGTCAGGGAAATATGCATTAGTGGTAGAAAGATGGTTGTGGGTAATGGGAAGAGGATCAGATTATGGAAAGATAAATGGTTGTGCAGTGAAACACTGCTTGTCAAATATCCTCTACGTTTTGAATTCTGTGCAAAACAAGAGTGTAATTTTGATCTTCTAGTTCCTTCTAAGATTAACCTACCTGTGATCCTACACAGTCAGTGGTATGAGATGGCAGCTCTCCTAAATGAGCAAACTCTAAGTGAAAATAGTGACACGGTTGTTTGGTTATGGATGAACAGTGGTAAGTTCATAGTTAAATCTGTGGATGACCACTTGACCAGGAATGATTCTGGTAACTCTTATAAGCATATCTGGAAAGCAAAGCATCCCTAGAAGATCAAAATTTTCATGTGGCTCATTGAGAACAATGCTATCCTAACCAAAGACAACATGGCCGGGAGGAAATGGCAAGGTGATCCGATTTGTCAGTTCTGTTCCCAACCTGAAACCATTGACCACCTGTTGTTCGAATGTTGTGTTGCCAAAGTAATATGGGGAGTTGTACCAATGTGTTTTAACTCCCGCACAAGGCCAAATAACCTCACACAGTATTTGCAGTGGATCAAAACTGTGCTGCCTACTAGGGACGAGGTGTTCACCAAAGGATTGGCAGCAATATGCTGGGCAATCTGGAAGGCGCGCAATGCGGCCTGCTTCGATAAAGTTTTGATTAAACATCCTTGTGAAATTATTTTCCATGTGTGCTTTCTTGAAATATTGGGCAGGTTTATACCCAGCTGAGATGAAGGAAGTAATCAGAACCGGAGCCGCGACGATGCTGCAGACGCCGATTGGCATCCTCAGCAGGCAGGGACGGTCAATTCAAGACGATGGTGAAGCCACAAGCAGTGGCGGCAATGGGGGCGATAAAAAGGAATCATGAAGACCTGGTGGCTACTATGCCGTGGTGTCAGTCCTTTCATTCGTTCTCTGGAAGTAGTTACCGTAGCTGGTGTCCTTTTGCTCGTAGTGCTAGCCAAAACGGCCAATGTTGCTCCTCACCCCCAATTGGTTATTTCAGAATCCGGTAATCGATTGGGGGCGGGCAACCTTTTCTTTTCTCGCAATCTTTTGCTTTCCAAAAACATGTAAACTCTAAGACCTCCATCCTCGGATGGAGCTGGGTTAATCTCGTTTCGAAAAAAATAATGCTTAATCTTTAAGTCTAGGCAATCATCACACATATACCTTTAATATATATAAGCATTATTTTCTTTAATTTACGTGGCCACTTTTTGTTAATTTCTAAAAGGGGTCACTACCGGATGGCAAGGGGCAGCTCCGTGAGGTTACAGGTGCTCAAGGTTGTCGATGGCATTGTTGGGAACTTGGGAGTATACGATCCGTGAGGAACCCTATTTCGCTTCCTGCCCTACTCTCGGGTATTATCTCCGAGTCTCGGTCCAATCTGCAACAAAACAAGGATCACTCTGTTTTTGTTGCATACCACATAGTAAACTAAGTGGCCATTTAAATCTCGACCGTTGGTGTCACACCCTAAAATTTCAGTTTTGGGATGTGAACCATTTTTCAACTTTAAATGCCAATTTTCAATATTTTCAAACAGTGTTCTTAAATTTCTCTTGGACAGCTCAACACCGACGCCTAACCGGTCTAGGCCTTGCCATAGACCAAGAGTAACAGCCCTAGATGACTCTCTCAAGCACACACTAGCCCAGAGATTAAAAGGATGCAACTTATTACTCTCTTAAGCACTAGGATCTCTCCAAATCCTTCTCAAGTGCTTCACACTTCTCCCTCTTGGCTTCTTGGCAGCACCTCCCCTCTTTCCTGGGTCCAAGAGCAACTCAAAGGGGCGAGCAACCGGCTGTTGACGGTCTTAAGTACCAACTTCGACCGCCAGTATTCCTACAAATAAAGGAGAATTAGCATTTCTTATACGCATATTTATTTAAACTAGTAAAGTTCCACGAGTTGTGGTAGATTTATTGATGCAGGTGTATTTCAAAGAAAGGTGGACAAGGGCCGGATCAAACATCTCGACAAATTTAAAACGATAAATCAAGAGGCAATTGGACATGATGAGAGATTTATTCAAATGACAAATTTGATATCGCCATGTCGAAGCCCTCGTCGAGATAGTCAAAACAGACTTTTGGTTCACCCAATTTGGAGTTTGAGAGCAGAAGTTATGCCACGAAGAAGATTTCAGCGAATGCAGAAAATAGTTGCCGGCCGACCACCCCCCTAGGTCGGCCGGCCTGGACTTGTCTCCAATTAGACCAAGCTTCCTCCAGTGGGCTACATGCACTCCAAAACATCAAGCCCAAGTGCCAATTCAATGGGTGAACAACCGACATTCCGGAAGGTGGGCTTTTGGGCCTAAACTTGATGATTACTCCACCATAACCGCCCCCAAGCGCTAGCCGACTTCGGAACCGCCACCACGGAGCAATCTGAAGCGACTACACGAAAGGCGGTGGCCAACCGCCACAATGTGTGGCCGGCCGGCCTGCCACCTAGGCCGGCCGGCCTACCTTGGCGGCCAATCTTCGTCAACCGCCTCTCACGTGCTCTATTTAATCCCCCCTCTCATTTGGGGCTATAAATAGAGGGGTGCTCGGCCGGTTACAACACACACCAAGAGAGGAATCACTCCTTTGCATTAGTTCTAGTCTCCAAACTCTAGTGGAGTTAGGCTTAGAGTAGAGCTACTCTAGTTCCCAAATTCTCTTGGAGATTCTGGTATGGCTCTTGTATCATTTTCTCTTTTTGCGACTTTATTCTATTTAATAATATTATTCTTTTCATATAGTCTTGCCTTGGTTAAGCGTTCCTTGTTTGGTTGTGGATCCTGGGCTTGCTTATGTAATAGAGTAATCATAATCTTCTTATATAGTGCTAGTGTGATATTCATATGCTTGTTATGTGGATATTACCTAGAGGACTGGCGGTAGGGACATAATTGCCTTATTGTCACGTGTCTTCGTACATAGTATACCATGTATATACTTGGGTTTACATGCATTTGCATATCCAAGCATGAGTCCAGTGATCCTTAGGATTATGCTCTAGATCCATATCATCGCCTAGGGGATTTAGAGTAATGTTTTAGCAATGTAAGCATGGTGCTTGGATTGGTAGAATACATTGGATGCCTCGTGCCCCACGGATTGTTTGAGGTAGACGGTAGGTGGTGACAGCCCTATTCGTCCTCGGTATCCCTCCACGTTCGGGTATGGCGTAGAGCTGTAGACCGGAGTCGCCTGGCAGACCAGGGGTAAGCCGGTGCCCAATTTGCTTGAGTGCATATGCCTAAACCTTAGTTGTGTGCATGCATGTGTATGTTGTATACTATGCGACTGTATAATGAAGTACATCAGGAACTTAGCTCTTTTCTTTGTTCTTTCTCCACTTGGCTTTGGATGTATATTCGAGTTGATCCTTTTCTTGTGTGTCACACTACCTATATATTATTGTTTAGCATTGTATAGACTGTGATCCATTTAAATGTAGACATTAACTATGAGCATAGTACTCTCTTGACCATCGTCTTCCCTGTGGAAAATATAAATTACGATACCTTGGAATACTCCCGGGTGAAATGCAACAGCGGTATTCTCCGTGCGCTTGCGGATTTATCTGTGATCGTTAAGAAATACCAACAAGCATTTCTGGCGCCGTTGCCAGGGAAGACACTTGGTTTAGGTGTTTATAAATGCTCTTAGTTATCTGCAAATATATGGTCACAGCCTGTACAGGCTATCACTGGCTTGTTTTCTCTTCATGTGAGAACAGGGTAGTGCATGATGACTTCGAATTGCCAAGAAAATGCACTAAGAATCTGAAAGATCCATGGCAATCGAACTCGTCATAATGTCTTACTCATCGGACTTAAAACGATGATGCCCTTGCCGACAGGAAAACCGGTAGTTATCTCATATTTGATTTTTCCAATTGCATATTTGGATTTTATCTGATTTGAATTAAAATGCATTTGCATGTTTGATTTTCCATAATCATTTTGCATGTTGGATTTCTCCTACTTTTTTTTTAAAAAAAAATAAAAAAAATGAATTTG
This sequence comes from Eragrostis nindensis, assembly GCA_012490785.1. Lineage (NCBI taxonomy): Eukaryota > Viridiplantae > Streptophyta > Magnoliopsida > Poales > Poaceae > Eragrostis > Eragrostis nindensis. The sequence continues at coordinate 14,073 of JAAXCT010001258.1, forward strand.
TGACATTTGTTTTGGAGAAAATAAATTTTTGGGCATAAATTCTAGCTGAGCTTTGGCCAAAACCTCCACTATCCAAAAAAAAAGAAAAAAGAAACATAGAATCGATGGAGGATTTGAGCCAAGCTTGGGGGGAGAGTCCCCATCAATGGGTCACCTGACATGACATGGCCATTGTTAGAACTTTGTCTTATTTCCTAACGGCCACTTGTCATTGTTCCTCTCTAAATATGGCCATCGAACTTCAAGTTTTACAAAAAGGCCGAGTGGTGATGTTTTCATGCCAAATTCATTGCACTCACCACCCAAATGCCCTCCTCATCTTCTTTACTCTCATTTCTCCAAATTCTCTCAAATTCAACAAAAAGATTCCCTCTTCTTTGTTTTGCATCTGCAAGTTATGCTCAAGCTGGCAAGATCAACCGACGGGCGTGCTCATTTTGATTACACTAACATAACCCGTTCCGAGTTGTTCTTGTGTGTTTTTGCTCTTTGTTGCAGCCATGAAGAAAGGAACCAAGCGGTTATTAGCGCACTCAAGCAAGAACTAAGCTTGGGGGGAGGCCGCTTCCCCGCTGAGGTAACTTGTATCTTTCCTTTGTTTTCTGCATTCAAAAAAAAAGATAAAAAATAAAATAAATAATAAACGTAGTTTTCGTTCTCTATGCGCGATAAGAATGTTTTAATTCTCTATGTTGAAATGATGAATAGTTGCTCTATTTTATCCCTCTCTTGTTCCTGTATGCAACTTAGTACCCTCCCAAGTTTTGAGTTTGTTGGATGCACTCTTATTCTTGAACCTGAAACTCGTGGGTAGCAAAATGCATGATCCAAGTCTAGATTGTTGTGAGATATGATATGGTCTAATAGAGCTGCTATGATCTTGTTCTAAGTAAGACTTAAATTTCGGAGATTTTTGTTTTTAAATTATAAAACCAAAAGTTCCTCAATGATGAAAATTCCTACCAAAGCCATATGTTGATTTCAATGCAAAACCTCTATCCATATGGTGCTTGTCATTACATTGAGTTTTTTCAAAATTTTTATGACCCTTGTGAGATGCTTGTCCTACTTTTATGATCAAGATCACGTACACTCTACCATATACATATGCTTAACTTCTACACTGGAAGTTAGCATCACCCCCCATTCCACAAAATAAATACCCCATTTGTTTTATACCTCTCTCTCTCTCCATGTATCATTGCAAAAGAGGAATGGCTATGAAAAAAAATTGTCTTGCTCACACAAGTAGAGCATGATGAAAAAAAAAGAGAAAAAAACAAGAGAAAAAAAAAGATAGCCATTCCCTCAAAACAAAAAGAGAGAAAGAAGGTATAAAAAAAAGGGGTAATCATTTTTCCACCATCATCCACATATCCACACACATGCACATCTTGATCAAATTGTATGACTTGCTTTCTCCTTAGATCCGGTCTTTTGATTTAGCAATATATGTGATGCAAGTTTGCCTTACTTTGCCCCTACCAGACCCCACATATAAAACCTGTTAGAAGTAGGAGGAAAAGAGGCAAAACAATGCCTTGGTAAGGAATCATACACATTGAGCGATTCGAGAGAATCATTTGAGGAACTTTGTTTTTATTTGCAAAATCTTTTGAAAACCTCTGGAATGAAAGTTGAAAGGAATGAGTAAATAGTACTCTACAAACCGTTCTGTCTCTCAACCGCCCAAGGCAAGGAGACGCAATCAGCCCCATGAGGACTAAGGGGAAGAGTAAGTTGTCATGCCAGCTTATTCAATTTGAGGGAGAATATTTTGTTGTATGCATGGTACTTTTGCGGAGTAAGACATGGTAGCAACTCCTGATCAACACAACCAAGTCCTCGGTATCCCTCCACGTTCGGGTATGGCGTAGAGCTGTAGACCGGAGTCGCCTGGCAGACCAGGGGTAAGCCGGTGCCCAATTTGCTTGAGTGCATATGCCTAAACCTTAGTTGTGTTCATGCATGTGTATGTTGTATACTATGCGACTGTATAATGAAGTACATCAGGAACTTAGCTCTTTTCTTTGTTCTTTCTTCACTTGGCTTTGGATGTATATTCGAGTTGATCCTTTTCTTGTGTGTCACACTACTTATATATTATTGCTTAGCATTGTATGGACTGTGATCCATTTAAATGTAGACATTAACTATGAGCATAGTACTCTCTTGACCATCGTCTTCCCTGTGAAAAATATAAATTACGATACCTTGGAATACTCTCGGGTGAAATGCTACAGCGGTATTCTCCATGCGCTTGCGGATTTATCTGTGATCGTTAAGGAATACCAACACCGGCTATATATAGGCCACCAACCTCAGACTAGCCGTTGTCAAAAAGTGCCCAGAAACCAAGTCAGCGTAGGGCTCACCGTATGATACGGTGACCCTAGTCACCGTATCATACGGTGACTGTCCGTCTGTCTGCCAGAGGCAACTCCATCTCTGGACTTCCATCTTCACCGCATCATACGGTGACCCCACCGTATCATACGGTGGCTTCAACTTCTTCAGCTTCCAGCCACTGCCAACTCTCTGGAAGTCATACGGTGCCCACCGTATCATACGGTGACACCATCACCGTATCATACGGTGACCTCAGTCTTCATTGAAGCATCATCTTCTCTAGACTTTCTTCTCGCAGTCACCGTATCATACGGTCACTGCCACCGTACCATACGGTGGCTTCTTCACTTTTCTGCCAGAAACCCTTCTTCTCTGGTCTTCTTCTGCTGCAGTCACCGTATCATATGGTGACTGGCACCGCATCATGCGGTGGCTTCATTTCTGTTGGAACTCGACCAATTCTTTGATCCTTGCTTCCAACGTCTTCATTCTTGGTTCCTTCATTCCTCTTCTGCCACCCTAGCCCCTGAGAGACTCACCATGCATCCAATGATCTCTAAAATTAGTGTGCACTAAGAGAACCACCTCAAACCCTCTTGATAGTCCGGTTTTTCCTATGGACTCAAGCTAACATCTAGCCAAGCAACACTCACTTGGATCTAGCATGTCCTTAGCCTTGATCCATATCTTCTCCGCGACTCCTTCAAGTCCGTTCTTGTGTCGATGAAGGCAACCAATCATCCTTTTAAAGGTCTTGATTATCGACATCATACGGTGAGCCCTACGCTGACTTGGTTTCTGGGCGACTCCTTCAAGTCCGTTCTTGTGTCGATGAAGGCAACCAATCATCCTTTTAAAACTCCGATCTGAAAGAACACGGCCATCTCAAGACATTAACATTGTGGAGGAAATTTTAAAGGTCTTGATTATCGACACTTCAAGACCCTAACATGCTTCTGTTAACATTTTGTTCAGGTACCGTGAATGCTATGATTTAAGTGTTTACCAATGCATGTCACATATTTTTACTTTAGTCACCTTGCGTCTCCTCCCACGAAAAAATTTGTTTCTCTGGTTTACTACTTTCATGTGTGCTTGAAAGTGAAATGGATTCTGTTGGGGAAGGCCAACTCTATCCCCTCCCTGTGCTACCGAAGGCTTGACCTAGAGGAAAATAGGAAAGAGATAAGGTTAGAGGCCCAAGGCCCATTCGTGGTATAAAGCTCATCAAGATAGCTTGCACCCGTCGTGTCATTGAACGAACACATATAGTAGAATACGGGGTATGATAAACAATTACAACAAAGGATTTTTTTGCAATAACAACGTGGTGCGACAGCTTAAAATGTGCGTTCGAAATAGTTCAAACTGCGGAAGTGTAACAACAAGCTAAGTTATTTCTTAGATTGTGTGGTGTGCTGGTGCTCGTGTCATAGCCAAGTCACTCTCCATCTGATTGGCACGTAAATTAAATGAGCTCAACCCGTAGATCTATACCTCTTGGATTGATTCGTGGTGTAAAGCCCATCAAGATTGCTTTCACCGGTCGTGTTGTTGAACCAACACATATGGTACAAAACAGCGTACGATAAACAATTACAACAAATAAATGTTTTGCAATAACATCGGCGTGCGATATCTTAAGACATGTGTTCGAAATAGTTCAAACTACGGAAGTGTCACAAAAAGCTAAGTTATTTCTTAAATTGTGTGGTGTGCTGATGCTCGTGTCACGGCCAAGTCGCTCTCCATCTGATAGGCATGTGAATCAGCTTAACCTGTATATCTAGACCTCTGCATCCTTTTCATCATTAATTCAATGCATAATTATAACACGTACTCTCTGCGATTGGAAAATCCGAACATTCGGACAACGGATCCACATCATCAGCTCACCAGTCAGTGCTCGTAAATCGCGACGTGAAACCGTGAACGGTTCATCACCACAAGGACATCGCATCGCATCTCGAGTTAGGTGGCGCGTTACCTTCGCAGGAACCCAATCAAGGGACCGACGTGCACACAAACGACAGTGTAAACGTGCCCCTCATGCTAGTAAGCCACCCCTTATATGTCTACTTCGATAGCATAGTGCCGACATGTCATGAGGTCCCGATTAATGACACAGGACCCTGTCTCACTCTAGATGTGTAATACTAGGACTTATCTCCTCTAAGTAATGGAAAAAAAAAATGCAGTTATTGTTCGATTCAGCACGAACAGCAGGCTGGTCTGAAATGCAAAATACCGATTCCAACAGGGACGCTGCCGTGCTCGTTCGCTATATAAACAGCATTTGCACCTGAAAGTAATTGCAGCACCAATCCAGCTCCATTCCGGTTCCAGGTAGCTCTGAAATGGGCCTAGGAACGGGAATGTCGACGCTGATTCTTCCTGTGCTGCTTCTCACAGCTATCTTCTACAACGGCGCTGACGCGGCATTCGGCAGGCACAGCTTCCCCAAGGACTTCATCTTCGGCACCGGCTCCGCAGCGTACCAGGTGACTTTCACATTCTCATCATATATTAGTCTCCTAACAATGATCAAGTAATGTTCAGTTCGCTGAAGAAGCTCGTTCCTTTTGTTTGGATCACTAAAAGTACGAGGGCGCCTACAAGGAAGGCGGAAAAGGTGTTAGCATCTGGGACACCATCAGCCACATCCCAGGTCTGGATGAACTGTAGAACTCTGTCTCAATAAACATGTCTGAGAGAAGCACTGCAGTTACCGACCAGTATCAGACTGACAAAATAATATTAATTTGCATATATATCATCTCCGCAGGTAAAGTTTTGAATAATGATACTGGGGATGTGGCAAATGACTTTTATCATCGATACAAGGTGACAAAAACTGCTACTGGCTCGGTTCTATCCAGCATTCCGAAACTGCTGAGTCGCTAGCTGTAAACTGACGAAATCTTACCGCCGCAATTGCAGGATGACGTATGACGTGAAGCTCTTGAAGGACATGAACCTGGATGCCTTCCGGTTCTCCATCGCGTGGACCAGGATCCTGCCAAGTGAGCACTGACTGATGAAGTTTTTCCCTTCCTTTTCCTTTTAACTTGTGTCACCATGTGTGCTTGGTGGCTTCGTGCAGACGGCTCCCTGAGCGGAGGAATCAACAAGGAAGGTGTGGCTTTCTACAACAACCTTATCGATGAAGTCATAGCCAACGGTAACCAACCATGTACAAGACATATAATTCCACCATCTCCCCTTTGGTGACTGACATATTTTCTTGATCGTCGTAGGGCTGAAGCCATTTGTCACAATCTTCCACTTCGACACGCCCCAGGCCCTGGAGACCAAGTACGGAGGCTTCCTGAGCGAAAACATTATGTATGCACTAAAAAAATCACGTCATGATCTAAAAACTTAACTACTTGCATATATATAGGTGCGTTCGTTGCACCCCCTCTAAAGTTTAGACCTGTCACATCAAAGAGAATTTCACTATTTAAGAATATTTTTATTAATTTAATGATAAAACCGCAAATCGCGAGACGAATCTAATGAGCCTAATTAATCTATGTTTCGCTACAGTGATGCTACAGTAACTATCGTCTAATCACGACTTAATTACCCTCATTAGATTCGTCTCGCGAATTCGAGCGGAGTCCTGAAATTAGTTTTGTAATTAAACTTTATTTGTAATTACAATATTCGTTGCAAAAACCCTCTAAAGTTTAGACCCCATACAACGAACACATCCTTATACATGACGACTGACCAGTCTGACGGACCACGGGGAGTTTGCAGCAAGGACTACGTGGACTTCGCCAACGTGTGCTTCCGCGAGTTCGGCGACCGCGTCAAGTTCTGGGCCACGTTCAACGAGCCGCTGATGTACACTCTGCAGGGCTACGTCAACGGCGCCTTCCCACCGGGCCGGTGCTCGCCGTACATCTCCGAGTCCTGCGCCGGCGGCGACTCCGCGCGGGAGCCGTACGTCGTGACGCACAACATCCTCCTCGCCCACGGAGGCCGTGCACCTGTACCGCACTAAGTACCAGCCGTCGCAGCGCGGGCAGGTCGGCGTCACGGTGGTGTCGCACTGGTTCGTGCCCGGCGCCGACACCGCCGCCGACCGGGGCGCCGTGCAGCGCAGCCTCGACTTCATGCTGGGCTGGTACATGGACCCCATCGTGCACGGGGAGTACCCGGGCACGATGCGGGGCTGGCTGACCGGCTGCCGAGGTTCACCGCCGAGCAGGCGGCGCTGGTGAAGGGCTCATACGACTTCGTTGGCGTCAACTACTACACCAGCTACTACGCCACCAGCGCCCCGCCGCCCAACGGGCTCGAGCAGTCGTACACCGGCGACATTCGCGCAACCACGTCGGCGTTCCGCAACGGCGTGCCCATCGGCGAGCCGGAGTTTGTGCCCATCTTCTTCAACTACCCGCCGGGGCTCCGCGAGCTCCTGCTCTACATCAACCGGCGGTACAACCGCCCGGTGATCTACGTCACCGAGAACGGTAACTTTGTCTCGCTACTTGCCTGCGGCTACGATCGACTCAATTCTATCGATCATTTCAGCATGGTGATCAATGATCTGTAACTGCTTGTGCTGTACATGTAGGCATCGCCGAGGGGAACAACGCGAGCATTCCGATCAAGGAGGCGCTCAAGGACGGGCACCGGATCGCGTTCCACTCCAAGCACCTGCAGTTCGTGGACCACGCCATCCGGGACGGCGTCAACGTGAAGGGCTACTTCACGTGGACGTTCATGGACTGCTTCGAGTGGGGAGACGGCTACCTCGACCGCTTTGGCCTGATCTATGTCGACCGCCTCCATGGCCTCAAGCGCTACCGCAAGCAGTCCAGCTACTGGATCGAGAAATTCCTCAAGAGATAGATTCGGTTTTAACTATATATAGTCATGAGCTCGAGACATTGATCCGCTTTTCAATATATATGTTTCAGAGTCATTTATTGTTGTGTGTTGTACCTGTATTTGTTACGTTGCTTGGCAAGTCAAGCTCGCTACCAAGCTACATATATATCAGCTAAGTATGTAATGTAATTCAGTTCCTACCAAACAAAATAAAACAAGCTGTGAAGCTTTTCATATGAGAATACTCAGCAAGTTGGTCAGCAATATGAGTGGCTGGCTATATGTTCATCTCCTTACCCTCAACATTTGCAAAGTCTCTCACATGGAAAAGATGAAAGTGAGCTGATTCGTAGCACTAAGACCGGTCAACCGAAAAACCAAAAACCAAACCGCAATAATCGAAATTTACGGTTAATTTGGTTTTCAGTTATCGGTTCAGTTTTTTGTTTTCGTATTGTTCTGTTTTTGGTCAAATATTAGGTTTTGCATTGATTTAACCGAGCAACCGAATTTCTGGTCCATTTCTCAATATCCAGCCATTTATTCAGCCTTCCACGACCAGCTTCTTCGGTCCATCCCCTAACCTAAGCTCACCCACCCCCAGTTCCAGCGCCACTTCGATTTCCCGCATGCAGCAGCGCTTCGGGCCGTGGAGACCACGTTGCGCTGGCTGCCTGGGCAGTGCTGTAGTGCGCTGGCTGCTGCATCGTGCAGACTTGCAATATGATGAGGTGGCGGCAGCGCGTGGGGACTGCGAAGGGAAAGCTTCGGATCGAGCGCGGGCCCGTCTGGAGGAGGTGTAATTTATTCAAATTCATTCTAGGTATGCAGCTGATTGGTTTAATATTCCGATATAATTTATTTCATGCCTACAATTGATCTGTTCATCCGATCTCTACATACATGCATAATATGAGAAAGGATATGTAATTTAGATAAAACATAGTGACAAGAATTATAGTCTCCACAAAATGTTGCATGTGCATTTTGTTCCTAGTACATACGCAAAGGAGAAATGGCCATGGAGCCTCCAACAAAACGATACAGAGAAAAACCAAAGTAATTTTCGGTGTCGGTTTTTTAATGGGACAATTTTGTAGTTGCCGTCGAAGAATTTGTAATGTCATATTTGTCATTGTTGTGACAATGACAGGTGGAGCCTCCTGAGTCACTGACAGTGGTAAATATTACATCGGAGACATTTGCAATGGCAAGTAGGAATTTATTCCTTTTTTGTGGATATGTAATTTAGATGGAGCGTGAATTGTAAGATATAAAAAATGGAAACATGTATGGACGGCACTATATATTTTTGGGAGTCGACTTTGTGCTAGTTTACCTTGATGCAGGAAGGAAATCCTTTATCATCTATATACTTTGGTTAACGTAAACTCTAGAAATATTTGTGACAACTATCCAAACAACATAGTGGGTTGATGAACCATAGAGCCACAATGTCATGATTCTTCCATGTGGTAGTGGAGCTTTGCTGAAGGTAAAAAGTAGTCCATGGCGGCTGAACCACAGTTGAATGCTTGACAACTGCAAGACCTGATCGATCTATTCCCAATACCTTCCATCCCAGTAGCATGTCAGTTTTTGTACCGTCGCATGTACTCATATTACCGTATGATGGAGCATTTCTTCCATCCCTACAGCTAATGATAGCCATCACGTCCACTAGTGTGTGTTGAAGACGGCTAAAAACAAGTGGAAAGGTTGATCCCTTGCTGGAAGGAAGACCAATATATTGAGAGTAGAAATCTTTATTGGCCTCGTTTTCTGTTAATTGTGTACCACTGGACGTGTGTAGCAATGTTGTGGATGCGTATGTATGGCCGTTGCTTGCCTGCTCATGTGCTTTGCAACTCTCTTAACTTTACTGTCGGCAGTGAAGGAGACGCACTCCATCTTTTCAATTTAGCCAGAGCCTACACATGTGTTGTCTGGTTCTGTCAAAAAAGAAAAACATGTGTTGTCTTTTTTTTAGATAAAGGAATAAAACATCCGGCCTTTTGCAATATTTGCATACAGCCTACATAGTCATCATTATTACAAATTCTCATAATCAAATAACGGCTCCATAAGAAGAAGCACAAATTCTAATATGCGACGACCATTCGTTCTTGGCAAAGATGCTCATGGCGATCACCTCCAACGTATGGCACGCTCGCACCACCTCCTCCCTGTAGGCTTCCTTTTGCAATAATCTTCAGAAGCGAAACCAGTATGTACCTCTGATCGACCACCTGTAACAATGAGAATGTCGACTTTTTGTTAAAAGCAATATCATTGCGGCATAACCATATAGACCAAAACATGGCAGCCACTCCTATAAGAATAAGACGTTTTTCTTTGGCCCCTTTGGAACTAAGCCATCCCTCCAAGATATGACTGATATTATTGGCACCGGAAAGCCCGTAGCAATATTGAAAATTTGCCAAGTAGATCTAGCAACATATCACTTAAAGAATAAGTGCTGTATTGATTCATTTTCATTACAAAAACTGCACCGTGGACTTCCCTTCCACTTTCGTTTTAACAAATTATCCTTTGTTAGAATCACACCTCTACCTAGGTACCAAAGAAAAACTTTTATCTTGAGAGGGAGTTTTATCCTCCATAGGGCCTTTATACGGGACTGATATGATTGCAACAACATTACGTTGTACATCTAATGGACCGAGAAATTCCCATTGACATGTAAACTCCATTTGAAAGAATCAAGCTCCGTAGTTAGCCTGACATGAGCTAACTTAAACGTGTAAACATGTGTTGTCTGCTGTAAAGGACTTTGGCTTGTTTAACTTGTCAGATTATTTTTTATTTAATTTGCAAGGACTCGCAGTGGAGGAAACTCCCATTTTTTCGGTTTCATCCATTTACGTTTCTGGTATGTTCATACAAACTGCTAGAAGATTAAATTATGGAGTGACCTGGCTATTGGCCATTCCCATGCACCTCGAGCTCTTTGGTTCTTCCAACCATATCCCAGGAACCACCATAGACGCATCGAGAGGTGGACAGTCATATTATGAAAGATATGGAGATGCAGGCAATCCAAACTCATGCGCGCTACTCGGTGACAGCACGTCGCAGTCAGGAAGCTCGCTCACGGGTGGTCTCTATATGCCGCCAGGGTGGTCAATGTTGCCAGCCACCACTTCACAGCTGTATTCATGATAAAGATCATCTGAAAGGACCAGACGTACTCCCAATACCTTCCATGCCTAATAGTAGGTAACACTACTTGTAAAATGTGTGCATCATGCAGCAGTTCTCGTAACCATCACGCCCATCGGTCTATATGGAAACTGTGCAGTCTATATAAACAGCTTTATATTGTTGTGGATGCATATATAGACCTGGGCCACCTGGCTACCTCTGCGTGCTCACATCCTTTCCATCTTTCCAGTTTAGCCAAAGCATGAACACTTGTAAAGGACTTTCGGTTGTTTAATTTTCCAGAGTATTATTATTGAATGAGCACTGCTACAGCTATATGCAATTATTCACGCGATTGTTACGCACATGCTTATGTGGTAACATTTAATTGATTCAACATTAGATGGGCCTCTACTTAATTCACGGAGGACAATTAATTTGAAGTCATGTAAGGAATTGCGTAATTTTTTGTGACTCTAGCATTACTCATTATTATTTTGGTACCCAGTACTGCAAGGCATTGCTAGGTATATATGTAACACCGATACGTCCAGGAAGTGCCAGACCCGTGTCCGAAACGTCGGCGGAAACCTATACACCGCTGATCAGTTAGCACTAGTGAAGCCTCTCTCCCAATACTTGTAATATTTAGAGGTAGTATTATTGAAACAATGGCAATTTATCCCAAAAAACAAGCTAGGAAAATTTGAAAATAAAGAAGAATGACAAAAGGTTAAGTTATTTTATGGAAAAACATATCTGACCACCGGTTGCTCGCTTAGTCGACGTAGCGACCAGCGGGCGCACCATACGCAGGCCGCGCGGCCAGCAGAAGGCGGCAAGCGGAGCACTCCATCGCGGGCCTTAAGGGTTTGCGGCTATCAGGAAGCAAGCCGGCACACCAGTCGCAGGCCTCGTTTTGCATGGATGGGTTGTACGCGGGCTGGTAGCTTGATCATGTGATCTAGCTACCGGTAGCCCGTTAGTGGTGTCCTTATTTTATCGTGTTAGCCTCGCCAACTACTTCAAGGTGGGTCCGCAGGTGCCGTGCCAGGGAGGGACACCTCCACAGATCTGTAGGGGCCGATGAAGTAAGTGTGTGTAAACAAAGCTTGCCCAGCTGTTGGCGTTGATGCCGGTACCGTGCATGTGCAGCCCGTTTATTTGTAACGCCTCCGTGATCTGCAGGGGCCCGTGGCGTTCAACTCTTCATTGATTGGAACATCTGACCATAATACCATTATATGCCAGTTTATAGCTGAGAGCGGAAGGATTTCCACTCTCACTAGCGTGGTACGTATGGCCTATGTGGTTGCTTCCTGTTCTGGAACATTATTTCGGTGAGCAAATCCTTTATATGCTACTCCCTCCGTTCGTTTTTTATGGGCGTGTTTAGCCCAGGCACATAGACCAAGTCACCGAGTAATTGCAACCATGCGAACGCATGAACAGCAGCAGCCTCCTAATTACCCGGGGACTAATTAATCAAGAGCAGCAGCGGATGTTTCATTGGGGCCACACGTCAGGGTCCCTGTGCATGGCGCCAGTCCAGCAAAGTGGACGATCGACGATTTCGTTTATTTTCCGTTCGCGTTAATGACGGGAGAGATCGAGGCACCCAGCCAAATGCGTCCGTCTTTTACGAATTTTTACGTTCGGCAAACGCGCCCGTAAAAAACTAACGGAGGGAGTATTGATTAAACTTCTAATCCCTAACCCGTCATCGGCAAATCTTATATCCCATATATGCCACAGCGCTTTTAAATTTTTATCCCTTCTATGCCACTGTAGAACATGTCTGCCTTGCATTAGATGACAATGGTATTCAGACACCCATATGTGAGCTAGACAACTTTTCTAAGTCATCTAGTATAGATAACAGCGTACTATACATTCTACCAGCAAACGTAAATCCAAGCTTAGTACATAAGCACATTTTCGGAGCAGATGCAACACTGTTGAGTGTCGACCCATCAACAGCGCACTATACATTTATGGATAGTTATACTACAATAGTATAGATAACAGCGTCATATACATTCTGCTAGAAAACGTAAATCCAATCTTAGTACATACTCTCCCCGGTTTTAAATTGTTGACGTCATTGACTTTTTTTGTTACATTGACCATTCATTTTATTCAAAATTATTAGTTCAAACATGTAAAATTATAAGGTATATTTCAACTTTCTTTAATGATAAAACAAATCATAACAAAATATATGATAATTTTTTAAAATTTTTGAATAAGATGAATAGACAAACATAATGAAAAAAAGTCAATGGCATCAACAATTTGAAACTGGAGGGAGTATGCACATTTTCGAAGCAGATGCAACACTGTTGAGCGTTGACCCATATCAACAGCGTGATCTTTGATGTCCTAGAACTATTTTCAACGCCTTGCACTCTCAAAATTTGATGGTGTCATCCATATAAGACTTCTGAAATTAATTCTACGAAATCCCAAAAGAAGAACAAACTTTGTATATCAGAGCATTAACCGTTTGTTGCTGCTGCCACGAGCTCTGCAAGGAGACAGCACCGTTCTTGCCGCAGTATGAACTGCGTGCAATGCTTAGTACGTGTAGCGTCACGGCAATCACTAGCTGTAGGGATGGAAGGTGCTGTTGAGCCGAAGCAGCCAGCAGTGCATTTGCACCCGGGTCAGCTGGAACCCCTGAGGCGCGGCGCTCTGTCTTCGTGACTCCCAATCCACGGTACGACCAGCATTCCCAATACCTTCCATCCCTAGTAGCTTGACCGTTTTCGTATCATTACGCATTCAAGCCTGTAAACATGTAGGTACATGATTCTTTTTTTTTTGCGACAAAGGTACATGATTCAGCAGTTCTTCCATCCCTACAGCTAGTGATGGCTATCTTGATGGTGTATGTTGGAACCGGGTAAAAACTAGTGGAAATTTAATTGAAATCCCTTTCTGGACTGCAAGGAAGACCAAAATGGAGACTAAACATCTAATTAATTTAACCTCGTTTTGTGAATTCTCTACTGCTGGACGTGTGTGGCAAATGGCGTGGATACGTATATATGGCCGATGGCGCCTGCCAGCTCTCGTGCTTTCCATCTTTTGCTTGTACTATATCAGCATCATTTTCTGGAACTGCTGCAGCACAAGGTGATTGGCATACAGGATTAAACAGAAGTTCAAAACTAGCTAGCAATCTTATTAATATACACATATTAAGACTAGTTGTGCTATCAAGTCATCCATTCCCCTTTTTTCTTTGCGGGAAAATCAAGTCATCCATACGAATACCTTATTTTATATAGCTTATAAACAAAAAATCCTACATTAATGCAGGGTTTGGAGCTACGCCAAACAGAACGTAATGCTTACTACTAGTACCCAATGATTATCGTAGTTCTCAAAGCGAGTGGCCTAGCGCAATTGAAGTTTAAGCCAAAGGAAATTTCACAAATACTACTTATATACAGAGGCAAGATTCCATGTTATTCGTACATAAAAGTAGTCCATGTAGTATCGTACACTCTCAAAAGTTTGATGATGTCCTTCATGAAACTTGGAAAACTGATTGTTTTCTGCCAATATCCAAAAAAAAAAAAAGAGAAGATTAGATATTGTCTATGAAACTGGAATTGTAATTTCGCCAATACATGTTGCATATAATATATACATCTTCATTTCTTCATCCTCTTTGAGAACATTTCATAATTAAAATTGTTCTGGAACTACAGATTCGAGAAATTTTCTAACACAACAAACCATAGACCGGTAGAACTGGAAGCACAAATAATCATCAACAATCTAACGTTCGAGCAAAACATCCACCCAAATGGATCAATGGAACAGAATAGCTAACGGGTTCCTTCCTTCACCCTCACCTGTCAAATGTACACCTCCACCGACAGGTCACGCTCTTGGTTCTTCCAATAATATCCCCGCAACCACGGTGGGCACATCGAGAGGTGGGCCTCCCATGCCACGCGCTGTGAGATAAAGCAAAACCACGTAACGACACGTGCCGCGGGGATGAAACCTTGACATCATGAAAGATATTGAGATGAAGGCAATCCAAACCATGCGCTCTACTCGGTCACACTTGAGCTCCGAGCATGAAGATGCGCCACCGCAGACTGAGAGAGTACCCGCGTGCGCACAGCCATGCGGATGCACCCAAGGTGGGTGAGGAAGCACGGTGCAGTCAGGAAGCTCGCTGATGGGCGGTCTCTATACCCTCAGGGTGGTCGATCAATGATGTGGCAACCTGTCAAACCGGCGCCCCGAAGACTCCACTATGTGCGTCAGTGCTGAAATTACAATGTTGTCTGTCACGGTAATCACGAGCTTGGCTGTTCGCTGCTCGTGATATGAAGGAACAGACCTATTCCCAATACCTTCCTTGCCTGTAGTATACTAGTAACACTAACAATGTGTGCATTATGCAGCAGTTCTGGCAATTGTAACGCTCACGCCATCGGTCTATATGGAAATTATGTGGTCTATATAAACAGCTTTCTATTGTATGAATGTCTGTGGCAAGTTCTGGTTGCATATATATAGGTTTTTGTCTCTGCCTGATCAAATGCTTTCCATCTCATTCGCACTATATCGGCAATAAAGGAGACGCACTGCATCTTTCCTTTTTAGCCAAAGCTTACACGTGTTATCTCTGTTGTAAAGGACTTTTGGTTGTTGAACTTGGCAGATTACGATTACTACTGTACACAATACTACCAGGCATTACTTACTAGTATTATGTAGAGGAGTTTTACGATGCCTTATATCAGTAGTACAATACTAGTTATATCTCGAAGGGTACTACTGTCATTTTACACGAATCAAGCTCACGCAGTGGCGGATCCACCGGGGCAGCAGGGGGGTCTCGAGCCCCCCCTACTGCCCGCCGGACAGTGGAGCCCCTCCTAGAGCGCGCCCCCCCCCCCCCCCCCCCCCCCCCCCTCCATTTTTCTGGCAGGTAAGAGAGAGGTTGAGGGCGTTGGGCTCGGCTGGAGGTTAAAGACGACTCGGATTTCGAATGTTTATGGCTCGGGAATGAAATAGGAGGTCGTTGTGAATCCATTTTGCTCACATCCGCTATCATTGGGCGCTTAAATTTCAATAGCCGGAGCTTCAGTTTGCAACAATGGCGTCCGGTCCTCTGTGTTTCGATTCGATCTGGAGGAGGAAGAAGGAAGGGGTATATGGGCTCCTGGGCTATGCTGGGCTGAGAGCATTGAGCCTACCCTGAGATTGGGCCATTCACGCTGGCTGAGTCTGTATGCGACAGCATTTCTTTCTCTAAGCCTTTCTGATTTTTTCTTTAGTCTAATCCATATTCTATTAGGTGCAAAGTACAAGTAAAACTGCTCAGCGCCTCTGCAAGATCAAAATTAGAGATATGTATTGCAAGTTTTTAGCGGTATAATTTGAAATAAAATTAATCGTCTTGTATAAAAATTAATCGTCTTGTATAAAATATTTTAATTTTGAAATTAGCCTATACCATGAACTACGTCATACCTCAATTTTTCCCTGTTTTTCCCATCCACCATTATGCGCGAGATTCAAATTTACTTCACCGTGTGCTATGATATTAATCCCGCACCAGCACAAGGTTCAGCCTTAGTCGTTAACGCTAATCCCAATCAATCGAAATCAAGCAACCACACATGGTGTCTAGCTAGCGACGGCGGCGACAGATAGGTGGAAAGGTGGCTAGGCTTTTGGACCGGCGTCTAGCTTCTCGACAGCGTCTCATGCGGGTAGCCGGTGTAGACAGACCGTGCGGCAATTTTGTGGTTCACGCTCTGCCGCCATATGGTTCAGCCCCCCCTACAGTTTCCTTCTGGATCCGCCACTGAGCTCACGTGCCCAGCGTCCCCCACACGATCTCCCCGATTGCCTGTCGTTCGAGCGCCGGCACTCTCACACGAACTCAGATTCTGTTTGCTATACGCCGTCGCCCCCTAAAACGAACTCAGATTCTGTTTCTCGTCAAACACACACGATCTTCGCTACCGCGCGCGGAGGGTGGTCCTCGTCACGGATGCGGCGATGCCCTTTGCATTTGCGCCCCCTGCAGTGCAATTCGGCTTGACGCACTGCAGCGCCTCCGTACCCGACGAACTCATCCTAAAATGGACACATGGTCGACGGCTCGACGCCAACTGAGTCTGAGTGCATGATCAACTTGCTGATTCCATATGGTGTGAGAAGAAAATTCTGTTGACGCTATTTTTCCATAGCTGAATGGTTTGCATCGTCTTGTAAAAACACTCGAATGTGAAGGATCGCTGTTCTTGTTTTTTTTTTATCTTATTTTCCTGTGAGGGTTCGCAAGTCTTAACTGTTGTCGGCCTAAAAAAAACTCAACTGTTGGTCTGGGTTGTAATTAGTTTCTTTCCTAAAATGCCCCTGTATTATTAATACCACTAAAAAATACTAGTGGTATTAGGGTTGGGAGAGGACCAATCTGAACCGTCAGATTGTAAATACCACTAGTATATACTAGTAATATGGGGCACCGTAAAACTCCTCATTATGTATCTTATTGCCCAGAGTAGTATTATTAAACGATGACGATTCGATAATAAAGAAGAATAGCATATAGTAACAATTTGTTTCTTTGAAAAGGTTAAGTTATTTTTAGTGTGTTCACAAGCCTCGCCAACTCCTTCAAGGGGTTGGCAGCTGGCTGTAGATGCTGCGTTTGTCGCCCCAGGGAGGGGCGCCTCCACAGAACTGTAGGGGCCCATGACATGTGTGTTTAACATGCCTATTTTCAATCCAATATTTACATAAATTTAGCAACCCAGGGCAACGCCTGGGTTCCCAGCTAGTTTTATGAGGATAACGTGTGGAGGCTTGGAGAGATTGTGGAAGAGAGTAGCATCTAGAGGGAGAATAGGTTGTGAACCTTGAGGAGGAATGCTCAAACTCCGGGGCATAGGATCAGAGGCCCCAACTGCTGGGTTTTTTTTCTTTTTTTTAGTGTAAAATGGTTTGTAGTGGTGGGTTACATAAGGTCCCCCACACACTTCTCAAAATGGACACACTCCTAACACTAGAAATGGAGACCATAGAATGAACATGCTTATAATTGATTTATTGTGGTCAGTTACATAAGGGTCCACAACTGTAGATTGTTCACTTGTTCTATCCATAAATGTAATGTCTTTTGGTTTTGTGATAAGCAAAACTATCAAAATTTTGACAAATAATATATATATATATAACATGATATTTTAAATTAGAGATTCATATATTATGATAGTCGATTCCATGACAAATTTAGTAACATCATTTGTACATTGACAATCTTTATTAAATTTTTTGTCGGAGTAAAAGTTTAAAAAGAACTAACTTAGGACAAACCTATGAGAGACACTCTATATATATTTGTGGATGGAAGAAATACTTTCCAGATACGGCGCTAGCTTCAAACTCGCATGTGCTCGCAAGAATTAGCTAGCTTCAAAAGCTATCCATGTGCGGTGTATGCCCTCAGGGTGGTCATTGATGTGGCTGCGGATGCATCCTATCCTTCCGGGACCTCAGCAGCTTGTCCTTAGGCACGAGTGCTGAATGTACAATGCTTGCGGCCTCCGCCATCCAGCAGTCAACATGAGAGTTGCAGTTGAATGCTCGACATCTGCAAGACCAGACATATTCCCAATACCTTCCATCCCTAGCAAGAGACGTAGCACTACCTGTAAACATGTGTGCCCGCAATTATTGCAATTGTAACCGTCACACATACATCAATGTGTGTGGAAGCGGTGTCATAACCAGTGAAAACATTAAATCAATCCCTTGCAAGGAGAGCAAGTATCTATCTGGACTTAGTATGTTACAAATTTATGTGGTCTGTATGAACAGCTTCCTACTGTATGATATGTTTGGATACACGCATATATAGACCTGCCTGCGTTTGCCTGCTCACGTGCTTTGTTTTGCATCTTATGACTGTGCCATCAGCAGTTGAGATGATGAGATTGATCTGGCGCCCACTCAAGTCATTCATCAAGTTTAGCCAAAGCTTTATGCATGTGCAATCAATTTCTGTAAAGGATTTTCTCTGGTCGGACTCGTCAGATTATTATTTTTTCTTTTACAGGGACTCAGCAGCGATCAAACTCTTTGATCTCTTCTTTCATGCGCATTTTGATACTGTACAGAGTACAGACTGCAGAAACAGCTGTTTGGAGTTAACTAAGGCCCGGCCCCTTTGGAAAAAACAACTTCGGCTTGGACGTAGTGCATAAGCCGGAAAAAGCCACAAAATAGCAGCTTCATTATTTTTATCTTTGCAAACAGTGAAATTACTGTACTGCAGTAGCTAAATAGTGCATAAGCTCTCCATAAGCCGGGTGGATCAAAAGCTCCACCAAACCGCCCCTAATCTCATGGGTGCTTGTAATAATGCCAATTACTGAATAATGTTCATCTTGAGTTCCATACCCCTGATATGATGAATATTTCGGGAAAAATCACAATTGTTAAGGTGCTAGAAGACAGGAAACTCCATTCCATCTCTTGGTTAAAAAATGAACGCAGGAAAACTTCAATCGCTTTCTTACCTGATTCAACAATACCCTTCCTTTTTGCTTGCAAATTGTTGAATAATTCCTTTCCCATTTCCATGGATAGTAGCGGAACTATTCTGACTATTTCATCTAAGTGGAAGAATCGGGGGGGGGGGGGGGGGGGGGGGGGGTGGTGATGTTATGGTACATATAAATCCGCAACGTGGGAGATGTTTTCCTTGTTCATTGTGGAATAGTGAGAAATATCGAACTTGTATGTCGCTATCCCAACTGAATTAGTTGTGTGTATATCAACCTTCTCAGAAAATGATTGAGGGCACTATGCATGGGAAGATCTATGAGATTGATGGAGAACCCGATCGGAAACAAAATGATCGATGATTGCTTTTACTGTTATCTCATTTCCAACGAACTGCAGAATATAAGGCCAAAAAACAGTCTATTTCTCCTGAATTGCAGCATCCAGTGCCGAATTGCAGCAACCAGATTCTAACATACCAAACCAACAAACTGGGGCGATTCAGATTCGTTTTTGCAACGCATGAGGAATGCACAAAATACATTCTTCTAACACTGTCTGTATCAGAAATGGCACATATGAGTACTGAGAAACTTTCAAGGTTGACGTACCCCGACAAACTAGATGCATCGAGTAGCATATTGTAGAGTAGATGTGCCCAAAGTTCATTCCCAATGACTCTCAAGCCCATTGGCCTTGATTCCCTAATGGATGTTACGTTGGTCTCCAATTGCAAAACGATGAACAAGCCCATTGTGCAGAGAGCACAGTCTATATGTATTCCTACTAAGTTACCTCCCTATATATGTATGCTTATATGTTTCGCGACCCTTCAAACGCATTCGTATGCGGGATGCCTGAGTTTATATTGTTGGGACACAGTGAGGGTATATATCCATGTGACCTAATTAACTGCAGATAATTTGATACAGACTGTGTCGAGGTTTTAGGGCCTCGATGTTATTTCTACGGGTGCGCAAGAACCAAGAACACGATGGTAACACAGGAGACGAGGGTTATACAGGTTCGGCCTACGTCATGTGCTGGTGTGGTTTATATTGATGATGTTTATGAGAGGATCCCTGCCCGCCTTATATATCCGGGGGTGCAGGGTTACATGGAAAGTATCCTAGCCAGTTACAACATAAGCTTACTTGTAGTACAGGATAATAATTCTTCTCTGACTTGCCGAGTACTCCATCTAGATACTTGAGCCACTCAAGCTTGTTTGGGCCAGCCCGACTATCCCGTATGGGCACTCGGCTTGTCTTGAGATACCCGGGGGTCATTACTTCGACAGTAGCCCCAAGTGCTTTTTAATTGATCATCATTGCTTTCTGACTGGATATCCCGCCATGTGCAGATATGTCTTCTCAAATAATGTAGAGAGATTAAAAAGGACTTAAATAACCCAAATAATATATGGTGAAAACCTTCTGGTATCTAGCCTCGGGAACTCCAAGACTAGCAAGGCCTTGAATTAGGCATACCTACTGATAATATCCAATATCCAACTGATGATGTCTTCTGAAAATTTGAATATGCACCTTGAGTGCATCTATTAGATGTAGCCCCCGAGCTTCTGTCTAATCTGAAGAATTAGACAGAAGGTCAAAGTGAGCCTAGTCATGATGACTGAAAAACACATCTATTAGATGTATCTGGGTATAAAGCTTCCCGAAAGCCTGGCTCAAAGCCGAGTGAAGAAAACTGTGGGCTCACGCAAGTGAGCCCACGTGGGCTAGCCCCCGAGTCTATGAAGAAGTAGAACAATTGTTCATAGACTCCAAAGAAGCTAAAAACCGAAGTAATATTATAGATATAGCCAAATAGGCCTCGTCAATAGACGGTAGAGTAATTTTCTGTCAATATTGTTGGTGCACCAATGTTGTTGCTTGAAATAAAACCAAATAAGTCTAACTGACCGAGTAATCATTCCGCCGAGTGATTGCAGCTCCGAGTCGTTTTTTCTCCTATGTGGCCGAGTGATTTTTCAGCCATAAGTTCAGCTGAGTGAATAATAATTGTAGCCGACTGATTGTAGCCCATATAAAATCTTGAACCCAACTGCAGTAGCCATGTGAAACAACAATCAGAAAAGTTGTGCCCGAGTGATTGTGTTGATGGTCTCGATTGATAATTATTTGAAGCATGCGTGAGTTGCAACACAGACTGCTAAATGATGGTCTTCGTCATTTGTTTTACTGCTGACATAATTTCCCCTCAATGAACGTGCTGCTGGTTGCTATCCACGCCACTTGTCCTCTTCAAAATTGATCACATGTCCTGATAGCTTGACCTTCAGTAGTGCTTGGCCATCTCAAAATAAGTGACGACTCTGCCCTTGTCCAATGAAGTTCACATCCTGCTGAGTGATTATGGCTAATTGACACGGTCCACTGATAATAGTATAAAAAACAGACCGATTGATTTGTTGTCTGAAGATTATAGCCAAGATAAATAAACAAATGAACACCGTGCAGCAGCCAGTAATTCAGGTTGCGCAATAACAGTAGCCGAGTAATCTTGAAGCCTTCTTCTAGTAGATACACAGGATTGCTTGAAAAAAAAAACAACCTCTGACATTGACGTGAGAATTCACATAGTAGTAGAATGTCCAAAGGAAAAAATCCGATGATCAGGTGAATGACCGAATATGAATATGCATATAATCAATAATAAAATTCCAAAGTCCAAAGACAAGTATTCTGAGGAGTAGTAAATTTCTGCGTAAACATGCCAACAAGTAATATGATCCTGATGAAAATCCCAATAATCAATAAAATCCGGAGATAAATATCCTGAGAATTCCGGTCGAATATTCCAGCAATAATCAATGAAATTCCAGAATTCCGGTTGAATGTTGTAGTAATAACCAATGAAAACTCAGATGATCCGGATGATATTCCAATAATAATCAATAAAATTTCAGATGAGAATCCCAATGATCAATAAAATCCGGAGATGAAATTCTTGAGAATTCCAGCTGAATATGATGAATAAATACCAATGACGAATACCCATAAATAAATGATAATTGCCGAGTGGCGTCAAGCCCCCAGTGTAGAAAATATGCTCATCAATACTGAGAGATTATATTTTGAATCATGTATATGTAAACAAGAAAAAACAATATGTAGTATAAAGATTGAACAAGACAGCTAGGATATTAAACTCCTTTATCTTGATCAAATTTTAATCTCCTTATGTGTTTAGTCCAATGTTGTCTCCCTCGAAGCGTTAAGTATGAGTGAATTCCATTGACTACTAACTCGGTTGTGACCTAGCCTGACTCATTAACCTAGGGTGTTAGCAACAGAAGGCGTTAACCCGTCAGTGTTAGAGTGTGAGCATCAGCCTGATGTGAGCTTTCATAACTCGAAAAATATCCACCAACTTGCTAGCTTGTGTGAGAAAAGACTCAAGACATCACACATATGGGTAAAAGTACAGCCCCGAGTCTGGGTCAGAACTCAAACCGAAGTGAGAAAAGAACACCCAATGCCGACTGACGTCGGAAACAAAGGCTGGGCTCATAGAGCGTGTCCCACCTGTCAGTCAGCATTCAACCCGGAGTTGACCAAGACTAAAATGTATGCAACTGACAGGATTTTTTAAAACACACCTGTAAGGTGCAGCCCCTCGAGCTTCTGTGTAATCCGAAGAATTAGACAGAAGGTCTAAAAGAGCCTGGCATATAGATTAAGCATCCATAACCGTAAGAGGAACTCCATGGACTCCCCACAACTGGTGCACTACAGCTGTTATAAACCAGAAGTGAGTTGTAAGTCTCGAACCGAACTTGCACTCGGCCGGAATCTAAGCCCATCCAGCAACTTGTGCTCAGGATGATGACAGCTCGTAAGTTTTGGCGACCGCCTTGCTCTTGACTGCAGTTCATAAAACCGACTCAAAAAGCAAGTTCAATTCTGAGAATAACCTCCCGTAGGACTTCAATTAAGGATCATCTAGCAGAATGAAGAAACCCGCTGAAGTAAAGCCCATAAGGCCTAGCCGATATGGCCGAGTGAAGTCGAAGTAGAAACCCGTCGAAGAAGTAGAGCTCATAGAGTCTGGCCGTCATGGCCAAGTGAAGTCGAAGCCTATCGAAGAAGTAGAGCTCATAGAGCCTGGCCGCATAGCCGAGTGAAGTCGAAGCCTGTAGAAGAAGTAGAGCTCATAGAGCCTGGCCGACATGGCCGAGTGAAGTCGAAGCCTGTCGAAGAAGTAAAGCTCATGGAGCCTGGCCGACCTGGCCGAGTGAAGAAGAAGACCGCCGAAGAAGTAAAGCTCATGGAGCCTGGCCGACCTGACCGAGAGAGGAAGGAGACCGTCGAAAAAGTAAAGCTCATAGAGCCTGGCCATCAGGCCGAGTGAAGTAAAAATCCGCCGAAGTATCGCCAAGTCGAAAGGAGAGATGAAATCAATCTTTATACTTGAGCTTAATTATAAGCCTCCGGACTAATGCCAGGTTGGTTGAACAATAATCCGAGTGGTTGAGTAAATCACCGACTCAATAATCTGCCGAGTGATTGAGTTGTCGTCATGGCCGAGTGATCATTATCATAAGCCGAGTCACCAAGTTGCAACGGCCGAGTGATTGTCGTGGCTATGTAACCGCCGCACCGCGTCGAGCGAATGCCGCGGCAGTGAGATCAGGAAGCCGCCGATAGCATGCATGAAACATCTCGACAGAAGAAGCTCGTACATGCAAAAAGGATGAGCACATGATGAGTAGATCGACAGATGCTATCAATCTTATTGGTCAGCACTTAAAAAAGAAAAACTAGATCAAATACAAGAAAGAATCTTCCCTGTAATACATGTGCGCGCGTAGCCTGTGATCAGGAGTAGCATTGCGTCATGGAACTTAAGTTTATACGGCTCCCGTACATGGAAACCAAATCGTGCCTGGCTGGAATTGGCCAGAAATCCTTTCGACATGAACTCAACCCATCCTCAGATACGCCGACTCATGTACTGATCACCGGCGAGTGATCGTGGAGCAGTACGCCAAACCGCCGAGTTGTTGTAGCCGTATGTCAAGTGGCCGCAGCAAGTAGACTGCCATGGCCGTCGTGACCGAGTGGTTGTCACCACCATCTGTCGAATGACCTTCGTGGCCGGATGGCCGTCGCGTCGCCCTACGCCGCCGAGTGCGTAGTTATCGTGGCCGATGGTTGTGAACAGCCCCCGGCGTTCACGATCATGTGTACCCTCGTACATGCAGAAACAAAGCACTAATTCGTGAGATTAATATTCAACCGTACATCATCACGTGAGGACAGATAACTAGATCGATTAGAAATAGAATAAGGAAATCAAGAAGAAAGAAGAAACGAATCTTCCCTGGCTGGCTACTGTTGCCGTGAATAGATTTTAGGACTTTGAGTCGGGCTCAAGTTCTGAAGCAATGCATGACTCGATTTTGGTACCGATGATCTCGTCGAGTTTTACCGCTTCTCGAGACTTGAAGCCAATTTTTATTGATCTGCTTGGTACTGGCTCGGACTTGGACTTCTGTATCGACTCCATCTCACGCATACAGGTATACGCCAAGTCGCCGACTGTAGCATCTCGCCTCAAATAATGAGAGATTAGCTTAACAGGATTGAGATCGGGTGACACTTGACGACACAAAAGTCCAAAAGTACACACATATGAGCATAAATAAAATAGAGTACAAGTGAAAATTTAGTTATTACAACTTAAATTCAGATTTGATTACATAAAAGAGTTTGAAAAGCGTAGCGGAATCGTCAATAAAACTCGACGTCATTTAATCCTACGATGAAACATATTCAGCTCGTAAACATGCTTCATTCTCCTCCAACCAAAGATTGCCTTTAAACAACAAACCCTGAGCAACTAATACTCAGCAAGACTTACCCGTCAAAATAGCCTTCTAAGACCGACTCCTAGCATGCAGGGGGCTGACCAAAGGTATTGGAATAAATTGCATAAAAGTAGCACTAAAAGTTGGTCCTTCTTTCAAATTTTAGCTAAATTAAAAGGGTTCTTGCATAAACATAAAGGTGAGCAACCTATACTAAACAATACATGGTTGCAATACAAATAAATAAAGTACAAACAGAAAGTATAATCATCATCATGTGCACTTCTTACTACGATGTGACACGGTGAACAAGTGGTACTCAATAACCGCGAGGGACGGCGATTCGAATCGATTTACACCTGCAAGCGAAACCCAGAAAACGCGACGTACGCACACTCGTAAAGAGTCACGCACGGCAACCTTTCCCAAGACACCATAAAGCCGGGCCGCTTAACACATCTCCCGAGTACACGTCCTCCACGCGATACCCACGCGGAGCTATCCGTGGTTAGCCCGTGCACCCTCCCATCAAACACATACCCGCAACCACCATACCATCTTCATCACTAAAAGAGAGGTGGGTTCACGTCCAACAATACAATATCAAGTTACATCGGTTTACTAGTGCCCATATCACTAGCATGCATCCGGTACGTTCAAACTTGCTCAAGCAGGACCACAACGAACGGTCCTCAACCGACACAAACGGGGCTATGGCGAACAAGGACGACCTTGTCACCTCAACCTACACATGAATTTCCCCGTTCGGTCTTATATTCATCATCGTATCATGTGAGAGCATAAAAATAATATACTCAAACCACTTATACCGGGCGGTCTCCGTACCACCCGATTTTCTACCGATGACTCGACATTAAGCATAGCAATGTCTACCGAGCGGCTGTACAAAACTGAACTATCCCAGGTAATCATAGGGCAAATGCATCTACGGTTCCAATACAATTCCTAAACTTAATGCACATTTCACGACTCGAATACATGTGTGGAAACGAAAAACTTGGAAAACATAGGAGTGCACCGGGGCTTGCCTTAGGGTCTAAAGGTCAGTACACTCCAGAGGGTTAGGGTCAGCGCCGGTCTCCTCGGCTACCATCTCCACGTCCTCGGTTCCGGCGTCGGTTCCTATAATGATGCAATGCAAAACAAAAATTAAATGCAATGCATACATGAAACTTTACTAAATAAAGTAATGCAGTGTCATGATGAGGGTGTTGCTGTGATGCTCAGAAAAGACATAAGGAGCCTTCAAGTTGGTTCCATTTGAAGTATTTTCATAAAAAGCGACAAGTGTTTAGGGTCTCAAAAAGTCAAAACAACATATTTAATTTTGAAAATTAATTAACATGGTTCTGGAAGACAAATATTTTATTTTGCATTTTTACTAGCATAATACTACTATTATAAGTGACATAACTTGGATTAAATCATGCAAGAATAAAATACCAAAAATGCTACAAGGAAAGGCATGGAATTGCATTTAATGAGAAAATATACAGAATTTAAAGATGCCCTTTGGTGAACAGTACAGGAATGCTATGAGATGCATGCAAACCAAAAAACAGGAATTTTTCATGTACACAAAAGGTTATAAAAATTCATTAATATTTTCATTCTCTGGATTTTATAAAATTATTAACTGTGAGTCCTGGTGATATTCTTGCACCATTGGATAGATCTTGTTACAAGGATTCCAACAAAATTTAGTTTGCTAATTTTGGATTCTTATTTTATTTTTTATCGATTTTACAAGATCTACCCAAAATTTGAGAACGGAAAAAAGAAAAAAGTCGCGCACTGTAGCTATGCCAGGGCGCGCGCGACGGCGGCGGTCGGCATGGCCGCGTTCTGGCTAAACGGCGGTGAACCAACTAAAATGGTGTGGATCTACGCGATGAGGATGACGAGGCGACCTAGGAGCACTAGCGAGTGCACGTGTGCGGTGGTCGTAGCACGCCGGCGGCGAGAGATGGCGGCGGCGGCCATGGCGCGGCGGCGTTCCAGCCGGGGGAGTGGGAGAGGAGGAGAACGAGTGCAAGTACGGGCTTCATCTCGTCAGTTCGGGCCTGCAGGTCGATGATGTTGACGAGGAGGTGGCCGGGAGAAAGGAGTTTGTCGTGGAGGTGACGACCCGGCGGACGGCGGTGAGGAAGAAGAAGAAAACCGGCGAGCTCGCTGCACTAAGGTCGACGAGATAAAGTTAGAGAGGTGCGTGATGGAGTTGCGAAGCTGCTTGCGCGAGGAATCGGTAGATGGCTCACCGAGGAGGGAGTATTCGTCGACGGAGTTGAGTTCGCTCACATGGCGGCCACCGGTGCTTTTCTTCGTCGATCTCGCGCGAGGTTGGGGAAAACTCGAGTTTGTGCTGCTGAGGGGCTAGAGGGACTCCTTGCGTGCCTTTCTGCTTTTGGGTTCAAGCTCGGAGGAGCAGTGGACTGGCGGCGAGCTCGAGCTCTTGCTCGGGCGGCAATGGTGGCTGGTGTTGGCCGGGAGAAGAAGAAAGGAGAAGGAAAGAGAGGGGCGACGACTTGACCGCATGAGGGAAAGGATAGGGACGAGGACAGCGCGCTGTTTGCTGCTCTCAAAACGCGCACGCGCACGCTGGTGCAGTAGCGGAGGACGGCGGGAGCAGGTAGCACAGGGAGGAAGAACAGAGAGGAATACGTCGCTACAGTATGATTTCGCATTTTCGCTGAATTTTCCAACGTGCTGAAATTGAGGAGCTCCAAACCCAACCTTCCACGTGTCCAAAATTTCTGAAAAATTCAGGGTTGGAAGTTCAAAGCCACAGGAACATTTTTCCTTATTGGCGAATTTCGAATTTCGGCTCAGAATTTGAATTAAACATTCAAGAAAACAGCCAAATTTGAATATCTCGAGATTTATTTGGGCTTCTTCCTTTATTCATAAAATTCTGAAAAATTCTCCAAAATTCTTATTGGGTCCCACTCCTGTGCAAGATTTGGAAGTTCTAGTTCAAGCTCCAATTTGACCATATTTGGTGATTTGTTTTCAATTTAACCTCTTAAACAGCATCACTTAACTTCTTGGTAAATTTGCACGAACAACAAGTTTAGAAGTGTCGATTAGAGTGGGATGTTACACCGACTAGACGACTTGATGCTTGAAGCGCGCCCGCCGTTGTCGTGATAACAATACGCCGAGCTTGAAGCGGAGCACCAGATCTGTCTGATGACAGGGTTAGGGGGTCTTTTCTTTCTTTGAAGCCGATTTGTCTCGGTTTTTTGTTTTTGTTATGTTTTCTGGCTACATGTACCTTCGCGGTGCAGAGGCCGGAACTTTTTTTCATCATGATGAAATAAAGCTTCCCTTATCTAAAAAAAAACAGGTCTGTACTGAAGTTGTTGCCGTAGATCTCGATCCTGGCGACGATGACGTCCGGCCAGCCAGCGAAATTGATGTAGATATTGATAGCCTTCGTATTCGATGAGGTGGATTCCAGAGCTTCCCCTTCCTGGCGCGCCACTGTCGAGGTTTTAGGGCCTCGATGTTATTTCTACGGGTGCGCAAGAACCAAGAACACGATGGTAACATAGGAGACGAGGGTCATACAGGTTCGAGCCGCGATGTGCTTAATACCCTACGTCTTGTGCTGGTGTGGTGTATATTGATGATGTTTATGAGAGGATCCCTTCCCGCCTTATATATCCGGGGGTGCAGGGTTACATAGAAAGTATCCTACCTGGTTACAATATAAGCTTACTTGTAGTACAGGATAATAATTCTTCTCTGACTTGCCGAGTACTCCATCTAGATACTTGAGCCACTCAAGCTTGTTTGGACCAGCCCGACTATCCCGTATAGACACTCGGCATTGCATGTCTGGAGATACCGGGGGGTCATTACTTCGACAGACTAAACGCGTGGATTGACATAATATTGCTCTTCATGGGCCACACTATTGTTGTGCAGGCTGCTGTAGACTGTAGCAAGGCCGTCAGCCAGTATGACCCGGCCTCTCTTAACTTCAATCAATTTAGAGAAGCAAACGGACCTCGACAGACGGCGATGTAAAGTATAGACTGTAGTGTCTCGCTCAAGTTGCTGTGTTGGCCAGTTCCTTCAAAAAAAAAGTTTTTTTTTTTTTGAACCTCTCACATCTGAATATAAATGTAGTATCTGTTCATGTACATTCAAGGAGAAGACTCACTCAAACACACACGAAACACCCTACATCTATACCCAGAGAAACAAACGCGTCCCTCGAGAGAATAAAGCTCGACTGTCACCACGCGTGTGAGAGGTATCCAAAGACAGAGATCCACCAACAAGCTCTCCTCTACACTCCACGAGCCCAACATCGACGCCGGAGAGAAGGGCGTCGTCGAGACGGCGGCAGCTCGGGAGAAACTATTCCACAGCCGCATCGTAGCCACCGCTCCTCCGACGCGACTTGGACAACCAACCGACCGCTGATCCGAAATCAGCAGCGGTAAACTTCGCCGCCGCCGAACCGCCAACGGGTCGAGGTTCCTTCAAAAAAAAAGTTGCTGTGTTGGCAAAATAAGGGCACCGAAAAATGGAAAAACCTTGTTACCTCGCCCGCAGGCCCAAGTTCCTTAATCTTGAATCAGCAGTGGTATTTTTATAAAATAGACCTTTTAGTTAAAATTTTTCACATTTGGACCCCTGACGCAAAGATTTCCAGAAATGGACCCTTTTTTGAGCGCCACGTCTGTTGGCGCTCAGGTTACACAGGTGGGCGCCATGTCATTTGGCGCCCACCTATAGAACCTGGTCGCCAATGATTCTGGCGCTCACCATGTCAGTTTAGCATTCGCGTGCGTGCTTGAGTCCAGGGGTGGGCGCCAAATCTATTGGCGCCCACCTATAACAGCTGGGCGCCAAATCTATTGGCGCCCACCTATGTATCCTGGGCGCCAAAAGACACGGCGCCCAGAAAGGGGGTCCATTCTTGGAAATCTTTTCGTCAGGGGTCCAAAGATGAAAAACTTTGTTCAAAAGGACCATTTTATAAAAAAACCACGACTCAGCACAGGGGAGGGATGGAAAGGGTAATCGGTTTTTTTACTACTTAGGCCTGGCACACTTGCACGGCCCATGACAGATGTTAACAGGCCTATGCCCATTCCCCTTGCTACAAATCCACACTGGGCCGTGATTAAAACAGAAGAGCTGGAACAAAGCCCGCGCCGCCCAGATTCTTTTGCTCAAAAAAAATCCTTAGCATGTCTGGCCTAATAAGGTAGGTAGTCCGTTACTTACTTACTTACACAGGAGTTAGCGATCTTAGCACTGCAGCAGGCCGCAGCTGATTGAGAGAGATGCACACTCGTCCATCAGCAAGCAGCAGCTCGTCACGGTCACTGTGTAGCAGCTGCCGCAACAAATGGTCATACGAATCGGACGCGCGCGTCGAATTTTCCTGCATGTGCGCATGCAAGCGAGAAATTAGATACACGTCACAGGTAGGCTCCAGTCCAGTTGTGTAGAGAGACTTGAGTTTGCATTGCTACATACTAGCACTAACCTCGAGAGATGCACATGACAACGTTCCCGTCTTCCAGCCGCACGTACCACATGCAGGCGTTCCCCTGTGCCGACGGCGTCCGTCCGAATCCACGTCAAGCCCCTGGCCGTCACTCACTAGCTGAAGGCCGGTGGCCCTCGGCGGCCGGGCGCACGCAGGAGTAGCTCGCGGAGGCATGCAGAGAGGCAGGAAAGGAAGGAGCCAAGCGAAAGAAAGCGACGAGACGCACGCGCACGTGGAGTCGTTTGCCGTCGGAAAGGAAAGCGAGGATGACAGGGACGGATGGACGGCCGCCGCGCGCGGGTCCCCGGCGTCTCTCTCTGCACGGGCGCGGATCCCCAAACGCCGCTGCCCTGCCTGCCTGCCTCCCTCCCCTCCCTCTGCGACGTCGTCCCTTTGCTTTTTCTCTCTCTCTCTCTCTCTCTTCCCGGCCGACCGGCGATTGGACGCGCAGAAAAGCCGCCGGCCGCCGTGTCGACCTGCCCCAGCGGCAGAGCGTGCGTGTACCACCAGCTAGCCCTGCTGCTGCTATGTTTGTTGATAATCAATCAGGCGGCCATCATTGTTGGAGCGTGACGGCCAGGCTCAGCTCGGCTCGCTTCCGCGCCACGCCTCCGCCCGGCCACGCACCGGTGGAAAGGAAAGGAAGCCGCGCTTTGCGCGCGCACGACACGACGCCATTTTTCCCCTCTCCTTCCCACCCTTTTCCTCTCTTCCGCGACCCACGACGAGCGAGCTCCATCGATCGGCCATTTGAGAGATCCAAGAGTTGCCTGCGGTTTTCCTGGCAGGGTTGTCGTCTCGTCTGCCGATCGATCGACTGCGCACCGGAATTTCTGGGACGATCGATTGCATTGGAGTGGTTCTCACCACCGACTGCACCCAGGTGCTGGACGTTGTTGGTATGTTTAATCTGCGTGCTCATTTCTCAGCTACGTTGTTCTCATGCGCGGAAATTGCGTGCATGCCGCAGCCTAGCAGTACGTGCGTGCGCTCAGTAGGAAGCGGCCTTCTATAGCCAGAGAAAGAAATACTAGGAGGAACGAGTGGGCCAGATGATGTGTGCGCGTCTGTGTGTGTGACTGAGTGGGGCAGAGTACTCTGCTCCTCCGTGCTCAACAGAACGGAAGTTGGATGTGTTGCAACGAACCAGAGAGGATGCTGAGGCTTTTCCCTAAGCTAGTGAAACACGCATGTAGGAATTTTTTTGCGGAAAGGGGGAAACTTATATTAAAACAAAGCACAGTACAACCCGCCTTTCACAAAAACGCCCCTGAAAAGAAAGGAAATTACAACAAGGTCCTTTCCACCTTCCAGAGGCATCCCGACACACCGACGAACACGCCGCCGGAGAGCAATCCACCTCCCACCTTCGTCGGCGACTCCAAGCTTGGATTTGCCGCAAGATTCAGCGCCCGGACACACCAGCACGCATCTGCAAAAGCTGAAGGAGCATCGGCCGCCACCGCGTCGAAGGAAGAAGAGGAAGAGAAGTCCACGGTCATCGCCATCGACGCCGACCAGGACAGCCACAAACCGGCGAGACCACTGTCGAACCTCAACAGTGACCACCCGGAAGTAGCATCCCACACCACCAGCGCCGCCGGCGGGGGGAACAAAGAGCCCACCAAAAGGGGGCACCAAAATCTTCCGCCCTTCCGCAAAAGAGAAGAAGAAAATGAAACTCCACAAAGTCTCACCAGAAAGCTTGCCGCCGTCGTCGACGCCACCGCTTCCAGATCCGCCAAGGGAGAAGACAAATCCGACCGATTTCGCCATGGAAACCGGCGGAACCCTAACCCTAGCTCGGGAAATAAACTAGCCTATAGACCTACTATAGAAGCTAGACAGAACACCGGACGACGACTCACCTGTTCTCCCGACCCTCTGGCGCTGAACGCGCCGCCAGAGAAGGAGGAGAACCGGCGGAGTCGCCGCCGGACACGCGGTCGCCTCCCGGTCACCTCCTCTCGACTGTAACACTAGGAAAACGATTCGGGGAAACACGCATGTAGGAATGTTTGCCTTGCTACCCGGCTCGGGTATGCACAAGCTCCCTACAGTATTTGCTCTTCAAAAATGTACTATGTATATATTCTTGCTAACCCAAACTTAATTACTTTCGTAAGTTTTACTAAAAACTTTATAAATCTTTTAAGCAGCCCTCTCTACCTCTTTTTCCGACTTCTTCTGTACTATCACGGTGTTTGAAATTGGCCAAATTCAGAAACACAGTAATCTCGGCATGCGGAATTTTGACCTGGAACTCTCATACAATTCCGCGCACAGACCTTTACTTTGACCTGTAGTAGGTTTCGGGTAAAAAAACGAACTGTGGAAATTCTTAAGCTTGACCATTGACCGAACGCTCACCAGCTTTGTTTATTTCAGCTCACTGCGTTGCATCACGGCCTGCGGTAACTACTTAGAGCGTGCCCAACGGTGGAGGCAACTGCTGCCTCTAGCGGGACGCGCTGCATGTGTGTCAGACGGGTGTCAGTGACCGTGAGAATGCCTAGAGCTAGCGCTTGCTCAAGCGTTATCACCGTTCTCTTTCTTCCTTTTGCCTCATAAACAAATAATAAAGCTGACTCTAAGAGCCCCGTTGGGGACGCTCTTATACCTCGGAGAGGCTTTTTCTTTAAATTAACCATTCTCTTTTATTCCCTTCAGTACATTTCCATCACAATCATTGATACGTCCCGATCAAAAGATCCTTTACCACCCATGTTGCTTTCCACTCTGATTTCCATGCGTCCAGATTATTCGGATGTCTGGATATACATAGATCATTCTCTTCCGGCTTTTACGGCTCGTGAAAACGACGTACACATAAATTTCGCTTTCGTCAGCTTCCACATGCTAAATCCTGCGCTCTGTTTTTACCCCCCAAAAAAAAAGATATATATAAAGGATCAACAAGTAGTGATTATTGCTAAAATTTATTTTGAACAGGTAAATTAATGATACATGATTAGTAATGGAAATAACCAGAATTGAAGACATTCCTTTTGCTACTTGATAATCCACTGATACTATTGACCGTATTTACTGATCATAAACAGCTAAAGAAAGCAATATGGACCTAAAACCAGATACAATTGCTTTAGTACTCAATCGTTAACTACTAAAAACAGAGCATTTACAGAGCATCTATTGTTCACTGCGTAATAACGTAGATACGGAGTATACCTTTGGGGTGCATTGACCTGGCCGGAACCGGCAGCCACCAAGATTTAGAGTACTGATTCTTGGTTAAAAAAGTTAATTTAAACAAGCACGCATTGGGATTAGTAATTAAATCCTTATTAGTTTGCTCGGTGGACAAACCAGAACAAGATTAAGGTCCGTCACATATTTATTTTATTTTTGCGCAAGTGATGATTATTGCCGTATATGCATCTACAGAAAAGGATGCGCCGATGTACAAACTATTAGAAAGACAAACCTTTATCACATTACTTCCATATGCTAATAATACTACCACTCAACATAAATGAAAACAGAGTACTGTTTCGGCCAAAAAAACAGAGTACCAACACGAGCTGGGTATTGTTTACTCCCATGTAGACACCAGCTCGTCTATGGATTTTATTTAGGTAACAAGGATGCAAAAGAGTGTTGTTTAGAGTTTGGGTTACCAAAGGGATAGTGCGTCAATGGACAATGGATGGTAGTAATGGCCAAGATTTGTTGTGTATGGATCATAATATTGAATGGTATAGGCATAACAATAACACAATTCTTCTCCCTCAAGCTATATTTGCTTCCACCTTGCCCTTCTTGCCCATTTTGGGCAGGCTTTCAAATTGTCTAATCAACCATCCCTCCAAAAAGCTAATTTAGAGTTACGAAAGTGTCATCTTGCTACCCCGTTGAACCGATAACTTCACCACTGCATTTAGTCTACGTGTAACCTCGGTACTCTACGCTAGGCTCATCTTTCACGTGAACATCCCTCTAAACTTATAGATAAAAGCAACCCATGTAATAAAGATGAACTATACATCAAGTGCCAAAGAACTCAACTTGTCTCGGCCGTTGGATCTTAGTCATCGTATGGCGTCAACGACACAAACATCGTATCGTCTTCCTCTAGCTATGTTTCTTCCCCCGCGTGAATGCAAACCAAGCTTCCCTGCAAGTGCCTGCCTATATAACGGATCTGTTGCGGTCTCTCCTCCCACTTTAACTCGACAACTTTCGAGCTCTCTTGTCCCGACACTTCCCGTCACCCGCAGCTCCAACGCCGCCATTGGCATCTTAAATGTCGCCTCCAAGCTTAGAACACCAACATTTTAAGCTCCATCAACTGAAAATGTTATCATTTTCGAGTGCTTGAAAAATAGGAGCCGCCGGTAAGTAAACATCACTAGAGAACTGCGCTTTCACGCTAAGTTTTCTTAATTCTTCAAATGTGTCGATAAAATAATGAAATTGAAGAGGCAACATCTCTTTTCGTTTGCCTTCCCTAATCCACCATCACGTGCTCACTGCACACAGAATATAACGTTTTATTCACTGCTGAACATCAGAGAAAGTGTACACATGTAAGGAGCTGGGAAGCCGTGGCAGGGCTGCAGCGGCTACCGAGGTCCGCCCAGCGGCAGCAGCCAACCCGCCACCGTCCAAAGCCAGAACCGGAGCGAGCGTGAAACGGCTCGCCACCCCGCAGGCCGCAGCTTGACTCGAGGTCCTCTCCTCGCACGCCGCGCAGCCGGCCGCTCCCCCATCCCCACACACCACCACCACCCACTCCTCTCCTCTCCTCCTCACTCACGAGTACCAAACCCATCGAGCACGCGAAAAGGAGCAAAGCCCACCCGAGGCGGAGGAGAAAAAGGAGCCAGCCTCCTTTTCCGACCTGCCAGCTCCCGATTCGAGCAAAGCGAGCAGAGGGGGCGAGCGAGATCGAGAGCAGGGAGGAGGAGGAGGGAGGATGGGAGGGGTGACGTCGAGCGTGGCGGCCAAGATGGCCTTCTTCCCGCCGACGCCGCCGTCGTACGCGCTGGTGGAGGACGCCGCGGCGGGGGTCACCACGCTCAGCGGGCAGCCGCACCGGGAGAACGTCGAGGTGCTCCGCCTCCGCACGCGCCGGGGCAACACCCTGGCCGCGATGTACGTGCGCCACCCGGACGCCGCCTCCACCGTGCTCTACTCCCACGGCAACGCCGCCGACCTCGGCCACCTGTACCAGCTCTTCATCCACCTCTCCTTCAACCTCCGCGTCAACGTCCTCGGGTGAGCTCCCTCTCTCTCTCCTGCCCAACTGATTAGCTGCGCTCTGCTCCGCATCCTCTGCTTGCTTGGTTATCCAGTGTAGCGTGATCTGCAGGCGTGTGTCTCTGCTCTAGGACGCCGGGGTTCCTCGATTTGTTGCCATTGATGCGTAAATTTTCATATTCTGGTGTGAAACTCATTCTTTTTGTGCACCTGGTTGGTCTGGATTTGCAAATTTGCGGTTAACTTGGTGATTTTGGTATGTTTGGATCACTTTCCCTTCCTCTGCATTTCATCGAAAAGGAAAAAACTTTCCTTTCCATTGCTCCTGGAAGTGAAGCCCAGTTCCCGTGATCTTCTTTGTTTGTATGCCATATTTGGGGATTTTGATGCTCTGGTGTGGGAATACGGCATTTCCTTCTTCACAGGTTTCGGTTCTGCTTTCGCCGAATTCGACATATGCGTGATGTGATATGAGGAATCGATGCCTCGAATTTCGAGTTTGCTTT
This sequence comes from Eragrostis nindensis, assembly GCA_012490785.1. Lineage (NCBI taxonomy): Eukaryota > Viridiplantae > Streptophyta > Magnoliopsida > Poales > Poaceae > Eragrostis > Eragrostis nindensis. The sequence goes on from JAAXCT010001258.1 coordinate 50,077, forward strand.
GCGAGTAAAGTTCGTGCTTTCAGGATTTCATCTCTCTTTTTTTGGATTATTTATCTGTTACTCGCGCGTGTCAGTCGAGGGGAAAAGAATTTTTATTTCTCGTTTCTTCTTCCTCTCTGTTTTCTGGAGTCTGTTAGGGGTCATAAAATTGAATTTTCTCTTCTGATCTGGAATCTTGAGTCGCTGGTCTGAAGGTCCTGCGCCGCCTAGATCCTGCCTGGCAATTTTGGGGTTTGCTATCGCAGCTTTTCTTCCTCAGGGCAATCAGTCTGATATGATGATTGTTTCTGAGTTGCCAGCTTTTCTCGAATGTGCACGAGTAGTGAAGAATTTTCGTGCCTAAAAAAATTGTCGGTGCTGTGCGTGCAGACTCCGATATTTCTCTTCAGTTATATAATTATGCAGAAGAGGTTGTGCTTGACCAGTTGACGCTGTGACGACAACCTTATGGTTGCATTAGACTTATCTAGAAAAAATCGTTTCAGAGAGAGAGAGAGAGAGAGAGAGAGAGAGAGAGAGAGAGAGTCATGGGTGACACGCTCCTGTTTGATATGAAATAAAATGATAAAGTTTCTTAGATCAGCTGACTTACAATAATAAAGTTCATGGGTTCCCATCTGTTTTATCACTATCACATATTAAAAGTTTACACATGATCTGATTTTAGTTGTGCTATGCAGTGTTCCTATAAGCTAGGGTGATAATTCCACGGTCGAGCTGCATTTTTTCCGAACAGATTGCCAGATGTTATCGTATGGGTGTGGAATATATTGTACTTCACTAAAAATTTCTTTGTACACACCCTTCCAGCCTTAGAGATTCAATGTCCCTTTTTATTTAGAGGTTTTGCCATTGAAAACTTTTATCTTCTCATTAAATGACATTTAAGATGACCTGATAATTGATTTTATTTCTGTAGTGTTTTGAGTTATGCTGTGCTATAGAGGACTGTTGCTGAAACCTAACCTTTAATATGCACAATTGAGATCCATATACTGATCTAATGGCAAATTGTTATTGCACATGTTTTCATTATCGCATATGTTTGATGGAATGATGGGGCTCAAAACTATATTTCTTTTATGTTTGATAGAGTTTTGTTTCCAGTCCGAGATGGGACACATAGTGTTATGTTTGATAGAGTTTGTTTTGGCATGTTATGTCTTGGCAGTACTTGATTGTCCATTGACAACTTCCCATGCTTCATCATTTTCTTTTCGTAATGTTCATCGATGATTGGTCCTTTTTTTCCCAGATTTTGTTACATAGATTCCATCTTCCTCATAAATCTTTTTGAAAAAACCTGATCTGAGTCATATTATAACCACTTCCCGAATTGGGAGGAGTATGACGGACTTGCTTGTATTGTATGCATGGGCTTTGTTTCTTCTGTGTGATATGCATTTTTAAAATTTGAAAATATCATTGTACGCATAGCTAGAGCTAAGCTATGCAATTTCTTTAATGATTATGTAGAATTTTTTGCTGATTTTGATTGAAGATAAATATTACACTTACCCATGTAATGGGTTATTGTGTAAACAATGTAGCAGCTGCGCCTTGTTACTTGGTTTTCCTGTCGTGAGAGACTAACAGCGACTTAACTATGCAGGTATGACTATTCAGGGTACGGACAATCATCTGGAAAGGTATGTTGAAGATGAGCAATGTTATACGGTGTAGCCAACCAAATTAAAGCTAGTATGCTGAGTTTTGCTTTGTCTCATTTCAGCCGAGTGAACACAACACTTATGCGGATATAGAGGCTGCTTACAAGTGCCTCATAGAGAACTTTGGTGCCAAGGAAGAAGAGATAATTCTTTATGGACAGTCTGTTGGGAGTGGGCCTACAGTAGATTTGGCCAGTCGATTGCCTCGGCTGAGAGCTGTTGTCCTGCATAGTCCTATATTGTCAGGATTGAGAGTTATGTATCCTGTTAAACATACATATTGGTTTGACATATACAAGGTTTGTCACCAGCTCGTTAATGCATTCAATATTAAGTTGCCTGATCTGTCCCTTATGCACTATCTTTGTTTTATGCTTACAATTGTTTGTTATTCATTTGCTCCAGAATATTGATAAAATCCCTCAGGTCACCTGCCCTGTGCTTATTATACATGTAAGTGTATCTCAACATTAACACTTTTCTCTCTTTTAGGAACTTGATATGACAGGCAATAACGAAATGTGAAGTTGCGTCCCATGCAAAAAAAAAAAAAAAAAAAAAAAAGAAAAAATGTGAAGTTGCGTCCCATGCATATATGTGCTTCTCTATTGTTGTAGGCAGAGATAAAACCTGAAATTTGGACTATATGATTTATTAGCAACTTGTCTCCACACTGAAATATGGATAACATGAAAATTACCCTCCTGGCTTTGACTGCTTAAGAGTCCATACTTCATTTTATAGTACTTGTGTCTGTCAGCTTAGAACCAATAGACTATCATTTTCATGTTTATTGCTCCAGTCTAGGGGATACAATTGGATGCTACATAATTTCATGCCAGTCTGTGCTGGTTGGTTTGGTCTATCATGTATATTTTCTTTTAGTTTGCAACTGAAATACAGGTCTGATAAATCATCAGCCATGTTGTGAATACACTTCTTAATTTTAAATGTTTGTGTATCTCTTGATAGCCGGATAGTTTATGGGGCAATAGCTAATGCCAGTCATTATCAACTTCATGCCATACATATATAGAAGACGTGAAATTAATTAAACAAGTGCAAAGTGTTTCATATATCAGAATATTATGATTGAAGTAAATTTGTAAGAAATCACAGTAACTGCACACTGTATAGTTTTTGCTGTCTGTTTCGGAAGTTTATAACTTCAACCACTGAATGTCAATTTTTGCACATGCATACATGTGAGCTTTCTTTGAAACCCATATTTTAATTGCACCTTTGGATTGTTTTTGGTAATGTGTAATATATGAACTGGCTGTTTCCTGTTTTAACCTGAGTGCAAAGAAATGCAAATGAAAGTGTAATATGTGTGTTACATCAACTTGGCATTCCTTACTTGTAATCAAGTACCTCTCTGCTTGTTTGAAGATTGAGTTGCTAATATTTTGCGTGTTGGGTGGTATGGTTTATGGTGTTGAAGTGATACAACATCAAACTAGCTATCTGGGTCTTGGATCAGTAAGTCGGCCTAGAAAAATTTGAAACAGAAAATGTTCTAAACTTAGCGTTTGCGCTCAAGAAATGTCATGTCATAAATTGCATCAGAAATCTATAGATTGTACTTGTTTTTTCTTTATTCATTAGAACATACGGACTGATCATGATTATTAACAAGTTGAAATGTTTGTCGTCATCATTTCGCATACCACTTCACTGGAGGTATTGTGTATAAGGAGAAATAGCTGAGGAGCCACTGACTGTGCATCTAGTTATGTTTTGGAACCTAAAACAAAGGTTGTGTTGAAAAGACTCTTCTAGGACATATAACAACTACCACTTTACGCAAAATTTACAAAGCTAAGAACATTGTATAGGGTCTGCAAAGTTATTAAACAATTTAGTTGTTTACCAAAAAGGTTACAAATTTTTCTACTGCCTGTGAAATTTTTCACAGTAGCACTCTGTCCTTTGTATGTTATAAATCAAAACGAACATGTTTCCTTATAAACTATTCGGTTAGTGATCTTGCATATCAGATACAGCTTATTAGCTTGTTGTCTTTTTATCTCTTAAGTCCAAGTGATCTCGTAAGATTGAAGGAACCTGTCGGTATGTTACTTGCCTGGAACTGGTTTGCACAATACAATTGTAGCTATGTATCCTAATATATTCTTTGGCTCGTTCGAAAATTATTAACATGGTTAACTGCAACTCTGAGAGGTTGCCGTGCGTAACTGTTTTTGGGTTCACAGTTCTTGATGATGCTCAGAACTAGAGGTCACTTTTGATTTGGGCAACTGGGCCACAAATTTATCTGTAGTGTAAAAATTTGTTTAAGGCCAGTCCACAAATTTTCGGATGCTAATACTTATGAATGGATGTGCTTGTAATCTCAGCATGCTATATGTTACTTTCTTATCCTCATGTAGTGTTTACTTATGGTATAGAGCATGCTTGTGAAGTACATGACATATATATGATTGTTATTGGTTTGGACTTGTTAACCAGTAAGTAATGCCTAATATGCAATGGTAAATAGTTATGTCGCCTTTTCGATTGAAACTAATTATGCGAGACTAGTACAGCTCATATTTGAATGGCACATCCAATAATATGAATGTTGTGACTTGTGAACATATTTGTGTGGCCTGAGATAAATGCTGGAGCATAGAAGAATATGAATTACTGTTATGTACATAGAATACATCGGAAGTTTTCTGGAATTGATTTGCAATTATCCTTTTGATGGAGCAGTGGAACATCACTGGGGTTAACTACTTAAATTTAGTGCGTAACTTTGAGAATCAACTGGACCTGCTGTTCAATTAGTTCAAATCCACTAAGCATGTTATTTTCTTGATTACTGCTGGTGTTAACTCTTTTTTTTTATGTAGGGAACTTCTGATGAAGTGGTGGATTGGTCTCATGGCAAGCAACTATGGGAACTTTGTAAAGAAAAATATGAGCCTTTATGGCTCAGGGGAGGAAAGCACTGTGATTTGGAGCTCTTCCCAGAATACCTCAAGCACCTCAAGAAATTTGTTCACACAGTAGAGAAGCCTCCATCCCTTAGGCAAGCCTGGAGGGAAAGCTTGGATCAGATTGAACCCTCTCGGAAGAGCATGGATTTTTTTGAGCCCTCGCGAAAGAGCACGGACAGAAGGGAGAAATCAAGGTCAACCCGAGACAGGACAAGAACTATCGAGCATAGATATAGCAACGTTGAAAAGATGGACAAACTAAAAATCTCATTCGATCAGTTCGAGAAGTCCAGGAGAAGCGTTGACATCTTTGAGAGGCCCAAGAGGAACATTGAACAACTGGACTGCGGCCGGAAGAGTGTGGACAGATTGGACAGGATTTGGGCCGGTTAAAACCTTTTTTTCTTAACACCTTATACAAGTTATACATGGGGGTTGGGTTGTTTTGGGGGTTTTACTTCTGTATTTATCTGTGTTCACCCATGTGCTGGAAGGTGTGGCATAAGAGTCTGTTTTCTGAAACAATGAAAGGAGAGGGAAGGGCTAATCGCTGACAGGGTTTTCTCTGTAGAACTTGTAATGATTTATGTGGTGGAAGAAGTGTATGTCGTTGGTCTTCCAACAAATTATTGTTCCATTAGGGGTGTAAAACAGAATGACAGTTAGGAGGCTAGACAGTGGCAGCATTGTGTATAAATTTCAGTCGCTTGCTTTGTATCAATAATGATTTTGTTCCTTAGCTGAAATTTTATTCAATTCTGCAGCCGTGAAACTTGATTATTTTGTGGACGCCACTGAAAGGTGGATCTACCGTGCTTTTCTAACTATTGTAGATTTTTAGAAAACACCCCGAGTAAATAGCCAAGGTAATCGCTAGTTGCAACTTGTTGGGAATAATGCCAAGGGCTACACACGATGGAGGCGAAGCCATCAAGCTCCTAGCGAAGGGTCGGAAGACGGGTCGAAGTCTTTACAACGAAGGATGAAGGGGAGACTTGCAGAGCTGCAGAGAGACGTAATAGACTTGGTTAGTGGCTAAATTGTAATGACGGATCTTCTCACCTCTATAAATAGAGAGGAGGGGATCCCTGTAACGACAATGTTTATTGAGGCCTCGAGCCAGTAAGATCATTTGCACCGTTTTGAATCTACCTAAACCTCTATTCTTGGAGATGTACGGACGCCTCCCTCTTGCGTCGACACGTGGCGCCCGGTTCTACCTAAACCTCTATTCTTGGAGATGTACGGACGCCTCCCTCTTGCGTCGACACGTGGCGCCCGGTTCCTGTAGAAACCTCTATTCTTGGAGATGTACGGACGCCTCCCTCTTGCGTCGACACGTGGCGCCCGGTTCCTGTAGAAACTACAGTACCGACCTCATCAGCAGCCGTCCGATCCGTTTCCTCGCTGGAGAGCCGTCCGTGGAAGCCACCGATTCCAGAGAGATCGAGACCTCGCCCGTTCGGTTCCCCATCGCCTTGCCGCCGCGCCGCCGGCCCCGACGGACTTTCTTTCATTCCCGGCGCCGCCCAGCCTCCTCCGCTCGGCGCCGCACCCTGCACGCCTCGCCCAGCGCTACCCCGCGCGGCGCCTGGCTCGTCATCCGTCTCCTCCTCCCGATGCCCACAGATCAAACCTCTCCTGCCTCCACCCTCGCCGCCGCCGCCGCCGCCGCTGCGCCATGTACACCCACCCTCCTCTCGCGGCTACTCCTCTGGCATCCTCGACCCATCCTCTTTCGGTCTACCGGCCATGGGCTTCCGCTTTACTACCGATCCCCCACCCCCAGATCTCGATCTCTCTCTTCCTCCTGCCGATGCCGGCACCTGAGGTAGAGGGAGTCGGTTGGCGTAGTGATCCGTGATGGTGAGGACGGTCATCATTCCCAATGATTCCTCTGCTATCAAAAGGTTCGGCACCCTCCCTGCTACCTCCACTTCTCTCTGCGGGTGCAGATTGGAACCCTAACATTTACTGTTGCACAAATCCCCTCTATTTGGGTCGCTCTTAGTCGCAGCTTGAGTGATGTGGACTCCACTATTTTTGTTTGTTCACGTGCAGGGTTTAGGTGGGATGCTTGCAGAACGCTCAGGTTGATTTTTTTTCCTTCCTTCATTATGAATGAGATTTCGGCACTAAAGATGCCTTCTATCATATGGCATGTTCTGGGATCATCAGCATGTACAAGGAAAGGTGAATGAAGTACAGACACCTTCTCAAGTTTTTTCCCTTCACATTCATCTGCCTCCATTTATTTGTCATTACAACTTAACTACAGATCATGTTCTCCTCTTATTTGATCTATCTATGACGATTAATAAGTCTCTACAAGAATGAAATAAGTACACAAACATTTCCAGTTCTTTTCTTTACATGCGCCTGGATCCATTTTATTTAGTGATAGCTTATATCGTCTATAGTACAAGAAGGAATTTTCCTTTTAAGCTCATCCGAAAAAAAAGGGGTCATCCGTACTGTCTTATGTAGTTCATCTGAAAAATATGCATGCCTTATGTCAATGTTGCTTTCCAGTTATCTGTAACGACAACCAGTTGCATTCAAATCAAAATGGACATTTCTGTAAAATTTCAAATATTTATTCTCAAACGTGTAAAATAGGATCGACAGCCGGCTCTATATTGTTGAACATGTAAAACCAAAATCCACGCAGAAGATTTGGCAGGACTGTTTCCTAACTTTTATAAACTAACAGTGCATCTTTGGTTAAAACAAATGTGCTTTTCTCACCTGCATCGAGTTTGGTTATGTTAAATAAACTGGAATTTCTTTTATTTTAAATGACATATTTTCATATTACCTTTGTTTCAGCGAAAGCCCAACGATGAGTAAGAGCAGCTATAGGTATGGAGAAACAAATGCAGAATATACTGAATGGCATGTGCAATTATGGATGAGCAATTATATGTTTTCCCAATGATTTTTATTCTACATGGTACCATATAGTGTTCAGTGTAACATTGGTCATTCTTCCTCTCCTTCCACACGATGATATGCCACTATCAAGCATTCAGTTCAATGAGCTGCCATGAAGTTGCTGTTACCTGACGATTGAATTAGATGGTTTTCTTTTTTCCTTCAAAAGGTTAAACAGGTTTCCATCTCTTTTATTGTACTTACTTTATTTCTGCAATATCTCGCTTCTCAGTTCCATCGGTGATTTCTAATTGCATATAGATGCATATGCAGAAAATTATGTTGCGAGATTACCAATTTTCCTTATCATTTGAAGAACTTTTTTTGCAGTAATGTTAGACATATAGTTGTTGTTTATCAGTTCCATTTAGTTAATCTTGACATAAATGTGGTGACACCAAATGAGGCAAGAATTGTTCAGTTCAAAACAACAGTACCAGTAATCACAATTGGCTTTCTATGATCAAGGATAAAAAAAGGAGATAGCAGAAATATATAGTGCCAATTGTTTGTGCAGTGAATGCAATTTAAAACAAATTAATAGCCCCACAAAATGCAGTTATACCTCAATAGACGTGCTGATAATTTGCAGAGTAGCAGATATATTGGATTTCTCATTGCAACATACATGTTCTGATTTATGCAACTATTAACATTTTGAATGAAGTAAAAAAATTTCTCTGTTTATTTTCCTTCTCTTCCTTCCCACTGCTTACGGCCGCTAGATCATTATTATATATAATCTGCTGCTAAACAGTATTGATGGAGCTTAATGAATCTTTATATTCAGTTGATACCACGTTTCTCCGCTAAAATGAATATGTCCTATATTTTTTAACGGCCTTGCAAACGACCAAACAGTAGTCCATAAATATGGCAGCCTGGCTGGCCAATCAAGAGAAACAAATGAAGGTGTCAAAATAAGATTATCTGATAGTTGACCTCTCCGTGTTTAAGCATCATTACGCTGATTTGTCCATAGTATTTACAGTTTGTATGCTATGCCTATTTTTTCCCATCATTACGCTGATTTGACCATAGTGTTTGAGCATTCGGCCTGCCGTAATGGTTTCTATTATCACTGTGATGTCATCATCGTTTATAATTCATTTTTTATCAGATTTAGGATCTTTTTTGTCCTAGAACTGTGCTAGGTTTTGATTTGCTAAAGCCATGCTATATATAATTTTCATGCATTCACAGGTTACAGGAGGGGAAAAAACAGCCTACCTTTGTCTTCATGTGTTCTCTCTCTATTTATGCAAATATATGTGGAGCCCGTTGGATGATGGATCAACATGGTAGATATGTGTCCTCATGCTATATATTGCTTCAAAGTGACCTTATGCTGATTTCCCAATGCAACCTTGATGATTTCAGAGATATATTACCTTCTCATTTTGCTTAGACATATTAACGCAAGAGGGTTCTTTGTTGAAATGCTGTTTGAATTAATTTATGAAGCCGTTAGTAAAATAATATGAACCATGATTGACAGATAGATCTGGAAATATTACCTTAACTATATAAAGTTATATTGTTTGCCAATTGCCTTCATGAGTACTGATCAGTTGATGAGTTACGTAGTGACTGTGTACCTCATTGAGAAACTTTGGTTTCAGTCCTTTAACATAGGCATTCGTTACATTGTCAGTTTAACCGTCATATTGCTGTTTACTTTCCATCATAAATTTGAATATTCATTCTTCTGTTAATAAATGTTGGACGAAATATTTCTTTCTCGCAGTTGGTTGCTTCACTCAGTATGTACTTTTGGATCTGAAACGTGCTTCAGCGAAGACTGCTACTCTGCTTTACCTACAACCTGCTATCTACATCAAGCATTGGAAACTTGAAATGATCTGTTGCATGGATGAAGTACGCAGGTGCAATGCAATTGCTTATTATCTGCTGTATACAAAGGCAATGTTTTTTTTTTTTGGCGAAGACAAAGGCAATGTTTTAGCCTTATCGAGATGAAATGCAAATGGTGTCAGAAAAATCGAGATGAAATGTAAAAAATAAATTCAGGTCTTGCTTGCCTGAAGACCAGCTTTATTGAGTTTAATTACATGAATATCCATGCTGATTTAGACATAGCACAACTTCGGACAGTGAATTTATTTTTTACATTTTAATTTTATTAACCAACCATGCTTCATTTCACGTGAAATATGCTCGCCCGGGGCAACGCCCGGGGTTCCTGCTAGTTCTCTGAAGTCTCCGCCCTCTCCGTGCAGCACCACAGAACGTAGAGGGCTTCGACGCTTTACGATAGTTAAAACCTGAGGGCTTCGCCAGACTTCACCCACCTGATCAGCAGTGTGATCAGAGAAGAAGGCTTCGCCACTGAAAACAGCGTACTTCCACCCAGAGGGCTTCGCAGCATTCACAAACATCAACTCAGTTGTGCTGGGGGCTTCGTACCCCTACTGAGAGCTCCATTCCCCCAACACACCTGCAACTCGACCGCATCCATCAACAAAATAATGAAAAGAATAGTGGGAGAACAGTCACGGTCAAAAACTTAATTTGGTCCTTTCTGTTGGCCAGGAAGAAGAGAAATAGTTAGGGGATTGCTAAACACCCGGGCATTCTTTCTTCCTCTGTCACCCGAATTTTTTTGCAGCCGCTTGACTCCTCCTCTGCTCCTTCTTCTTCATCTCCGGCGGGTCTCCGACCACCTTCCCCATCTCCGGCATTGTCTCCGACGGGTTAGTGTCTTAGGGTTTGGGGGTTGTGGGGGCTCGCCGGAGTCCGCGGGACTTAGAAGGGGGCCGGGGGAGGCAGGCCGGCCCGGCGGTGGTGGCGGGCGAGACGGCGGAGGCGGAGGCGGCGGGGACGCCGCCGGAGGAAGATGACGGCGGGGGTTGGGGCGGCGGCGGGAGGCGGCCGAGGGCGGCTGCCTCGGCGGGCTAGGGCCTAGCCGGAGCTCCGGGCGCGCGCGGCGGCGCGCGCGAGCTCGGCGAAGCCTAGCCCGCCGAGGCAGGGGGCAGCGGTGCGTGCGGCGGCAGGCGGGCTGAGGTGAGGAAGAAGAGCTGGAGGTTGACGATGATAGACATCCATTCGATTGCCGGATCAGATGGCTGAAAATTCGGGTGTGGAATCGGTGAATTTCACCCGGGCGGGAGGCAGACAGCCCCGATAGTTAAACGAAATAAAAATAACTGATTTGGGCATAAAGGGGAGTTCAGGTTGAAATGAGCATTTTACTGAAGCCCACAACTCGGGCATTCTAGCTATCCAAAGTGGCGCGGGCATAATCATAAATTTAGTTTCACCAATTTAGGAATAGAAGAAATAATTTTTCAATGAATGAAATATTGTCAAATGTCATGTGATACCACGAGTGCCAAAAGAAATGTTATAGATTACTCGAATGCGGTTCAAATCCAGGACGCCATTGTATTGATGCGTGCTTAGAACTTAGAGTCTGTTTAGCATGGCGCTCTATGTGGGAGCTGCAGGTAGACAAAAATATTTTAAATTATTGGTTTTAATCTCAAATAAAAATAAAACAACTCAACAAAAATCTTTAATGTATTTACACTTTACAGCTCCAACTTCCAATTTTTATTTTTTTATAGGAACTTTCAAAATTTTTGGAGCGAGCTGCTCCAAAAACTCCACGAAATTTTTCAGCGGGAGCGCCACGCCAAACACGAACGCCGTCCCGCGCTCTCCTCTCCCATAAAACGCACCACAGAACGGGGGCCGTGCCCACTCCCTCCGCCGAGAAACACAACCTCCCCCTTGGAAAGCGCAAGAAACCTCTCCTCCTCCCCTCAAATCGATGTCGCAGGAAGAAGCCACCTCCGCCGGCCCCGCCGAATCCGGCGTCACCAGCGCCGGCAGCGGCGTCTACCCCTCCTCCTCCAGCAGCAGCGACGGCGACGGGGGCTCCTCCTCCTCCTCCTCCCTGATGTGGGATCTCATCTTCGGCGACTCGTCGTCGGAGGATGATGAGATCGACGACCAGATCGAGGACCTGATGCTCCGCGCCGCCGGCGCCAGCCCCGCGGTGCTCCGGAAGTTCGCCGCGCAGCGGGAGGAGGCGCGCGCCAGGGCGGCGGCGTTCCGCCGGAAGGTGGCCGCGGAGAGGAAGGCGATGCGCAAGAGGATGAGGGCGCTGCGCAGGAGGAGGAAGGCGCTGCGGCGCAGGACCGAGGCTCTGCGGGACGGGCGCGAGGCGGGGCGGGCGGAGGAGGCGGTGCGGAGGCAAAAGGAGTTCACGGACCTGCTTCAGACGGACATCTCCGGGTACACGGACGAGCAGCGGGCGGAGTACCACCGGGAGCTCGAGCGCCGGAGCAAGCAGATCCGCGGCGGCGGCGGCGGCGGCGGGGGTGACGGCGGTGGCGGCGGCCGCTGATGACGTCCGCTGGTTGGTTGGGTCACTACTGCCCTGGATGCTTTTAGATTTGCGCAATTAGTAGGTGCTTATCTTATTCTAGGAATAGTTCCGCTAGAATCGGTTTAGATTGGTAGTAGAAAATCGTTCCTTTCAGTGCTAGTTGGAATAGTTGACTCCAAATCTGTGAAGAATCTCTTCAATTTCTCTGGTGTATGGTAACTTCCATGTGCTGGAATGAAATTATATGAACTTGTGCCATGGTTTATTTCTGTTCACGGTGACATACTAGTCCCATTTCCAGTTTTCACATTGAATCGGTTACAAGTTCGATACAGAGATTTATGTTACACATGAGTGCGAAATGTTATGCTGTGACTTTTGTTTGTTCATGGTGACGCACTAGTCGATTACCACTTTCAGATTTTGATCGGTTTACCTTCAATGAATCAGTTATTCAACTGTTACACATGGACAATGTACTTGGGATTTTCCCATGATTCTCAGCAATTGGATGGAAATACATGTATTGAGTATCTTAGCTATTTGATGGAATTTCGATCTAGTTTCATTTTTTTGATGGTAAATCTAGTTTCAAATACGCATTCATTTTTCTTTTATTGTTTGCATTTCAGAATTTTCATTTTTTTGAATTTTCACTAGATATTATTTGCAAGAATAAAACACAAGCATGCAGGGGAGATAAAACTTACCATTATTCAAGCATAGGTGATCACATTCATGTGTTCATCACTATCTATTCATCAAAACAAAAAAATTGTTGCAGAAGAAATGTTTTTTTTTTATTGCAGGGAAAGAAACTGGTGGGATTTTTGTTCCACATTAGGGTGGTTCCTTTCCATGGTCGATTCAGCTTCAAGCACGAACAAATCTTTCTGTATTTGCATGCAGGTGCTCATGAAACATCATCGGACAAGTTGAGAGCAAGAGGTCAGAGATAAACATGAGATTTCACCCTCATTCCTAGGAGATCAATTCATAAGAGATGTTTTAGCTAGGAATGATGTGTTGTAAAGGAGGCAACCATCTCGTCACATGGTCCTTTTTGTTCTATCAATATGGTTGTCCTTTCAAGAATCTTTACCTGTACATAGCCTACTTGGGCTAGACTTTGTAAATTTTTTTGGCTTTTCAATGAATTGCCCTTTATGGGCGTGTTTCCTTCAAAAAAAAAAACAAAAAAGATTCAAGTTTCTTTTGGGCACCGTTTACATGTGGCAGTCTTACTCTTATGTGACGGTGCCAGTGTATCAGGATGGTAAATTTCTTTCACATTGCGTACATCATGGAGCGTATGAATGCATATTTACGGGTTCTTTTAAGATAAATGCATATCTGCAGGGGCAAAGCTACGGTAGGCCATCAGGGTCGTTGACACCTCCATTTTTTTAAGATAAATATGCCAGCATCATGATTGGTGATAACTTTTCTCATCAGTTTTCTTCATTTTATAATTCTTTTCAACATGCTTAAAGCTAATATATTTAGTTCAATACTTGTAAAAATAGTTTAGATTACTCTCAATAAAAAAGATATTTAGTTCAAAATTACGCTTAGACATTTGGTTTTGACTAGTAATTTGAGAATAAAGAAAATACTCGAATTTAGCAATGAATGGAACTGTCAAATGAAGTGTGACTAGTTGGATGCCCGTGCGCTGCTACGGACAATCAAAACTTTGCCATCAGAAATATTGCCAACATTATGGTTTCGTGAACAATAATTTGATTACTCCAACTTTAGTTCCTCCAAGGTGTTACGCAACCACTTGATTACATTACACGGCCACATACATGAGCCCATATTAACTACCACATCTTACATTAGGCAAAATTTATAACACCCCAAATCCAAAAGCAAACACAGTGTCTTACAACTTAGAGTAATGAACAACAATACTCCGAACACTACAACAACTTTCCAGCCATGTCTATGTCTACACAGGAAGTAGGAAGAAGCTAATAGCAAATTTCAAACCTGCAAATTAAAATAATATTGTTAATAGATAGTTGGTGTTAATATGAATATAGAGTGCATAGTTAATTAAGGTAATTTCATACCTTAACTACCCAGTGAGAACTTCTTTGTACACAATGTTCTTCGTAAACGTCCCAATAGATGTAGAGCGGCTATCCTTTTTATTTTCCGGGACGGCAAGAATTTTGATATTACTCCTTGAGGTAGCTCTAGAAAGTGCAACATAAAGTTGACCGTGTGAAAACACCGGATCCGGGAGGTACACTCCAACATTTGGAATAGTCTGCCCTTGTGCTTTGTTTATGGTCATAGCAAAGCTAAGTCTGATCGGAAATTGTATCCTCTTGAACTTAAAAGGGAACATCTCGTCGTCTGACGGGCAAAGAGGAATTCGCGGAAGAAATACCCTCTTGCCAGCGTGCTGACCCAACACAATCTCAGCATCTATTGCATTCCTCATGAACCCCCGCACCACCAACCTTGTCCCATTGCACAAACCGTTTGCCGGGTCAATGTTCCTTAACAATATAACGGGACAATTAATCTTCAACTTTAGGACATGAGGAGGTAGGCCATTGGGTGTCAATGAATTCAAGAATTCCGCCGGATAATAGTTATGCGGATCGTCCACTGCTTGATCAAAACTGTGGTATATCATCTCCTCCCCTGGAAATCTCTCAATCATCCTCATATTGATCTTGTCAACATACTCGTTCCGAGTTGAAAGAATTGCCCGAGATGTTATGTAGTTTGGATCCGAGAGATTTTTCATCAAACGTTGGAAAAACACTTTCTATAAGCATGTTGATGTCAGAATCTTTGCCGGTATAAGGTATACATATCTCATCTGGAATCCTTACGCAACCATCATCCAAAGTGTCTTCGGTGCCATTTCCGATGCGCAAAAGATACTCGGCAAACCATGGATCGTTTTGAGCTCTCATATTACGAACAAGCCGGAGCTGCCGCATACTCTCCCATAGATAAGACTTACGTAGTGTTGCATCTGTTATTTGTGCCCTTGTTCCCTTACGGACTACGGGAAGCACTTGTCTAAAGTCTCCGCCGAAGACAATTGTCTTTCCACCAAATGGCAAGTCATAATGACCGGTAATGTCCCTCATGCTACCGTCGAGTGCCTCGATTGCCTGTCTTTTGGTCATGGATGCCTCGTCCCATATGATGAGGGATGCTATCATTAGAAGCTTGGCGGTGCCACTCTGCTTCATGAAGCTACAAACCGCGCCATCTTCGATATTTAATGGAATTTTAAATCTTGAGTGTGCAGTCCTACCGCCAGGCAGGATGGAGGCAGCAACTCCTGATGTTGCTGTTGCCACAGCTATTTTATCCTCGCTACGTACCTTAGCAAGCAATGCTTTGTATAGATAAGTGCAACGTCCCGGGTAATTAAATCACCCGAAACTCCGTGTTTTCCGTACTTGCCCCAGGATCAATGACAAGTACACACGGAAATCACAGTGGAACCACAACCATATCAAAATTTAACTATCAAGTTTATTTAAAATTTACAAAATATTGGCTCAACGGCCGACGAAATACCTTAAGAAATAAACACAAAGGAATTCAAATCTCCAGCGTGTGCCCCGTGTTCATCCCACAGGCAATTGACTGGAAGTTAAACTCCTAGAAAGAACGACTTCGTTCCTCACCGAAATCCTCGTCATCTCTGAAACCAAGTTATCGGAGGCAAGCAATGCGGGTGAATAATAGCAAAACCATAATTATATGCAAGGCCAAATAAAGGAAGGTAATATGGGTAAGTTTGCATAAATAAGCAAATGGCAATCTAAACTTGATTAATTAAATAATTACTAAATTGAATTGCTTGAATATAAATTGCATAAAGGTAAGTACAAGTAATTATCATGTAAATAAAGTGACATACTTGACTTCCATGTCAAGTTCCTACAACAATCATCAACTATACCAATTCATGTGTCAATAATTATCATGATCAATTTTAATCCCAACCATTCTCTAAACAAAGACCTATCATTAAGGAGCTTGAGACCGCAAGCACGGCCATTCGAATGGATTAATTACTCTGCAGAGTCTGTACGCTGTACCCATGGACAGTGAGTGACCGTCTGTGGTGTTGCAAGCACCGTGCACTCACGAAGTGTGCACATCGGTATCACACATGACGTTTTCATTAGCCGTTTGCTAACCTTGCCTTCCCTAAATTGTCAAAAGTCCCTCTGAACCTGACCACTAACATCCCAGAGGTACAATTTATCCCCTCCTTCGAATATGGATAGTTAGGCAGGAAAAGGGTACAATTCATTGTATTGGTAAACCTTGAGCCCAAAACCGTAGTGATGGAGGTCCCTCTGAATAAATACCAGATCGGGTAAAATATCCATACATTCCCTACTTCTAGAAGGCAAGGCAACATTCAACTAATTACTTAGCCATAGCCGTCCCATACCAGCATCCATGGTCGCACGATGTTTCCTTAAATCAAGATACAGATGTACCGGTCCTTATGCGATGTGACGGGTCTCCAAAATCATCATTATCAATCAATCATTAATCCAATTTAACATTATCACATCAAAACCCGTCAACATCTAAATTATCATCATATATCAACAACAATAATTTCCCATCAACATAATCCGTAAATTTAATGATTATACATGTACTTACATTTATACAAAATATCACCATTCATTTTAGCAAGCTTAATTAGCAATTAATTATATCATGAAGCTTAGAGCGTATGACCATTATGATAACCCAACCTATGATAACAAGGGGATATGATACAGTTCAACAAAGGGGATATAATCAAATAGGTAGTATCTACCATTTCCCAAATGAGCATTTTTAGTGATATAAATTATGCACAAATTAATCCTACATATTAAGCACTTAAATGCATTTGCAAACATAGGATCAAAATGATCAAGGGGTGTGCTTGCCTCGCACCTTTATATTTATACTTCATATGTCGATCTTCAAATGTTGATCTTCACGTGATGTAGTCCTCCGACGATTCACTCACGTTTACGATAAACACCGAGAGATCCAAATAAAGTCATCGATTGAAGATCCAATAAAATCTACAATAATTAATAGAAATATTTCGAATAAAAACCAAAGAGCATGATTATGGAATGCACTACATATAAAAAAATAAATATGTACTCGAAGTTCGTACAAACGGACCACGCGTATCGAATTCCATCGATAAATAAATAGAAGAAGAGATACTAGGGTTCTCGCGATTCTATTTACTTTACGGTGACCACTTACTATAAGATATATTCATGGCCTTATATAGGCCATATTCACCTAGACAAATTATTTACAAGTTATTTCCTCTTAAAGAAAGTAAAGTGTGGGATTATGCATGAATCTTTATTTAAAAAGCTCCTAAGTGGAAATAATGAGATGCATATGTTTTATTGATGGTGATTGCGTGCATATCTATTATATTAAATCCATAATTATTTCTACTATTAAACATGGCATTGTTCAAACAACATAAATAAACAAACTAAATTTATGTAGGAATTATTCCTAAAATGATTTATATGCAAAATGAAGCTACATGCTTCGAATGCATATGGAAACATTCCTATGCATTACTTATCTTTTATAAATATTTATACGTCTTTATGCATACATATGATATAGTCAAAGATGTGTTTCTTTTAAATTAAATTATCTACACATGGCATGTCCTAAGGATTTATATTTCTTGGTTATTTTACATGATTTAAATATTATGAAGATGGCACTATATGCATTGGTGTAACCTAAATATTTAAGTAAAGCAAAAGTACAGGGAAGTGCGAGTATAAACTAAATGCAGAGGAAACATACTTGTTGCATATGTCTATTTTCAAACAAAATCTTATTTCTAATGCTTCATTATTCTACCTTAAATTACTCATGCATGGCTACATGAATGTTTATGATGTGCAACATATACTCATGAGCATAGGATGTAAATAAATCCATATGCAATGCATACATAATAAGTTTATTTACTTAGGTTAATTAATTTAACATTAAAGGTAAAGTTTGTACAAAACTACCATTTTAATACTACATGTGATAACTAGGGCAAAATCTATATATTTTAATTATAGTGATGGCATGCAATTCTATTGTACAAATAACAATTAAATTCTCACAAAGAAGCATGTTGTTTCTTAAGAAAAAGAAATAAAACAAGTCTAAATATTTATTTTCCTAACAATTTTTCCTATGATCAAATACTAAACCACAGTGGAGATAGATTCTGAAAAGTTCATAAAGTAATCTATTCTTATTTATTTTCCATAAGCAAAAATCTCCAAATACTTATTTTTAACAAAGCACATAGCTAGCTTATTTTCTACTATGAATTTTTCCTAAATTCATATATTATATTTTTACATAAAAAGGAGCCTAAAAACATAAGGAATTTTTCTAGATATTTTCCCTAATTTTTCCTCACTATTTTTCTATCTATTTCATGCTAAAAACGATTTAAACTTAAACTGGCCAATCAGGCGATGACACATGGCGGCTTAGGAGTGATTTAGTTCAAATTAACGTATGCACAGTGAACACGGCGACTGAAGGGCTCGCCGGCGGTGAACTACGGCCAGTTGTCGTCTACATCCTACACCAATCGATGCATGAGCTCAAGACCTACACTCCGGTGGTCGCCTCACCGGCAGTGGTGCCTTGTAGCGGCGGCGCGACCAAGACCTAGGCGGCGCGGCGGCAGAGCTACGGCGATTTGCGGGAAAACAAGCACGGCGACATCGACTTCATGCGCATCTAGCATCTATGGGCTCCTAGGAAGCTCACCGATCAGCTGGCGAGGACAGAGGCGGCCGGAGACGAGGTCGTCGTCGACGGCGGCGGCGGAACAGGGGAGGGCTCGACGAGATGATCCTTCCGCCTAGAAAGGAAGGACAAGATCAAGGGGATGAGCATCAGCATCGCACAGATAAACTAAAAACACATGTACTCGACGCGGAGCTCACCGGAGAAGCTCGGATTCCGGCGATGGCGGCGGCGACTGATTTTGGGGAAAAACTCAAATTCGCGCTGCTTTCTCGTTCTCTCTCGTCAAGGTGAGTTCAAGAAGGCTGGAGAAGACCGAAGGGAGGGCAGAGAGGAGAAACTCGGGCTTTTATAGCCATTTGAGGCGGTTCACCGTGGGAACGCGCTGATGCGCGCTGCGGCTTCGGTGGCGAGCGAGGAGTGGAGGAAGAGGAAGGGCTCCGGATCGCGGCGAGGGAACGGGAAGCTGCGTGAGGCTCCGTTGTAAGCTTCATGACCATTGGAGTTTGGAAACCCCAAAGTATGAATGTTTTGGTGATTGGGTGACCATATTGATGTGACTAACATTTCCTTGTAGGATATTCAAATGGTCATGTCAATGAAGCGTCGTCTCACATACTCTATCTATCGACGACTTGGTGATTGGTTGCCTCGACAATTCGGATCGAGAGCTTGATGGAGTCGCGGAGAAGATGTGGATCAAGGCTAAGGACATGCTAGATCCAAGCGAGTGTTGCTTGGTTAGATGTTAGCTTGAGTCCATAGGAAAAACCGGACTATCAAGAGGGATCGAATTGGTTCTCTTAGAGCACACTAGGTTAGAGATCAAATGGATGCATTGTGAGTCTCTTGAGGGCTAGGTGGCTGAAGAGAAGAAGAGGAACCAAGGATGAAGAAGTTGGAAGCAAGGATCAAGAGTGGATCAAGTTTTCAGCTTATCCGGAAGAGACCGGACAGTACGGTCCTAGGGACCGTACAATGCGGTCTTCATTGAAGATCCAGACAGAGAAGTGAAGTCTCGGGATGCTGAGAAAATGAAGACCGGACAATAGGACCGGACAGTACGGTCTAGGGACCGTATGGTACGGTCATCAGAGGATTTCCAGACACAGAAGTTGAAGTTTCTGGAAGTGGAAGAAATGAAGACCGGACAATCGACCGGACGGTACGGTCCTAGGGACCGGACAGTACGGTCTTCATTGGAGATGAAGAAGAAGATGGAGATGCGCCTGGAAATAGAGACCGGACAATACGGTCTGGAAGAGACCGGACAGTACGGTCCTTTGTACGGTCTCTAGTTTCGCAGGGCACTTTTGGGCAACGGCTAGTTTTGGGTTGGTAGCCTATAAATAGTTGGTTGCCCGCCCCTTGAGGGGTCTCTTGGCCATTGTTGGAGTGCAGGAAACTCAGAGGAAGCCAAGAGCAAGAGAGAGAAGCACTTGTGAAGGATTTGGAGTGATCCTAGTGCTTGAGAGAGTAGCAATTGCATCCACTTGATCTCTAGGCTAGTGTGAGCTTGAGAGAGTCACTTCGGTTTGTTACTCTTGGTCTATGGCGAGGCCTAGACCGGTTAGGCGTTGGTGTTGAGCTGTCCAAGGAGATTGTGGAAGCTAACACAAGTTTGTACACGGTCTTGGAGCTTCCCGTGCGAAAGAAGCATCACTAGTGGAGCGCCCTTTGGCACGCATCACGTGCGGAGCCTTACCTCCGGAAGAGTACCCGGGA
The DNA here is from genome assembly GCA_012490785.1 of Eragrostis nindensis. NCBI lineage: Eukaryota > Viridiplantae > Streptophyta > Magnoliopsida > Poales > Poaceae > Eragrostis > Eragrostis nindensis. Next base: position 70,512 of record JAAXCT010001258.1, read on the forward strand.
TCGAGCCCGGCGGGACGTGCCCGCGACTTCACTCGGAGGGTGAAGTGTGCTCTAGGAGGGATCGCCATCGAGCGGAGGGACGGGGTCGAGACTCCGGCGGGAGTGACCCAACGTGGAGTAGGGGAAGGCGCCACCCTTCCGAGACCACGGGAAAAATCATGAGCATTCCTATCCTTATCTCCTTTACATACTAGCATTTTCGCTTCCGCATTTACTATTATGTGCTAGTAGAATTGCATGATAGGTTGTCTCTTTACTACTTGGTAGAATTGCTTGCTAGGGTGTTGCTTGTTGCATAGACTAGATTGTGTGCGCGCATCGCTTGCTTTTGCTATCACCATATCTAGTCTTGCTAGCTTCACGCCTAAAGTACGTTTGGGAGAAATTGTTGACACACCGATTCACCCCCCCCTCTCGGTGCCCTTGATCCTTTCAAGTGGTATCAGAGCCTCGTTGCTCAAATAGGGCTTAACCGCCTTGAGTAAGGATGCCGAGAGATCATGGGCCGCCCCGTTCGATGGGACCGACTATGCCTATTGGAAAGCTCGCATGCAAGCTTACCTCGAGGCTCTCGATCCTCTCGCATGGGAGGTGGTAAGTACCGGGTGTCTCTCTAAGGACTCCCATTGGTACTCTTGATGTGAATCTTGCAAAGGCAAATGCTAAAGCTAAAAATGCCTTGTTTGAAGCTATCACTAAAGAGGTCTTTGCTCGAGTCAAGTCCGCGGGTACCGCTCATGAAGTGTGGACTCAAATTCAACAATTCATGAGGGTTCCACGGACGTGAAAGAGGAAAGATACTATGTGCTAAAGAACAAGTATGATGACTTTGCCATGTCTTCAAATGAGCTAATCAATGATGCTTACTCTCGCTTGAATGTGCTTGTAGAGGATATCAACTCGCTCGGTGTGAAGGAGAAGATTGATGAAGGTGACCTTGTGCGGAAGATCTTGAGGATTCTCCCAAGGGAGAAATATGGAGCACTCATCACATGCCTCTTCAACACCGACATGCGAGACCTCACCACCCACAAGCTACTTGGGAAGATCACCGCCTTCGAGAGCTACCACCTCGACAAGAAGCTTGATGAGAAGCCCTCCAAGAATCTTGCTTTTGCATCCGAGGGTCAAGCAAGAAGATGAAGAAGGTGGTGACTCAAGATTCAAGTGATGAAGAGCTTGAAGAAGACGTTGAAGACTTGTTGCAACTTCACCCCAATGATCTAGCACTCCTCATGAAGAGAAGCAACTTCTTCAAGAGAAGATTTATCAACAAGAAAGATGCCGAGTGCTACAATTGTGGGGAGAAGGGTCACTTTGCCAAGGAATGCCCGAAGCCAATCAAGAAGAGCAAGAAGAAGACTCAAGAGTCAAGCGATGATGAAGAAGAAGACCCTAGAAGCAAGTACAAGGCAAGGAAGAGGTTTGTCAAGAAGGAAAGCTCTAGAGGCAAAGACAAGAGAAGATCATCTCGTAAGGGACTCTATGTTGGAGAGTGGGTTTCGGATGATGATAGTGAAGAAGAAGAAAGTGATGACTCATCCTCCAAGGGAAGAAGATGGCCGGCATAGCTCTCACCAACATGTCCGAGACTCTACCCCACCACCTACTTGCTTGATGGCCAAAGATGATGATAGTAGTGAAGATGAGAAGAGCGAGTCCGATGAAGAGTTTGGTGAGGAGGACAAGCCCACATATGAGGAACTCTTGATAGCATTCTCATAACCGGCAAGATGATCATGAAGAAAGACAAGACCATTGCTCGGTTGGAGAAGGAACACGAAGTGGCCGCTTCCGAGTTCGTCAACTTGAGGGTGAACTTAGGGACTTATCCATCTCTCACAAGGCTCTTGATGAGACTATGACAAGCTTGAGGAAGACCACATGAAGCTCAAGGAGAAGTCCAAGTTACTAGAGGATGAGATCAAGCACCTTTCCACTTCGCTCATGACCTTGGATGAAAGCTATGACAAGCTCAAAGTTGAACACATGAGGCTCAACGGCAAGTTCAAGGTTCTTGAGGAAGAACATCAATCCCTCCTCGAAAAGTGTAACACTTCTTCTTCTAGTTCATCTATTTCCGATTCTTCATATATTACTTGTGATGGACTAACTCCCTCTCTTGAGAGCATCTCTCTTGATGAGAAAATCTTGAAGGAATATCATCAACTCAAGGAGGAGAGAGCTTCGGTGATGGACGGCTTCGAGAGGCTCACAAGGGGAAGGACCATCCATAAGGAGATACTTGGTCGGAACCTTGTGAACAACCCCGGGCACAAGGGACTCGGCTCCTACCCCGCCGCCATCAACCTCATCGGCAAGGACGAGGACATCCCACCTTGGGTAGTCCCCCTCATGGCGGACGACTACTATTGTGAGAAGTGTTGCCGAGACGGCCACACTAGCAAGAATTGTCCCAAGGTGAGAAGTTCCAAGTTTTTGCCTAACGCTAACTTGTTCCATGGAAATACACACTACAAGCTCTTTAGGGACAAGAAAGGCAAGGTGAAGGCAAAGGCTCTTGGATCACCCGACAAGAAGAGGATGATGAGGAAGATTTGGGTGCCCAAATGCATAGTTGACCTTGAGAGGCCAACCAAGTGCGAGTGGGCTCCCAAAACAAGACCTAGAAGGGTGATGGTGGTGGACCGTGCGCCGCAACGTCAACTCATGAACGTCCACCACAAGCTTCGAGTGCGTCATCGACAAATCTACTCTTCAAGGAGGTAACTTGTATCATAGTAGTTTCTTTTCTTGCATTTGCTTGCATGGTAGCTAGGTGCTCCTTTGTGAACTAGTATGTTTGCATTCATGCATATGTAAATAACTAAAAAGAAAAGAACATAAAAATTAGTTCAAGGTCTAACTTTCTCAAGATAGCTATGAGCATGGGGGATGCTTGAGTTGGTGGACCGATGGACTCAAGGCAAGGTTTGGCTCATAGTGAGTAAGCTTGAGAGAGGTTCAAACTTGGCCTTGAGTAGGTTTCCTTTATGCGTTGTCTTAACTTTGCTTGCATATCACATGGCATGTTTATTTTCCCTTGCATTTGTATGATATGCTTGTCTCATGCATTGCATATAGGAAATCACAAAGGAGTTGTCACACTATGAGGAAGTGCTTCATTCACTATATGATCTCACATCTCATAGAAGTGTGACTAAAGAAAGAATTGTGCTTCATGCCCATTGAGTCTTGCTACATGATCCTCAAGGTTAAATCTACTTGCACGGATCATAGGCAAATGGCTCATACATACCCCTCCTTTGGTTTTATCGCTTTTGGTTCTTATTTGGTTGCATCTTATTTGCCGATTGAAAAATTACTATAAGCCTATGCGCAACCTATATTGGTCTATTTTCAAAGGAGTGTTTGAGAGTTCCCCTTCTAGTCCATGTTTGGTGTTTATTTGGTTCTTGTGTGAGAAACTTGGACTTAGAAGGAAATTCCTTGAAAATCAGCATTTCTGGACCTGACCGTACAATACGGTCAAAGGGACCGTACAATACGGTGTGTTTCTGCACGAGATCCTTCGAAACCTGAGGCAGAAAGGAGACCGGACAATACGGTCCTGCAGACCGTACAATGCGGTCTCTATAGCTTAACTGTCAGGGTTCCAAAGGAGACCGTACAATACGATCCCTATGACCGTACCATACGGTCTGGTTAATTTCATCGTGAGATACATTCAATCCTATCTGTTGATTCCGATTTGGATCGATCTCAGCCGTCGATTCAAACTAAAGTAATCCTAACGGGATTTCCGGCGAGTTACTGTGCTTCCTCCCCATTACGCCGCCGCTCGCCGTTCGCGCTCCCGCCACCACCTCGCCTCCCGCCTCCGCGCGCCTACCTGCCTCCGCGCCTCGCCGCCGACGAGCTCCAGCCATCGCAGCCGCCGCGCACCGCCTGCTCCTCCACGCACACTACCGCTCGCACTCTCGCCTCGTCTTAACCCTAGCTCACCGCGCCGCGCCGCCGCCCACCACCGAGCCGCCGCTCCGCCTGCCGCGCTCCGCCGCCGTGTTTGAAGCCGAGGACGACGACGACGTCGTCGACGTGCTCTCGGCCAAGGAGTTTCCTCATCGCGCGTGACCAGTGCTCCTTCCCTTCACGTGCGAGCTCCTCCACCGGCGACCTTCACCAGACCTGAGCCGCTACATACCGACGATCATCGTCGATTGGTCGCTCTGGTGAGACTCCTGAAGATCAAAATGGTCGCACAATAACCTCGATTACATTGCCTATCTAGGGTTTGAGCCATTCAATCCTTCGTCGATTAAAATCCCTAGTAAATCATCCAAAAATCGCTCCTTTATTGCGAAATCGATATGCATTGCTAACTATTGTTTCGCAATTTAGGTTACCATATGTCGTAGAGGTCGTATTTCATCTCTTATACCTACGACATGTTGGTTGCTTTGTGTCGATTTCCGATTCCATAATATACACCTAGCTCGACACTAGCATTTCCTCAATTAGTGTCGTATTTCGATGTTGCATATCTAGTATGACACTAGTTGATCTCCACCGATAATCGACAATGCCGTAGTTCCCCATTGCATATTTTGCCGGCATTGTGTCCTTTACCTCTGCGCTAGGACTTCATCTAGATTTACGCGCTTACCTACGATTCTTGCTTATAGATTATAGTAGGTTATTCTATACTTATATACCCTGTCTATTCCTATCGTGCAGTGGCAGTTGTCAGCGGACAGTGGGCAGTTGACAGCAGAGCAGAGACAGTGGACGGATTGAGGGCCAAGCCCTTAGTCCTATCTTTGGGCAGTCAGCCGTCAGTGGACGGGTTGGTGAGCCAAGCTCACTCGCCCTATCTTGTCTGCAGGCCAGTCAGCAGTTATGGCAGGAGGTTCTGGCAGAGGCAGAGGCAGGGGCAGAGGAGATCGTGACAGGGGCAAGGCCAAGCTTGTCGAGCAGCCCAAGAAGAAGAAGCAGAGGACTGGTGATCCAGAGCTGGACCGGATTCTCAGGGCAGCAGAGGTTGACCTACCAGCTAGCAGGGACACTGGCCTCAGGATCAGGACACGCCTGCTGGAGGACAGGGGGAGACTCCGAGGAGGTCTTCCAGGGCTAGAGCTACAGTACAGCGGACTCCGTCCACCCGCGAGGTTGGTACGTCGAGGACCGCACAGGAGCAGCCAGAGTCAGAGGCTACAGTTGTGTCTCAGGAGGACTATGACGAGCTGCCCAAGGTGACTGCAGCGTACACACCCCTACCTGCCTCTGACAGACGGGTTGCTGCCCGGGAGTCAGCTTCACAGGGAGTTCTTCACAGGGGCCAGGTGACACACGGCTACCGAGACAAGAGTTGCACATACAGACTGGTAGCCATATGGAGTCCATTCCTGAGGACGTGACTCCGGACTCTAGAGCAGGCCTTCAGCGTCTGCTACAGCTCCAGCTCAGACAGATCTACTTCATGCAGAGCTAGCAGCCCTTCGCAGAGAGATCCAGAGTCAGCGAGAGGATAGGGAGAGGGATCGACAGATGCTAGACAGTGTTGTACACACTCAGAGGGAGATGGCTTCTGGCTTGTCGTCGCTTTTCACTGGTTTCGAGGCGATCGCTCAGACTCTTCGTCTCTTGGACAGGCATTGCCAGGACTCCCGTCTTTTCCCGCCTATCACTTTCCCAGGTGTGCTGCCACCAGATACAGTTCGCTTTCAGCAGCTTCAGCAGCAGCAGTTTGCTCAGACACAGGGAGGACAGTCTTCCAGCCAGGGACAGTACTTCAGCACCTTACTCACGGCTCCCATCTCACCTGCTGGTGCACCTACGGTGGGGGCCGTCGACGTCCACGTTCGCTGGTTTGACAGGAGAGGCAGGACCTTCTCAGCAGTACTTTCCTTCACCAGGTCTCTCCATGACTCGTCAGCCCTACTAGCTACTACAGCTCCGAGCTTCTCACCGCTTCAGCTGACGAGTCCCTTCTTTGTGTCACCACTGCCAGCTCGTACACTTGACTTCGACACAGTAGCACAGACAGCCTCAGTGCAGACAGACTCACTTCTTACAGCTTCACAGGCAGAGGTCGTGACTACTACAGCTGAGACAGCAGCAGTGGAGCAGACAGAGTCTCCCAGGACACCTACTCCGCCTCGAGTTGTTGAGCCCTCAGCAGATCTCACTGACTTTGGCTACACTCGTGAGGAGTTACGTGAGGCTCTTGCTACAGGCACTTCTCCAGAGCAGCAGACAGCACCCTCCAGGACTCCTTCACCACCTCCAGAGTTTGAGTACACTGGCACTTCTTCTGAGCAGCAGCAGCCGCAGCAGGGCACCTCTTCAGTGACTACCACCACTGCACCTCCTCCAGCCTCCGACGCGTAGGACAGCTGTTTTTCTCTTTCCTTCCTTCTTCTCTTTTTGGTCATTGGTGCCAAAGGGGAGAGAGAGATAGAGAGATCTTGTATAGGTCTAGAGGGAGTAGTGGAGTGATCTTGTGCTCAGGGGGAGTGTGAGACAGCTTTTGTCTAGGGGGAGATCATTTGGTACTTCATTGTATTTTCTTTTGGTTCTTGTGGTTCTTGTTGAGCTTGATTTGCTTTTGCTTGTGTTTGGCTCATCAAGAATGCACTTGGTTTCATTTACATACACTTGCTCGTTATCTATATATCTGCATATTGCTCTGTTGTTGATATATTGCTCTGATATATTGCTCTGAGTTTGTGTATGTTTACCTGGATGCACTTATTTATATCTATCTTGCCAGGTTTCCTCTTTCTGTGATATGTGCACTCACTTGCTTTTGCAGGAATATCTTATAATCTTATCATCACAGAGTTGTGGTCATAGCTCATGTTTTTATTCCATATATATCGCCCATGTGCTTTAACTCTATTTTGCAGGTGATACCTTTTGAGCTATGACTACTTTGTTCTCCGTTTTACTTGTTCTTCATTTCATATCCTATCTTATCAATCACTCTTGCGCTTTACATTCTCTATCTTATGATATGTGTTGTCACCAATCACCAAAAAGGGGGAGATTGTAAGCTTCATGACCATTGGAGTTTGGAAACCCCAAAGGTATGAATGTTTTGGTGATTGGGTGACCATATTGATGTGACTAACATTTCCTTGTAGGATATTCAAATGGTCATGTCAATGAAGCGTCGTCTCACATACTCTATCTATCGACGACTTGGTGATTGGTTGCCTCGACAATTCGGATCGAGAGCTTGATGGAGTCGCGGAGAAGATGTGGATCAAGGCTAAGGACATGCTAGATCCAAGCGAGTGTTGCTTGGTTAGATGTTAGCTTGAGTCCATAGGAAAAACCGGACTATCAAGAGGGATCGAATTGGTTCTCTTAGAGCACACTAGGTTAGAGATCAAATGGATGCATTGTGAGTCTCTTGAGGGCTAGGTGGCTGAAGAGAAGAAGAGGAACCAAGGATGAAGAAGTTGGAAGCAAGGATCAAGAGTGGATCAAGTTTTCAGCTTATCCGGAAGAGACCGGACAGTACGGTCCTAGGGACCGTACAATGCGGTCTTCATTGAAGATCCAGACAGAGAAGTGAAGTCTCGGGATGCTGAGAAAATGAAGACCGGACAATAGGACCGGACAGTACGGTCTAGGGACCGTATGGTACGGTCATCAGAGGATTTCCAGACAGAGAAGTTGAAGTTTCTGGAAGTGGAAGAAATGAAGACCGGACAATCGACCGGACGGTACGGTCCTAGGGACCGGACAGTACGGTCTTCATTGGAGATGAAGAAGAAGATGGAGATGCGCCTGGAAATAGAGACCGGACAATACGGTCTGGAAGAGACCGGACAGTACGGTCCTTGTACGGTCTCTAGTTTCGCAGGGCACTTTTGGGCAACGGCTAGTTTTGGGTTGGTAGCCTATAAATAGTTGGTTGCCCGCCCCTTGAGGGGTCTCTTGGCCATTGTTGGAGTGCAGGAAACTCAGAGGAAGCCAAGAGCAAGGGAGAGAAGGCACTTGTGAAGGATTTGGAGTGATCCTAGTGCTTGAGAGAGTAGCAATTGCATCCACTTGATCTCTAGGCTAGTGTGAGCTTGAGAGAGTCACTTCGGTTTGTTACTCTTGGTCTATGGCGAGGCCTAGACCGGTTAGGCGTTGGTGTTGAGCTGTCCAAGGAGATTGTGGAAGCCGACACAAGTTTGTACACGGTCTTGGAGCTTCCCGTGCGAAAGAAGCATCACTAGTGGAGCGCCCTTTGGCACGCATCACGTGCGGAGCCTTACCTCCGAAGAGTACCCCGGGATCGAGCCCGGCGGGACGTGCCCGCGACTTCACTCGGAGGGTGAAGTGTGCTCTAGGAGGGATCGCCATCGAGCGGAGGGACGGGGTCGAGACTCCGGCGGGAGTGACCCAACGTGGAGTAGGGGAAGGCGCCACCCTTCCGAGACCACGGAAAAATCATGAGCATTCCTATCCTTATCTCCTTTACATACTAGCATTTTCGCTTCCGCATTTACTATATGTGCTAGTAGAATTGCATGATAGGTTGTCTCTTTACTACTTGGTAGAATTGCTTGCTAGGGTGTTGCTTGTTGCATAGACTAGATTGTGTGCGCGCATCGCTTGCTTTGCTATCACCATATCTAGTCTTGCTAGCTTCACGCCTAAAGTACGTTTGGGAGAAATTGTTGACCAACACCGATTCACCCCCCCCTCTCGGTGCCCTTGATCCTTTCATCCGTGGCACGCGTGGCAAGCGGCGGCGAGGCGTTGCAGCGCTTCTACAGACGGGAGCACAGGAAGGCGGTGGAGGCCGACGAACGAGTGGGCGCGGCGTGGCGCAGGAGACTTCTCGCGGATTTTCTCCCTCATCCAATCAACGAGGTGAGCAGGGGGAAAGCATGGGCGCGCGGACACGTGGGCCGTGCCGTGGCAAGCATGAGACGAGGCGGCTGCCGTCGACGCGGCCGGCGGCGCGCATCGCGGCGCAGCGCGTCGCGCCGCGCGTGAGCAAGAAGGGAGAAGAAGGGTGCGGGCCGTCGCGGGCTGACATGGGCCGGACTGGGCCGAGGCAGACTGCGCTGGGTTAGCTAGTTGGGCCAAGCCCATTTAGGTCTGCCACTATTCTTTGAATTTTTTAAACAGGCTGAGCGTTTCACGAATTTTCTACCTATGTAAAGGTTTCCTAAAATGATGAAAATTCACAGAAAATACTACTCTGTGAACTCCATCTATGGTAAATTTTGAGGAATTTTTGGTAAGACCAATTTCCTACGAAAATTCAAAGAGTATCTGTGCGCATATGAGATGCAAGGTTTGTATGAGTTCAAAATTCCAAAAATTGTTCAAATATGAAATTCAATCATGACAAACAAATCCAAATATTTCAAAGCTCAAATAAGAACATCTCAATCAAATCACAGCAAAATTATTTATTAAAACAAAAATGAATCAATCTACCATTTTATTTAGGGAAACTTCATCCATGTTATTTTTAAATTTTGTTGCTTATGTTAATGAGTGATTAAATTTCTTAAAAATGACGGCCTAGGGGCCGGGATGTTACAATAAGTCTTTCCCGTTCCTCCCGGTCCATCAACAAAGAACCACCTCCGTTCCCACTGTACACCGCTGACAATATCTCGTTATAAGCATACCTCTGTTCTGGGTTGAGGGAAGATGCCAAATCAATATGTTCTTGATCCACGTCGATTGTGGACTCCTCAATTATCTCTCGGGCCTCACCTATCGTCACGTCGAATGACTCATCTATTTTTGGAAGAGGAAAAGATGATATATCCTTCCCCATCGACTGGAGCATATTCCTGATATCTAATAGAGCCATCTGCTCGACTACGTGAGGGCACATATGGGATAGTCGATAATCCTCCGTCATTCCTTCCAAGTGCCTATCCCACAGGCCACGGACATCACCAGGCTCACAAAAGACAAGTATAATGGCAAATAACCTTCGAAGTGAAGATGGCATCCGAAAAACCTCGGCCTCAGTAAGGCACTCATCGAAAGCATTATCAGACTCAATAAGACCCCTCTTTTCCGCAGCCTCACGAAATGTTGGGCAAACGGTACCATTCACCGTTCGTAGGTCTTCAAAGGAGGTAGCACCTGCAACATGGTTTAGAAGAACCCTGAGATAGAACCTCTCCCCTTCGGATGGATGCGCAGACACGATCCTCCCAACCTGTGTGCGTTCATCCCTCCTTTTCCAATACTTTTGGCCCGCCATCCAAACAAAATATTCAGGGAAATCCTTATATAGGATCCTCCGAGCCCACTCGTACTTCTTGTTCGCCTCAAAATATTCAGTTAACATGGTTTTATCAGCCCCTTCCTCCAAGACGACATCATTTAGATTGGCTTCCGCTGGGTATGACACCATGTGCATATTTGGGAGATGGAGTTGTAGCTGCCTGACCGACGGAAATATCTCACTGAGTTCAAAACCGTAGATTCTCCATAGTGCTTCCGGGGAGTAACCCACCTTGAATCTCTGTACTGCTTTATCTCATCAATATCTCCATTACTATCTACCTCATCGAGAGAAACCGATGCTCGGTCATGTCCCTTGTATATGTACTTGAAAAGGTACTTCACGGCTTTTATGCTTGAGCAAACCTCAACATTGATGTGGCAGTTATATCTTCTCAGCAGGTAAGGATTGTACGGAACAACCCACCTATTGTCTAACATTTGACCTCGTACCTGTGCGGTACGTCCATTATCTCTCCTCCTGTATACGGGATATGAGTCCTTCCCCCGGAGGGTCTCCGCATTGAATGGCCGTGGATAGTGGTTTCTGCAAGCACGATTCTGCATGCACACATTTTTAGGGTTCATGGCTCCACATGGGCCATGCATCATGTGCTTGACCACCATTTTGTAGAGCTCAGGGTACTTGTTTTTGTCTGGCAACTCGGCGGATATGATACAGTCGTACTGCTCTGGGCATGTTAGCTTATATCTCCCCTCCATAATTAGGAGGAAGTGAGCATGAGGCAGACCCCTTTTCTGAAACTCAATGACGTAGCTATATGCAGCTACCTTACCGAGCATGTGTCTTTTGAAAAGTTGTATCTTGAGATCCTCCAATTTTGCTCTAGATACTCGTACAATGAGATCAGGGCGGTCCTGCGGGGTTTGTCCAGGCTCAAGCTCACTTATTATCTCATCCCAATTGGGGTTGCAAGTCATGGTTAGAAAGATGTCAGGTTTTCCGTACTTTTGCACTAAGGCCATGGCGTCGTAATATCTACGTTTTTTATCTCGTTTCCCCCCAATAAATGATCCTGGAAGCACAATCCGTTTGCCTACTGCATTGCCACGATACTCTCCAGCTTGAAGGCAGTCGACAATACCTTGGTATAGATCAGCTCGTATTTCTTTTTGATGATGTTTTATATAGTCCAACCTCGAGCTTTCAATTTTAACGTACATGTCAACCACATACTGTTGGAACAGCCGCTTCCCATGCAGCATGGTGTTAAATATACCACGACGCATTTGGAACTTGTAGCAATAGTAGTCTCTAACAGAGACACACAATCGACTGTTTGTGTATGTTCCTACATAAAAGGCCAGTAATAAAAATTTGTTTGGAGAAGAAGTATAACGGAAATAAAAATATTAAACACATGTTTAGTAATTGTATTACCTTGATTTTGTTGACGATTACGACGAGATTGAAGTATCTCAGCCAAACTGACACCAACCTTCGGGATCTCAGGATGCCAGCTAATCTCCCCTTTTGGGAAGAACAAGGATAAGACAATGCATCGTAGCATCCATAATATGGTTGGATTCGATACCTCATGTTGTTGTTACCAAACAGAATGACACTACGTTCAAAGTGCTTACGAAGGTCATTACTCTCAACCCAAACAGCAGCCACCTCAGATGATAAAGGTAAGTTATATGTCCGTTGTCCAACCTCATGTCGGTGTTCAGCTCAATACGATATTCCTCAAGGTCATCAGCTCCACCAAGATTTCTGAATGTCTGAGAATACGGATTGTCCTTTAGGATGTCGACAACCCTCCGAATGACATCTCGATCCAAGTTCGGAGAGCGCCGGAACCTATGTTGTAGGGTCGGATCATCATCGTAAAAGTAGATCTCTAGATGCTTAGGCCCGTCCTCTGTCCGACCAAATGAGAAGACATTATGGTAAATCTGGCCGTGGGCTCGAAATGTATACACTCCTGACCTCATGTTAGTGTATTTATTGTCCAAGCTAACTCCAAGCGTGGTGAATGAGAAGTGCCCATTGAAGTACCGTATGTTATCTCTAAAATGCACCGCGTCAGGATCTGGGCTTGTGTATAGTCTCTGAAGCTCCAAGGGAGGATCCAAGTGTGCCAATTTAATTTTGCCAGATCGACAACAAAATCCATTTGGCTCATACTGGAACCTCTTTGCTCCACAATGCTTGCAATCAGGCTTTGCCTCAAGCTTGTGAGTACTATCTGGTATGTTCTGGTAGACGCGATCATATGGGTCAGGAACATTTGTTTCCGTTGCAAATGACTCTACCTGGTCATCACTATCTTCATGGTTCCCTGGAAAAATGAGACAAATAATGATATTATAGGTTCTGGATTCCTTTGCTATTTGTAGGGAAATAAAGAGGCATCATGATAACGACAATACCGTTCCCAACAAATGCGAAGTACTCATCATCTTCTTGTTCAGAAATGTTAGAATCACCATCATCTGTAACAAAGCTTTGGATGGGGGAATCTGGGCAGGAGAAATCATCAGATTCTGAAGACGGATTGTCGACTGATGATGATGTTGGAAACTGCATTGGCATGAGTTCCTTGCACTGGGCAATATCATCATCACCTAAATGCAATCAAAGGAACAATGATGTTACATAGTTTGAGACAAAATTGGTGAAAAGAAAGGCGACCACATCCATAGCATACCAGCGCAGACAAAATTATGTGCTCTGCGTTCCCTTCTTCTCGTATGCTTTCCAGGTCACCTGTTATTTTTTAACTATGTAAATATTGTCCATTTAGAGAAAGTAAAGGAATGCATATGCAAGAATTACCTTGAGTTGTAGCAAAAGTTTGTGCTAGAGTACTTGTACAGCTAGAGGCATAGGAGCATCCCACCACTAAACTTGTCGGGCGTTGCAGTGCCATGGATTCCTCACACGGAGCATCTCGTCTGGCTGCATAGCTGGCATTACGCTGATCTAGGAGTGCCTGTCGTTCTTCGGGTGGTAAGCATTGCCTTCGTGCTCGTCGACGTGCATTTACCTCTTCCTTTCGCTCCATTGGCAAATTCCGCCTGCGTTCTCGTTGACGTTCGTTGATCCTTTGTCTCTCCTCATGTGTCAAATTTTGACGGCGTGCTCTTCTACGAGCATTAATTTCTTCTCTCTCCTCAGTTGTCAAATTGTCACGACGTGCTTGACTGCGTGCTCTTCGACGAGCATTGATTTCTTCCCTCTTTTTGGGTGTCAAACTTTGTCGGTATGCTCTGTCACGATCTCGCCTTGCCTGCCTTTGTTTTTCTGTATAGTTTGTATTTCTCTTATTTTGTTGATCACACATCGCATTTGTTAATTCTGTGTTGCTTGCCAGCCCGTGATGTGTCGCAAAGCTAGAATAGCACGTGTCTTTACGAAAACACTTCCGTTCTGAAACAACCGAAACATAATTACTATGATGGATAATGAAGGAATCAATTGAAATGTGAGTAAGATGATGATACCCCTTGAGCTCTCTCCTTGTTCAAACACCCCGAATGGCTTGAGTGTACTATGAGTAGGCAAAGTCGTAGCTAACTGAGTTGGGGCATCTTCGTCGGAGGATTTCTCCATAAATACAGTCTAGGTTGTTGGATGGTTCACGTATTATAAAACCTGTAGGAGTACGTGGTGAAGAAATGACTCGGCATCTCTTTGCTTGGTTCTGTTCGTCATTCGCCACTGTAATATGAGTGAACTTGTTATTATGATGATTGACTTTACCAGTAACCTAAAGTTATATTATCTTAAAAAAAAGTAATCTAAAGTTATATTTATAGTTCGAAGGGGAAGGATAGGACCTTCTTTTCCTTTATCCGGCTGGCTACGACGCGCTGACATTTTTTGCAAATGACCTTCCATACGGATGAGCAAACGATAGTAGTCAATAAAAGACGAAGAGCCAACCATAGTATAATGATATGTTAATATAAAAATGAGCAAGTACGTTGCCATGATTTTGAAGAAATATATATTTCTGATAGCAATTTGTTTCTTTTAATCTTATTACATGTCTGAGACATTCCTCCTGTAGCTTGTAATTTTATTTCTTTTCTTTCTGAATGTCGTACCATACTCCCATGAAATTGCTTAGGATATTTTTAGTAAAATCATGGCTTTCATAAGTAATAAAACATTCTTTATCTAAGTACATCATGAGGTAACCATAGCATTCACCATAAAGGTATCAAATGGTACCAATCAGATCTCTGAAAAGAGCATATTCTAAAAGAACATTGCACAGAACCATGCATATAAAAACCTTTCATCAATCTTAGTGACACAAAGAGCAGTTACAAAATCATAGATCCGAGTTCCAGTCAGTCAAATACGTAGAACCATTAGAATCGCACAAAGTAAAAATTATGGCCTTGCAAATTATTTGTGGTCTTCATTGCACAGACGTACATACCAAACTGCCTGACAACCTGTAGGTTTACTTCCGATGTTTTCGTTAACATAACAGACAGGGAAGATACAAATAGTTGGTTCAAACATGCGCATAGTTGACCCAAACTAAATAATAAGAAATGCTTAGGTGACAATCTTATTTCAATCCGGCCAACAGATTACACTCCAGGGGGATTTCATCTGAACATTACAACAAATCAATTACGCGATTCATTACATACAAAATTTGATCAGATGTTCGCTGGACCACTGGAACAAAAGAAAGCGCTTGTTGTACCTGACAATAACCTCACGTGTTGAAGAACGTCTTCAATTTAACCTGAGAAAGGAAGATAGAAGAAAACACCAATCACTACCTTATCACGAAACAGTTCAGTAGTACCTGCTACACCCCTTAAAATTCTAATAGCTTGCTAGTACCTGCTACATCCAATTCATGTTCGAAAGAGAGAGATCAACTGAATTTGTTATCAGTTACACCTACATCCCAAAGATTTCCTAGAGATTTCTAATTTCTAAGAACAAAATTTTATGTCATCGTCATATGAATCAATTCAACAGCAATCTGAGTTGCCGTACCTAATTATCTCAACAGAGCGGCAAACACAACCTTTCAAAGAGCAGGAAAGCACAACAATCCAAGAATAAATTGATCAATCTAATTTGACGTACCTTTCTATCTCAGCTAAACCCAGCCAACTGGGACTTCTTTGGGTCTGAATGAGAAGGCCTGAGGGGCTGAGCTCATGAGCAGTGAGTCCCATCTGCTCACGCTGGGTCTTATACTCGGCAAACATGAGCTTCCAGTAAGTTCGCCCAGCGCGCGTGGCAGATTTGAATGAAAATTTGAACTTCATGGGCGGTGCACTCAGAGAGAATTGGGAGGGGGCGGCAACCTTTCGAGCTGTCAGAAAAATTGAACATCTGAGCGTGGGCCTGGTTCGCGGGCCGCAGCGGAGGAAGAAAAGCCCAGGACGTTGACGCACGCACCCCCGGCCGAGCACAATCTTGAGGCGGAGGCATCCGGCGTCCATGGCTGGTGCGCGAAGGGGCTCTTCTGGTGCTCCTTTGTATAGGGGCGGAGCGAGGCGAGGTCGACGCGCGCGTGGCCGCGCCACCAGCGCCGCGTAGTCGCGCAGGCACGCCGGCGGGATCGGGCCGCCGACGGGGAGCACCGCCACGCGGATGGCCGATCCGGACTCGATGCTCGCCCGGGCTCCATGGGCCGGTGTGCGTCCGTGCCGCTCGCGAACAGCAGATCTGAGTGGCTCGCTGGTGCCTGATGGCGGGGGAGGAGGTGCTCGGCAGGTGGAGATGAGGAGAAACGCTTTGCGCAGTGAGGGGTTCGATTCTGATTTGATCCACCGATCGATCTGGCACGTGGTTGGGCCGTAACATGGTCTGGGGCTTGATTGTCCGGAACCTCTTACAAGTAGTGCGGCCACACGGCCTGCTAACAGGAGCTCGGCCCAGGTTGCCGGACAAACCCTCACCACCAACTCCCATTTTTATAGATACTAGCATGAGACCCGTGCGTTGCTACGGTAATTTAAATCTATCTTCTCTAATCAGCAATTTTAAGTGGCAAACTATCAAAACAATGCGTTTTGTACATAGTCAAAAGCATCCAATGGCAGTTGAACGGCCAGGCTTTGCTATGGAAATCTGAAAAATCTGAACTTCATATCACACAAGTTTCACTACGATCCTCTGTCCCATGAAAAAATCTCATCGGAATCGAACTCCCTGCTTCCCAACCCTCGCTTCCAATAGAAGAAAGCAAGCAAAGCAAACGATAGCACATCCGTTTCCAATCCAATCCTTTTTAAAGCAAAATCCCATCCGAATCTCCTCCCTCCTCCTTAATCCTCTCTCCCAGTCGCGGCAAGCAAAATCAGCAGCACATCCCTCTCTAATCCTCTCTCTCTCTCCTAAGCACAATAGCAGGTAGTCAGGCACGAGCTGCTTGCGACGTGCAGCCTGCTCCTCCCCGACCGGCGCTCGGCCTGGCGAGCTGCTCCCATTGAGGCACGGGAGGCTCGTATTGGCGAGGTGGCGCGGAAGGCGGTGCCGCAGAGGTGCCACCCAACCAGTGGCGGCGCGCGCGGAGATGGGGCGCGGCGGCGACCGCGCTGTGGCGGATCGGCAGCGGAGGGGGCTCGGTTACAGTGTTGCTAGCGCTTCCTGTTGCGGCCTCGGAGGGAGATAGAACAGGAAACAGAGTAAGGCATGCGGGCCCACCTGTCGGCGCAAATAGCAGGACTGCAGGAGAGGTTGTTGTGGTGGGGTGCCGGACCAACCATTCACCACCAACTCCCATTTTTATGTATGGTAAAGAAAAATGCAGTAAGCAGATATGTCTATGAGCGCCAATCGAATGACAAACCGAAGTTATTGATTCCTCGAATGCGGTTAAAATCCAGGACGCGTTTGGAATTTGGAATTGGAAAGCTTCCATACCACTCGATAAACCCACGGGCCGTGCCACCCCACCCCACCCAAACCCAAGCACCACTTCAACTTCTTCCCCTTCGCTTTGGAAACCGCAAGAACGTCTCTCGGCCCCCAAAAAAAGAGGAAATGTCGCAAGAAGCCACCTCCGCCGGCCCCGGCGACTCCATTGTTACCACCGCCGACAGCGGCACCTACCCCTCTTCCGGCAGCAGCAGCAGCAGCGAGGACGACGGCGGCTCCCTCTCCGACTTGATGAACGACTACATGTGGGAGTTCATCGTCGGCGACCCGATGGAGGAGGAGATCGAGGCCCAGATCGAGCAGCAGCTGCTCCGCGCCGCCGGCGCGAGCCGCGCGGTGCTTCGGCAGGTGGCGGCGAAGCGGGAGGAGGCGCGCGCCCAGGCAGAGGCGTTCCTCCGGAAGGCGACCGCGGAGAGGAAGGCGATGCGCAAGAGGAGGAAGGCGCTGCGGCGCGAGGAGGCGCGGGGGAAGGAGTTCATGGACCTGCTGCAGACGGACATTTCCGGGTACACGGACGAGCAGCGGGCGGAGTACTTCCGGGAGCTGGACCGCCGAAGCAAGCAGGTCCGCGGCAGCGACGGCGGCGGCGGCAGTGGCGGCCGTGGCTGACGACCTCCGCTGTTTAGTTGGGTGAAGGTGCTAGATGCTTTTAAGTTTGCGCAATTAGCAGGTGCTTATCTTGATAATTCGACTGGAATCGCTTTAGATTGGTAGAAGTTCGTCCCTTTCCGTGCTAATTCGAACAGATGGACTCAAATTTGTGGAGAATGTCTGTAGCTTATGATATATAGCAAAATGTGCTGGAATGAAGGAATGTGTGCTTGTCATGATGTTTTCTGTTCGGGATATACCAGTCGACTAGAATCGCTTTAGATTGGTAGTAGAAATTCGTTCCTTTCAGTGTTATTAGTTCACTCAAATCTATGACAAAATGTCTTTTTATTGAGGATCGTGACGCATGTCTATAGCTTATATATGGTATCATCCTTATGCTGGAATGAAAGTATGATGTACTCTGTAATTGTGGCATGATTCATTTCCGTTCTCACGGTGACATGCTAGTCAATTACCCGTTCACATTGACTCAGTTACAAGATAGACATGAGGAATCCCAGGAATGGTGAAATTATACAAGTTTTGATGAGAATGCTATGGCCTGTATCAAAGATATCGGTTCTATTTTAGGGGTCAATATAGACATGGCTTATGGGTTCGCATTAGTATATTGGAGAAGTAATTTTTTGCATTCAATTAATTCAGTGTCATTGTGAAGATATTTTTGTATCACAGGCTTCTTGCAATTATGAGAAATGCGTTATTTAGTTGGCATATAGTTGAAGCCGGATATAAACAGAACAAAAAAAAAGCGACGTGCCGGTGAGGTTTGGGGAGCAGCCTGGCCAGTTCACGTTAGGACTGTGAGCAGGATTCCAATCCAACGAAAGGAAGGATCTGGAAGGCCCATAGAACGGCCCTATGATGGGCAAAGAAAAACACTCGCGAAGCGTCATATTCAGAAGCAGAATTCCTGGTCTGAAACGCCAAAAAAAAAGACAGAACAAACACAAGTGGCACCTTATCCACACAGCCACTCGTATCAGGATGCCTTCGACTGTGCGGGGTTGCTCGCCCCTGCCCCGCCTCTCTTGCCACGACGACGACGCGCGCTCTTCCCCTTCCGCCTGCTCCCATCGTCTCAAGCCTTGGTCTTGGCGTGCTCAATCCGTCGCCGCTTCCTAAAGCCGTTTTCCGTCGACCTATCTCCCCATCCCCTCTCTTCCTTCCTTATTTCTAGCTCTTCTTGCCTGGCTGCTTTAAATCTTGCTCGTGTCTGTCATTTTATCTCTCACGCGGACTTGTCCTGTTGTACTAGATCGGATTTCTTGCTCGTTTTCTGGATTGCATCTGGGCTCCTCGGAGGAGTCAGGTAAATATCTCGAATTGTCCCTAATGGTTCTTAGCATTGGCGGACCTAGTCTATAATTTTAGGTAGCGACTAAGTTTACATGTATCCCGTATTTTAATATATACTATTATTATTATTTTATGACACTCTACATATTTATATTTGTTAATACATGGCAACTTTGATTTCCAATGTCTTCATTTTGACTTACAAAATTTGATTGATGTAATATGACTTTAAACTTATGACATTTTGAACAACGAAAAAACTACGAGTATGGGCTAGTCTGTTCGACCAAGCCGTCTGACCATACAAGCCTTAGCCATTGAACATTGATTTGTTAATCGATTGAACTAGTTGGTCGGATAGGTCCCCAGCTGTATGTATAGCAATTATTTTAAACAAGTAATTATCGAGAAGACAAATAATGAAAAATGAATAGTATTGTATATTTAATTTGAAACCATATAAAAAGTTCGACAATGAGCAATTTATGACAAGTTATATATATAACTACCCTAGAAGATATAAGAATTTTTTACATAAATATCCTGTCTATAAATATCCATATTATTGTGAAAAAATTACAAATTACTCAGAGCTGTCAAAGTTCTAGAATATTTTTCATTTGTGGTAACGTTCTTTGGTGGTAAATTTATATATTTGGGTAGCGGTAGCACATATAAATATCGATCATAAATTATTCACATGTAAAAAATGAAGAGTGATGGCATGGACCAAAGAAAAGACAACTCCAATATCATAATCATATAAACAAGCGGTGGTGGTCGTAAAACTTCACACACGGTATATATTAAAGATGTATTTAGTTGGAGGGTTTGGACGATACGGGGTGAGCTTAGCTATAGTTTTTTTTTTGTGATGCCAGTGTCGCAACCTCAGTTTTTCAAGAGCTCGCAATTACAATTTAATATCATTTTTTTTCTTATAAAAACATCTCACATCCAAATTGTAAGTAGAATTGAACGTATGTAGAAAAACAACTAATTTTCTCGCTTCAAGGTAATTCTATGCCAGAAGCATGTCTACTACTTTGCTCTATGTTTATTGCGCATCAGAGCATCGTTTTGTCCTGCTATATTTCGCGGCCGCGCCACAATTGCTCAATTATGTGGCGCGATGTTGGCAGCCTGCTCGTGGGTTAACAACACATTCAAAACGTTTATAAAATACGCTTTTTTAAAAATTTGTGAAATGTTGTCTTTCTCATTCCTTTCATCAAACTAAAATGTCTCTCGAGATATTTTCGTCACTGTAATTTCATCAAACTAAAAAATCCTGGTGATTTTGTCCCTCTAACAAACCGGAATTGTTCCATTCCGTGCCTAGAGCAAACACAATCAGACCGAGTTCGAGACCGAAACCTCTTTATCAGGTTAGTTGCTTCAGCACCACCTTTAGACTGACTCCAATAGCACTATGCAAAGCCATATATGCATCACTGTGCATTACCAATTCTTCTCCTAACAGACTGGCAAAGGGAAAGGCATTTGGCTTCTTAGGAAAGAGGCGAGCCAAAAGTAGACTCCCTCTTTCCTGCTATGCATTCGACAACGGCTACCTCCTCTCCGCCCACGGCCGTTCTGCTGGTCTTCTTGTCGACAGCGACCAGAGCGTCGACCTGGGCATCGTCACCGTGCAGCCCTCCCTCAATGGTTGTTGCATGTTGCTGTTAGAGAAGCTGCCATGAGAAGAGAAGGTACACAAGAGGTAATGGTGAATTTGACTCTCAAATTTGCCTAGGCTTGTTGAAGTCGGCCCCCAACACCACTGATCTGTCTTTCTTTTTTGTTCTAAAATGAAGGCCGAATTGACTGTCTTGCCCTTGCCCCTTATCCATACGCGCGGCCCGTGAGCCAAAAAGAATCGAGTCGAGCGCCCCTCCTTCTTTCTTCCCGCACTGCATCTCAAAAAAAAAAAAAAAAAGCTCGAACCTGACCGCATCTGGCGGCGGCGGCGGCCCTCTATTGCTGGCGCGGGGCGTGGCAGCGCGGCGCCGTGCGGAGATCCAGCACGCGCACGAGGGCGGGGCTGGGCGCGGCGCGCATCCAGCCGAGGTCCGCGGGCAACGGGCGCGCGACGGGGACGCGGGTGCGTCGCGTATTGCGGCTGCTCGGCCATGATCCCCTTGTTCCTTCCATCGACTCAACTACTCCCCCCTTAGGCCAGACAACAGAGGCAGCTCGTTCTTTCTCCCTCCCAGTTCCTCGAGCGAGACCAGCACGCCGGCGGCTTCCACCCCACCCCCCAGGTGAGAAACGAGATCTCCCTCGCCATCCTCTGGAAAATCCTCCCCCTTCCTTTTGTAGTTGACATTTAGGCTGGACGTAGTGGTGATGGATCGATCCCGAAGGTTTCATACCAATCAGGGTTGATATGGGGATTGGGAGGGGAATTTTCATTTCTCGGAGGAGAGGGGTTTCTCTACTCTGCTGGCGTTAGGTAGGGCGGCCCCGACTTCGCCCTATTGCTCGGTCCGCCTCTGGTTCTTACTCGTTCCTTATTAGATCACCAACTGGAGGCCTAGTCAAAGTCTCATAAATTTAATTAGTTTGCATTAAGTTAAAGTATAATTGATTCGTAACACAGTCGAGATCGGAGGTCCTTAATAATCCTATGTATGAAGCTTAAAATAGAGCATATGGCAATGCAAATCCGCTGTAGCATCAGCATCTAGCTTAGCTTAATGTATGTGTAGTCTGAGAAGGAATAAATATAACTGTTCTTTTCTTTTGTAGCATCAGTTCCGCGTGGTTTTAGGGTTTACATTTGCAGTTTAGTGCATCACTGCTACTAGGAAGCAATTTGCTTCATGGATGGTTCCTGCAATATAGAGGGAGCACCAGGAGCGATATCCAGCAGTGTCTCTCCTGCCAGTTCTGTCTGCTCAGACATTAAGCGTTGTGTGTTGGTGGATGAAACTTGTGAAGAGGCGGAGGGTGACAAAAGTTCACTGGAGTCTCAGATCTGTATGTATTTCTCGGAGGCGGTCAGTCTTGGGATGAAGAAAGGCCTTCAGAAGTCTGCAACTTTTCCTACCGCTTCTGGTG
The DNA here is from genome assembly GCA_012490785.1 of Eragrostis nindensis. Taxonomy (NCBI): domain Eukaryota; kingdom Viridiplantae; phylum Streptophyta; class Magnoliopsida; order Poales; family Poaceae; genus Eragrostis; species Eragrostis nindensis. The sequence continues at coordinate 92,602 of JAAXCT010001258.1, forward strand.
AGGCTGCTGAACAGGATCATGACTCAAGCCACCATATTGATGAGGTTATGAAGGATGTTCCTGCTTATGAGCGTTCAGTATCCTTCCCTGTGAGTACCTCATGCCCTTTGCTAGTGATACATGTTCTACGTATAATTGAATGGGACTTTTAGGCTGTTGCCATTACAACCAAAGTCTTAAATACTAGCAACAGTCTTTTTTCCAACTGGAAGTGCTTTGTGGGAAGATTGGCATGTGTCTGCTTTAGTGATTATAATAAAGCCATATTATTCACTCATGCTGATACAGATTTGAGCCAGATCATAATTACATGTATTTTATTCATGTTAGCTGTGTTTGGAGGCTAAGGCCCAATACAAATAGGAGACTTGCCATATTAGCAAATCCAGATATGCTGTGGTAGAGCAATCCAGCCGGTTGCAAGAACAATTGTAAACTTGGTCATAATTGTTTCACGTTGTCCATATCCATAATCTGACATTCCATGTGTAAACATTAAACTTGTGCTTATAGCCATGGCTATAACTATTAATAGTAAGTCTGCATAAGACACGAAGGCTAGAGGGCTGTTTTCCTTTGTATAGCTATTCTACTTGTTAACTTGGGAAGATATAACAAGCCTGAGTACCATGATGAACTGAATCAGTACTAACTTCTATTTCGAAAACTAGTACCGTGGTACCGGTTAAAGTTTTGATCCGCAAGCCATGCATGCAGGGGATAACTGGCAATTTGGCAGTTCAAACAACCGATGGTGCTTTGAAATTAATGTGAACCGATTGGTTTATTTTGCAAGACACCTTGGCCCACCGTTGTTTGCTTTGTCGAACCTTCTGTGCAAATGACAAGTTAGGAATGCTTTTGTGACCCTTGACGTAGCATAACGACAATTTTAATTTTTTAACACCCTCTTCATTTTACTGCGTTAGCAGCCAACGTTGAAGCCAATATCTGCTATGAAAGGAAGCCGCCAAAAGAATGGAATGGCATCGCCACTGAAAACCGCCACGTTAAATGGGCCCCAGATGTTTACGATCCCCCTGTGACATCCGTGTGCCACTCAGTCAATAACAGTTATCATTATCGGCGTCGGTCCAAGCCGTGCAAGAAGGAGAAAAACAAACAGAAGAAGAAGAAGCAGAAGACGAAGTCCAAGAAAAGCCACCAGAATCCATCTGTACTGCAGACTCCTGATCTTGGGTACGATCTTTGCATTTTTAACCTCTAGTTTTGTCTATGCGACTCACGTGTTGTACATTTGCATATGAATTTTTGCTAATATATGCACCTTGGAACTTATTAGGTTTGAAGATGTTGGCACCTCTGAAGGTCTGCCTTCACCAAACAATCTTGACAAACATGAGGCTGTGATTTTGGATTACAGCATTGGCAATCAAGAAGCCAAATGCGGAAGTAGCTTCCTGCGTGAGTCTGTTGCAAAAATGCATTTCTCGATCGCTGAAGCATCCTGAGAGGCGCCCCAGTTCTGCGGATGCGCTCTCGTTGTGTAAATATGATGGTTGTATATAAATAAGTCCAGTTTGCTGTTGTTGTCATGAGTGCTGTCGTGTGAGGTGTAATAGAGCTAGCCCGATGCGATTTGGAGCAATATGCATAAACTTTTCATTGCAGCGGTGCAGTTTACTTGGTCCGGTAAGTAGCACATAGAAGCCACTCATAAACCACGCTTCAGGGGAGCACTAATTTCACCTCTGAGGCTAATACTTAAGCAGCAATCCAGCTATCCCTCAGTTTGCACGGCTTTTTTTTTTCGATTACACAGTACAACTTAACACTAACAACACACGTACACTTACTTCTATGAACATATATACGCAAACCCTACCTCTATGAGCATCTTCGAAGATTGAGCCGACAAATCTTTGAGGTTGACCTCAAAGATTTGACGAAGTCACCACTGGCGTCTCGCTGTCGACGGCCACGTCGCCTCCCGCTGAACGCACAACGCCGTTAAATCCTGGAAAATTCGCTCCCACGGGGAGTCAAACCCAAGACCTCAAGTGTTACTGATGCTCTTGTAACCACCAGGCTACAGGCCCTTTCACCACTTTGCACGGCCTTTGATCACGTCAGGACCAACCTCCCCTTGGTCGGTAGCCTGGAGCTCCACCTGAATGCCGTCGAGCTCCCGCTTGAACTCTTTGGAGCTCGCATAGATCATCTTGCTCCTCACGCGCGACGTATCAGGAGACCTTTACATTAGCAAGCAGCGTTAGCTACAAATCCAAAGAGGAAAAGGAAAAACAGAGACAAAGAATGCAAGGGATGAAGTACCATGCAATGAAATGAAGAATATCTTGCTGTTCTGGCAGTTCTCCTCGGTCACGAAATCGTCGTCGGATATTGCATATCTTCACTCATTTGCAGGAAGGCTCGCAGCGAAGTCGTTGTAGTTCAACACGGGCTCGCCAACCTTGTCAACAACGCATCCGCCTGCTTTCTCCCCGATCCCCATCCATCGGTCCTGACGGCCCCGCATCCAGAGCTGATTGATTCGACTGTACACCGGTCTTCATTTTCCTTTCCACTTATCTTCCTCTTCAATTGCATGCGTCTCCTCATTTCCCACTATCCTCTCTCTCCTTTTCAAGTATTTGCAGGAGTAAGGAAGAACCACAACTGAGAACTGCACTGTTGATGTTGATAGTTGCAAGAGGCTTGAACCAGAGTATAAGAGCATCTAAGTAGGCCTGAGTAAATGGTGGCAGTAGACAGTAATTGCAAGGATGAAGCGTGAATTGTACCTAGAACTAGATTTAATATTTTGGTTTCATAAAAAAAAAAAACTCGACTTGCGGGGGGCAAGCCGCCCCCGCGGCATTTCATTAAGGAGAAGACCTTCTCATGCAGGTCGAGAAAACCCCCTCTCCCCTCTTCCCACCCATACACATGGAGCCGTACACCGTGTGAGTGCGGTTCATCTCTTAACATGTGCTTTGGGACTTGACGAGAGACGAGGGGATTTTTTTTAACCTAGTCCAGAAATTCGCTCCCACTGGGAATCGAACCCGGGACCTAGAAGGTGCTACTCGGGCGCCTTACCACTACGGTTTCATAAAATAAGCTAGGTTTAGTATTTTAGTTTCCTAAACTGAACTTGATTTAGCACTTTGGTTCCGTCAACTGAACTAAACTTTTTGTTGCAGGAAGCCAAACAGTGGATTGAATTGGTTCTGAAGTGGTACAGAGAAGATTTAAGATAGTAAAGCGTTCTTGCATCTCTAATTCTCAATCCTTTTTTTTTAAAAAAGCAAGAGTACATGTTGATCCTATCCACTGATTTGGAGAACATTTCACATAATGTTGACTGATCGGGAACACTTACAAAACTAAAACCACTCCTTTTCTTGCATCTATCAAATTATACTATGTTATATCGCCAGCTATCCAGAATATTCATTCACAAGAGATTGGATTATTTTTATATGCTAAGTGTCAAAAGAACAAATGCTACTATGGTTCTCTGAATGAAGTACAATATGCACATTAGAAAGTTTCTTGCTTCGATTCTGTCAGTATATGTAATTGTACCTGACGTAGTGTTATACTTTTAGGTAGCTAGTGAATAATGTCTATCAGTAAAAGTCAATATTCAATACACATCTTGGGTATAGTTTGGAATGATATATGTGAACATACTGTTAAAAGAAAGCATGATTTTTTATTCTAATTTTCATGATGAAATTTAGTCTATATATGCATACAATCGCTGCCGAAATAATAAATAATGTCAGTTTACGTACATGGTGTTTATTTCTACATTGCTATAGTTGATGATTATTCTAGTTTTGTAATCCTTTTAGCATACCCTCTCCTTCTCAGTTGGCAATATAATTAGCATTTCCCTATATAAATATTGTCTTTTGGTTAACTATATCTATATGAAGAAAATTTTAAACCTTTGTTATTGAACCTAAAATTATTGTATTGTGGCATGTTGGTTAACTATATCAGTGACTTTTGAACTTTGGAATGAAATGATGTGGTGGAAGAAAAATCATCATATTCCAAACTAGATTAATTTCTGCCCAGCACAATAATAACTAACTTTATTTGAATGACGCTTAACTCTATTTTTTCTCCTTCTATGTATGCTTCTCTTTGTTATTTACGGTCAGTACTATGCAAATATACTTTTGCACCATATGGCTTTGTTATTTAAAACAGTTAAAATAAAATATATTAACCACTTTTTAAAAGTATAGCGCTTAAATGTCTAACTACTTTTCTCAACATATTATATTATCTACCATGTGCTAAATTAAGCATGCTTTCCATCATTTAAGCACCTAATGCTAAAAATTAACTTTGTTTGGCTTTAAGAATCTTTGTAAGTAAATCCATTATACATGCTCCTAAATATCAATTGCCAATTTAAGCATTTTTCCTCTCGTACAAGCAACTAAAGATAAATTGTTGTTTTTGGGGCATAAAACACATCCATTGTACATGGATGATAGATAATTGAATATATTAATTTATGAGAGTTCATGTAAACTTTTGTAATTAATAGATGTGAATTCTATCTTAATTTACTTGACTATGAAGAACTATTCGATCAGAGCTCCCCTTTTTTCTTATGAAAATGAATTATAAATAAATTAGTAAGCAAATAGTATGTTATACCTCAAACCGGTGAATCAAACCAAATAGAAGAGTTAAGGGGTGTTTGAATCACACCTCTTAAAATTGAGCCCTATAACAAGCAACATTTGGGTGCAAATCAGAAAGACCAAATGTTAGCTAATTGCGAAACTTGCATCTATACGGAGCTAAGTGTCAGGCCAAGAAGAATCTATTGGTCGTAATTATGCAATTTGTTTTGCAATTAGCTTATGTTTAATCCCTCTAATTTACATCAACTACCTCCCAAACTAGCTTGAATCCGAACACCCCTTTGTTGATAAGCAACGGCACCATCTACATAGCCAAGCACACGTAGCTTGTTTTGTTTAGCTATCTTGTTTTGCTTAGCTCTAACATTGGTTATGCTCAAAATGAGCCCGGCTAGCACACTCGAGTTGAGCGCAAACCAGGCACGTCTAACCGGACAGAGAGCTTTGTACGGGAGAGCTTTGTCGCCTCCGCCGGCGTCAACACGGAGGCGTCATCCGCCCACCCCCTCCCGCGCGGGGCACCCGGCCCATCAACCTCGACACAGCCCGCGGCCCAACAAGGACTCATCTTCAACCTCTCGCCCCCGCTGCCGCCCGCAACCACCGCCCAACCTAAATTCTACGGCTGCTCGCAACCCTAAATTCTCCGGCTCACCGGCACCCTATTGCCGGCTCGCCGCCGGTAGCTGTGGTCGTAGGAGGTGGTGTGGATTTTTGGGGTATAAACCCATGCGTACTAAGGAATTCTACGGCACGCTCGTCAGCGGCGACGACGTGTGGAAGATCGCCGACGAGCTCGGAAGGTGGTGGGCCGTGTCGGTTGGGCCGATTGGGCCGCATTTGGAGGAGGAAGAAGAACAGTGCACGGGGGTGGGCGGAGGATGCGCGAGTTGCGGTGAGCGGAGGGGAAGATTCCCGGGTTTGAAGCTGTTCGACCATCAAACGCTCCCTCCCAACGGAGATCCATCCATCCACATCCACCAACCTGATTGCTCGCGCCTCTTGGCCCTGTTCGGTTGCACGTTTGTGGCTGGGCTGGTCGGCTAGACTGGCTGGTGCTACAGTGATTTTGTGTGTAACGATCCCCAGCCCAGCCATTCCAGCCCAGCGGAACATGTTGCTTTTCTCCCCGCCCACCGACGCCACCCGCCTTCCCCACGCCGCGCACCCTCCCTTCCACGTGCCCCTGCCCTGCGGGATGCTGCCCCGGCGCAGGGGATCCCGAGCCCAGCCCCCTCCGCTCACCTCCTCCCACGTGTCCCACCGCGCCTTACGTGCCCGCCTCCTACAGGAGCCCGTACACCCACGCCGCGCCGTGCCGGCCGCACCGGATCGCAAGCAACTCGCGTCGGCCTCGCCCTCGCCCCACCCCCCGTCCATCCCCTGCCGCCGTACGCGCACACGCCACGAATTGCACAAATCCAATGACATGTGGGCTCGCCTGATGCCAGGACCCACAGAGCAGTGAGGAGCAGCATTTCCCAATCTCTGCGCGCTTTTTCCCCGCGGGCCCCACCCACTGCAGCCCGCTGTCTGAGCGGCTGCTGCTGCGGTGCTGCGGTGCGCAGCGACGTTAATGGATCGGCCGCAGAAACAAAGAGGCCGTCACCATCACTGACGTGCGGGGTCACGGCCCTACGCGCGAGCGCCCCAACGGTCTCCGCTCGTCTCACTCCCCCTCTAGCATGGGCCTACACCTCTCTCGGCACACACCAACACGTGGGACCAAGTCGCGATCTGTCCCCGCATGTCAGACATGGAAACGGAAACGCACCGGACAATGAGTGGGCCAGACCGCGACACATCCCCCTCCCTACTACTCTCGCTGCGGCAGTACTAGCTTTCCTGGGCTCGCTCTTCTCCTCTGCGGCTGCTGCTGCCGTCGCTGTTATTATTACTCGCCATCAAAACGCACGCCACTCCGCCACCAACGCCGCGGTACTGCGCCAGTACGCCTGCTTCCGGCTGACGGACGGTGCCGGCGATCTCCCATGGCCTCGCGAACCCTAGGCGGCGGTCTCCGCGGCGGGGCGCCGCCGTGCTCCTCCTTCTCCTCCTGTTAAGCCAGCGGGCCCCGATCCGCATCGCGGCGGGCGGGCGGCGCGATGAACCCGCTGTGCTGCATCGCGCCCGTGTCGCTCGACCACGCCGCGGACCAGCTCCACCGCCAGCCCCCGCGCATCCTCGCCGCGGCGGCGGCGCCCTCTTCCTCTCCCTCGCCCGCGCCGGCGCCGCAGCCGCAGCCGGCGGCCGCGGTCGCGGGGGTACTGCACAAGTGGGTGAACTACGGAAAGGGGTGGCGGTCGCGGTGGTTCGTGCTCGACGACGGGGTGCTCTCCTACTACAAGCTGCGCGGCGGGGGCGCGGCCACGGCCGCGGCCGCCAAGGCGGCGCCCGCGGCGGCGGCGACGGTGATCGGGCGGGAGGGCGGCGCGCTGCGGCGGGCGCGGGAGGAGGCCGCCGCGGCGGGGAAGCAGTGGAAGCCGTTCGGTGAGGTACACCTCAAGGTACGGGGGTGCGGCTGGGCTTAGCATTGCGTTGCGTAGGGGATGCTCGCTCAGGCCTAATTCGTGGGAGAAGTGGCATTGTTCGACCGGCATTGCTTGGGTAATGATTGGGCGAGAAGTATTGTATTCGCGTTGGGGTAGATGCATTTACGGTTTACTAACTTGGGGAAGTTTGCTGTTTGCAATGGATGACATGCCATGGTAGGGTAGCCTAGTCAGATATGCTTGGGATTTGGGGAGAATTAGCTTGATGTCGAATTTACTGTTTCTATTATGGAATGATCTTAATGATTTGGCGCAATGCTGCTGGAAACAATGCTGTAATCTTTAAAGAATTTCCTGCTCTGATGTTCAGGTTTCGTCGATCCGGGCAAGCAAGTCAGATGACAAGAGGCTGTATATATTCAGTGGGACAAAGACATTGCACTTGAGGTGTGATACTGAAGAGGACAGGAATGCATGGATAGATGCATTGCTGGCGGCAAAGGATCGCTTCCCGCGGTCTCTGACGGCGAATGACTTTGGTCCGATGGCCGACATTGTGGTTTCCACTGAGAAGCTGAGGGCTCGGCTCCTGCAGGAGGGGCTCAATGAAACAGTGGTCAAGGATTGCGAGACTATTATGGTGAGTGAGCTGCTGGAGCTGCACAACCAGATAAAGTCTCAGCAGCAGCAGCATTCTATTTTGATAGACCGCCTGCGGCAAATGGAGGTAATTTTCCATTTATTTTTTTGTTTCCTTTATGAACGAAGTTTTAATCTCTTCTATTGGCTGAAGTTAAAATATGAATTAGGATTTAGCAGAGCTTGGTCAAATAGTTGGTGCAGCAAATCTATAGACCAACCAGTAGTATGTGCTGACATGCATGTAAAGAGTGCCTCACATATTTTATGTGTAAAAGCCTTGGATGTTTTGTAAACGCTAGAGCTATATGCTTTTGCCTGATATAAAAAGCTGTCGATAAATGTCAATCATTTTGCATTTCCTTTTTCACTAACCGGAGAGCTAGTATGTTTTAAAACAATTGATTGGTTTGTCAGAATATCTGGATCGCACCACTGTATGTTATTTATGTCTGATGTTGAGAATTTTCTTTAACACAATGATTGATGATAGAGCACATTGCCATTGTATAAGTGCATCAATGCAATGTTCCTTGAAGAAACGTTTTTGCTCTTTAACTTCTGAAGATCGTTCTGAATTGATAAAGGATTTGATCATAATCTTGAGGGCCAACTCGGTCCATTTCTTAGTGCAGACAGAGAAAGTTGAGCTGGAGAGAACTGTTGTGCATGAAACTAAGGAGAGGGAAACACATGGATATGCCAATGGCAGATACAGTGGTCAGTAATTTATTTAATTCGTTTGATCATATCTTCTATGTTACTGTATTTGGTTAGTTTTCTTTGTCTTTGCATGTTTCGATATTGTCTTTCAATTACATTGTCCGCAGCCTCCACAGTATCGAAAGACAATATTTCTGTTGTGTCTTGGTGCTACGTCACAGTTCAAATGTTTTTACTGCAATGCAAGTTCAATATTTCTGTTGGGTCCTCTCAAATTGTTCTAGCTAGAAAAAGATGTTAGAGATATTTCATTAATCATGTTATGATATTTATTAATGTGTTAGACCGTAGTGACTACTGAGTACACTGATTATTAGATTTAGCCCCTCTAGTCATGTTTAAATGATGTTTAGAGATGAAAATCGACCTGGATTTTCATGTCTGAACAACATGTAAATCGACCTGGATTTTCATGTCTGAACATGTAAACATTATAGGAGGGCGTAATTCTTTTTAACTTGCATCTTAGTTCTAGAATCATTACAACTGAAATATGGAAAATAAAAATCTGAAGTGCTTTTCCTCTAATGGTAAACTCTACTAAACATTAATTCAGCCTGGAGCAATGATTGTTTTCATGATTTATAACAGCCATATACACAAGAAAGCCTGCACATAGGTGTTAAATTGTATGAAAAACATGAGCTTTTGTTGAGTTGTTGACGGAAAAGTCAACTAATAATTATTTTGAGTGTGACTGGTTGGGGTTCCTGCTCTTCCGGCTAATTTTTTTACTGCTTTCCCATTTGTCCAGATTTCTATTCTGTTGTATCGGGAGAGAGTGAAAGTGAATCAGATCCAGACACTGCAAGTCAGGTGGCGGAAGTTGAAACTGATGAAGATGAAGTAACATACTTCGATACAAAAGACTTCCTTTCGGCTGAGTCTCTACGAAGTGCTTCATGTCGAAGGAGGGAGCTTATAGCAAATGGTTGCAATGGATCAGAGTATGCTGGAGAGTCTGTTACATCTACTGTAAAATCTACTCAATATCCATTTGTGCGACGTAGAGATAAGCTACCTGACCCCAAGGAGAAAGAGAAGCCTATAGGATTATGGTCAATAATTAAAGAGAACATAGGGAAAGATCTCTCTGGTGTTTGTTTACCTGTTTATTTCAATGAGCCTCTCTCTTCTTTGCAAAAATGTTTCGAAGATCTGGAATACTCTTACTTGGTTGACGATGCACTACATTGTGGAAAGCAGGTAGAGTTGAACAGTTTCTAATTAATGAATTATGTGAAGTTCCGTTTGGTTTGTGTTGACAAGTGTTCTATTTTATTCCCTGTTTGTCTTCAACTATTTATTCAAAGATATTATGGAGTTTGGACAAAAACCTTTTGACATTGGGCCAAAGGTACTGGAATCATTTAGTTACTACCAGTGTCCCAGAAATCTACGCCGGCATTGTATGTCTTATCTGCGACACTACTGGTAGCCAAATTTGGTCTACGGAAATAACATTAAAGGCCATTTTGCTTTGAAGTCCCAGCCAGCTTTGAAATGCATTCAAACCATGGCATAAAGAGAGTAAAGTAACAATAAATATGATATTTGATTACTCCTACATTTATTACTGTTTTGTTATGGAATTCACACTTTGATACGAGGTATCATCACCCAATAGCAAATGTGTTCATTAAATATCTTATACTCTGTTCTAAAATTATTGTTGTTAGGACAATTTTAGTTCAAAATGCAATAGAGTTGTTCTAACGACAACAATTTAAGAGCGGGGGAGTCTATCATTAGAGACTCGAATCCCCATCAACAAATCATACGAGAATTCACTATCATGTTATATTGTTTCATTTGCTGTGCTACATATTCTTGTGTTGAAGGTTTCCGTACATCTTTGTCTCTATTTTTTCCCATGTTTATTCTTGTGAGGAAGGTTTTCGTACATGTCCAAAAATAGGAAAAATTTGTGGTGAACAACCTATCATAATTTACAAAATTATTGAAAGGTACCACTAGAGACTAGAAGTGGAAACCAGATACTGATATCCTATATCCTTCTGACTTATTTTGTTTGTCTATTAATTTTAGCTGGCTATATACTTTTATTGCTGAAAAATGATATTCCCTTAATCTTCATCCATAATTTCAACACGATACTTTCTTTTCTGCCAATTCCTTATGTTTTGCAATGAAACATTGGTGTACTCGATGCAGGGTGACAGCTTGATGAGGATACTTCATGTTGCGGCTTTTGCGGTATCAGGTTATGCCTCAACTGAAGGCCGGCAGTGCAAGCCTTTCAATCCTCTGTTGGGGGAAACATATGAAGCTGACTATCCAGACAAAGGACTTCGCTTTTTCTCTGAAAAGGTTGCATAACTGTTACTAGAACTCATGAATTATTACTAAGTGATTCCTGTCATTGCTAGTATCATACATGTTTCTGAAGTAGTAACATATTGTGCTCTGTAGAACCTGTTACATGAATTGATTCTAACATGGCGTTACATTAATTTGATCTTCAGGTCAGTCATCACCCAGTGGTTGTCGCATGCCACTGTGACGGTAGAGGTTGGAAATTTTGGGGGGATTCCAATCTGAAAGGGAAGTTCTGGGGTCGATCCATTCAGCTTGATCCAATAGGTGTTCTAACCCTTCAATTTGATGATGGAGAAACATTTCAGTGGAGTAAAGTGACTACTTCCATATACAATATCATAATTGGCAAAATTTATTGTGACCACTATGGAACAATGCGTATCAAGGGAAGTGGCCAGTACTCCTGCAAGCTTAAATTCAAAGAACAGTCAATAATTGATCGAAATCCGCACCAGGTAAATCTGTAACTTTGATGAGAGTGAAATTACATCAAGAAGAAAAATATAGATAGCTGTGTGGTTAGCTTAGATGATCACTCCTAAAATGTCCACTCCATTTATTTATTTCTTTAATGATGTTAGCTCAAGAGCTAACCAACACCAACAAAAAAAAAAAGATCGTAGGTAGTATTTTGGGCATATATCTTTTGGAAATGAAACTTAAGAGCCTTTTGAGTCACTACTTGTTTGAAAATAAGGTCAACACTTTTATGATGGGTGGTAGCACATGACTTTTACTGCCTCAAGTCCAAGAATCTCTATTCGGCATTGAAGAGGCTAGAAAGATTCATTCTTTTTTTTATCAAAACTACCTAGAATAATATGTTAGCAAATTTGTAAAGATGCGTAAAGGCAGTACCTTTATGAAACTGTGACCATACCATTTTCTGTGATTAGCCTATGTTGTTATGGGCAGCTGGCTGGGCTTTATGGGCAGGCAGAGCCCGCTAGGGTTAGGGTCCTAGGTCCTTATATAAAGGGTACAAGGGTAGAGTAGAAGGTAGGCAAGGAAGAAGACTAGGTCTCTCTCTTCTTGTGCCGTTGGGCTGAGGCTCCGGCGTCGATCCACATCATATCATATCATATCTATTTACATGCGTAAGTGTAGAAAGCTAGAAAGTTTGGTGGGCATGTACATGAAAATTACAATTTACCATAACAGTTGATAGTTACAGCAATCTGCTGCACTAAGAGCATTTTAGCAAATAGACCATAAATTTCCGCTTCGATTGCTTTAAGTGCTCTCGTATGTTCTTTCTAATACATATCAATGAGTATAAAATAGTTTGATCCTTGTTTTTGAGGCGTCGCCTAGGCGTTGTGAGGGGGGTGGGTCGCCACAGGACGCCACAGGGTTTTAGTTACGCCGCAGTGCCTAGGCGTCGCCTAGGCGCTGAGGGGGGTGGGTTGCCACAAGACGCCGCAACGCCATAAAAACATGGAGTTTGATACATTTTAAACTGAGTGTGCAACAAAAGGGGATTATCCTTGCGTTCGTTCATTACGATAATAGGTATATGCTTTCTTACTGCAACCACTACTAGGACGCTAGAGTTGAACTGAAATGGTTGTCGTCCTTATGCAGTACATGGGAATATTGCAAATTTCCTTAACTGAAGTCATTAGGTTCATAGGTTGTCCTTTATTAATGATGCTTACATAGAAAGAACTGTTGGTGATATTTGCCCGTGCGGTAAAATTCAGGATTAGCCTGTTAGTAAGAATCAATCTATTGTCAATCATTCAATCATGTATTTTTTCTCGAACAGCTGCATATCATTACAACACACCTACACACCCAGTTCTCTTTAGATTACATTCGTGCCTGTTTTTTTACATTAAAACGACATCGACCTAGAGTTTAGATCTCCTCCACTACCTGGGCAGTGAGGTATGAGATACTTCGTGCCCCTGCCATGCTCCATAGCTGCATTTCCTCGGTAGCATGTAAATATTCATGTAAATAACTCAATAAGCTTAGATTTTGCTTCCTAAGTTATTAGAATCATTGTGCAGGTACATGGATTTGTGCAAGATAATAGAACAGGACAAAAGGTAGCTATGTTAATTGGAAAATGGGATGAAGCTATGTATTATGTTCTTGGGGATCCAAGTACAAAACCCAAGGGGTATGACCCAATGTCAGAGGCAGTTCTTTTATGGGAGAGAGACAAGTCTATTAATCAGACACGATACAATCTTTCTCCATTTGCAATTTCTCTAAATGAACTGTCACCTCACTTATCTAAGAAGTTGCCACCCACTGATTCACGTTTGAGGCCTGATCAAAGGCATCTTGAAAATGGTGAATATGAGATGGCAAATGCAGAGAAACTTAGGCTTGAACAACTGCAACGACAGGTATGCTATTATGACATGTCTCTTCTGTCAAATGCTTTTATGTGTTTTTTAATAGCTCCATCAGCATCCGAAAAGCAATTTGGGTTCAGAGTTTTAAATGTTACATTTCATAATAAAGTTGCTGTCAGAATATGCTATTTGGTCTGATATGACCTTTTGTCAGTAAAGTTCTCTGTGAATTATATTGGATGGATAACCTTCCCAAGCAGTTGCTTGTCTTGAATTGATGAACCGCAGTAATATCATAAACAGTGGCAAATCACTGTTTATGTTAACGCAATTAATTCATTATCGTTAAAGAAGATATGATTTGATTGGATGATTCTACACTTAAATATAGTTTGACTTGCCTGGCAATTAAGTTACATAATGCTTGATTGTTTGTGGTTCAATTGTTGCTGAAGGACATGCAGAGGGAAGTGAGAATTCTTGTTTGGGGTGGGGATTATTCATCCAATGGTTTCCACTTTTCCGGTTCAAATCCTAAACATGCAACAGTGAGAAATCCATACAAATAAGAATGACCCATTCAATCTGGAATTGATGAAGCCTCAAACTGGAATATCCAGCCTGGGAGTCGCATTATTGGGCTATATGCCTCGTAGTTGGACATCTTGCCTAATATATCTATTTCAGAATGTTTTCGTGCAAGAATCACAAGTAGAAAATATATCATGCAAGGACGGCGTGAGGCCAAAATATGAACGATCTATATTAGTATTAGTATGTTGTTCTATCTGAGAGCATATTGTTTCTACAATCTGAGAGCATGTTCAAGTTTACCACCTTGTCGGAATTCTTTATGATCTCTGTTTTTGAAAGAACTTCTTTATGAATCTTATGACCTCTCTGTGCATTACTATTTTTATTCTTTGCAGGCTCGAAGATTGCAGGAGAAAGGATGGCAACCTAGGTGGTTTAGGAAGGATGATGACGACACCTACCGGTACATTGGAGGTTACTGGGAAGCAAGGGAAAAGGGGAACTGGGATGGGATCCCGGACATCTTTGGCCAGAACATTGTGTCGCCAGGGCTGCCATAACTTTCGTTTACATACATGTGTTTGCAGAGTATTTTGCGGGCCGGCTACATATACAGAGGAACGTTTGTCAATATTTGCCAATTTCCTTGTTCCGAAGAGCCGAAATGAACTGACACATGAGGAAAGTATATTAGTAGGAAACGACGGACCAGGTTGGTCTAGATTAACCATGAAGAAAGTCTGATATGGTGGGTTAATTAATTCCTTTCTGATATCTACATACTCCCTCCGTTCTCGAATAAGTGACCTCATTGAAAGCTTTGTAACACCACAACGCTCATCAAAGCTAATCCATCTCGACAAGCCAAGGCTTCCACTGATTGGGCATCCATGCCGTGGTCATATTGTTTTGCCTGGGTTCCAAGGAACATGCCTGCATCATTACGGAGAACTGCACCGGCTGCATCCGCTCCAGGAGGCTGGAGCTCCATCCATAGTGCACTTGGACCCATCCTTCATCAGGCAAACTCCAGCAAGCTTTACTCGCTGTTCTTTCAGATTCTTTTTTGGTTTGTAGAATTTGCCAAAGATCAAAGGCATTCAAGAATCCAAATTACAGTTTGCCGTAGCGGTAGCAGTACTTCCCCATGCTTGCGCTTATTCCTCTGCATCCACAAAGACTACATACCACAAACAAGGATCGCTCTATCCCTTGGAGAACCCCCAACCTTGAAATTCTACTTTTGAACTGAATCCCTCACCTTCCAACCAAGGGAGTTTTTCTCAATAACATGATGAATCTAACATGTGTTAAGAGTTAAAATTATTGTAACTGACTTAAAAAGTTTATATAAAAACTCAAGCACATGTGCTATTTACAACCTAAATACACTTTAAGGAATGAAATATGGTATAGTTGGCCTGCTAAAATTAGTCAATAAGCTAAATAAAACATTTTTTGTGTGTTGGTTAAAGTTGAATTTTCAGCCAGCCAAGTCGATATGGGTTCTAGATAATTCAATGAGATGTTGAGACATTTTCTTATAGTGTTTGAAATTTCTTTTGAAATTGGAAAAGGTTCTTTAAAATGGGTTGCGCATAGGAGTATTTTGAACGTAAATCAAATTGGCATGGAACGACATTATGCTTAACCAGCATGCAAAAAATTGTCTTATTTAGCTTCAAACCTTTTTTCGGTTCTGTATACTTGATTTCCCTTGTACATATTTTAGTTAGCTCAAAAATACTGTATAGATAAGTAAGAAAGCTTTATTGAATGTTTGAAGTGATTTACTAATGTTTTCAGTTCCAGGAACGGCTCAAAACATTAGTAAATTACTTTAAACATTCAACATGTTTTCAGCTTGCCACCAAGGTTGAAAATAAACTGTTGTTAAAGAACGCCACAGTTAGGCATTCTTCTAGCCATGTCTTTATGATGAAAGGATCACGTGGTTTAGCGCTTTCATCATGTGGTTCACCACAAAACAAGCCTCGGTATCCTCGCTAATGGTCGACAGAATTTCTCGGTGTTCGTTTACTTTGTGCCACCAGTGTGTCGCCGAAACCTGAAACAAAGCATTAGCGCGGCGGGTGCCTGTCCGGGCTATACAGGAACGCATGTGAGGATAAGCTTGTTCGCCGGAGGCAAAAAAATAGTTTAAGGATATGGCATCACGAAACGAAACGAAGTGAACATGAGCAACATCAATGAGTTTATTTTAGCTCTGTTGATGTAACATTTGTACATTTCAAATAACAATCCCTTTTGTTCCTTGCCAAATTTTGGCCTTGCCGGTGTCATAAAAGTGCCCCAAAGTTTTGGACTTCACCACAGAAAGGCCAAAGCAACCTAATTATGGCCAAGGTCGGCTTGAATGTAGGTGATAGTGCACCCACTCTTTCATTTCTTTTTTGTTTTCCTGGTCTCTGACCAGTGTTTATTTTAGGGATCCCACACAAAAAGTACTACTACAACGGACGGCTTGGGACTTATTATGCGCAGATCTTGTCACCTATTTTCGGTAGGGCAAATATTTTGTCCCTGGACACTTTGTGTGCTCCTATAGGTCACATACTTCAAGGGAGACAAAACTGAAGCAATATAAACTAGTGTTGCCTTGTCTTATTAGGACTCTTCCTCTCCGCAGACAACATGACTCAGGCGAGGGATTAGCCGCAGAGGTGGAAAGAAGAAACAGTGCAACAGAGAAGCCTCATGAGAGCTTCCACAGTTTTGTGCTTCATCATTGTTGCCGCTCTAGTTGTTGCCATTGCTGCTTTGCAACCAAGACAAGGTTAGTGTGTTTCATCTTTCCCTATTGTTCTTCTCTACACATACTTAATTACATCTTCACCATCAACTTCTTTTGTAGGAAATTTTGAAGGGGCCACAAGGTTGCATGAAGAAGCTGAGGCTTTCAAGGATGAGAAACTTCCATGGTGGTGGGACACCGATTATATGCGGTCGAAAGGAAGACGCCCGAAACATAACTGAACGTTTCTCTTTTGTTTTGCTATTAGAAGCTTGATCCACTATCCATTTCTGTATTGATTAAAGTTCTTCAGTTAGAATTATTGTTACCGTGGCAATTCTGATGCGAAACAAGGAAATTTCGAGTTGGTAACCTGGTGGGAGGTACCACAAGATTCCCAATATTTCCCGACAATCTTTTTGTTAAAGTTGCTGACAGTTGTAGCATATTTAGAGTAGATGTAAAAACTGTAAAGAATGAGTTTGTAGAGAGTAAGTTTGTAGGGAATTTGCTAAAACTGTTTGAAAAAAAAAATTGCACTACAAAACTGTTGGCCACTCATCAAAATTATACTAAAATGCAAAAACTGTCGGCCGCTTGTACAAAAACTGTCGGGATTCGTAGAAATTTTGTAGTAGTACCTCCATTTTGTCCAACGACCGGCGACGCATGGAGTCACAACCTTCATCCCAATTGGTGCCTGGTTTACTGTGTGTGGCGGCCGTGAGCTGCGACCGTTATTGCGATAACCATTCCAGCGTGGCTAGGCGCGGAAACTTGGGCCTTGCCCTGCGAATCTCCTGGTTGATACGCGCGCGTCGCATCGCATGGGGCCAGTATGCATGCTAGCTCCGTTGATTAAACAAGCTAGATTTTCACCTTGGATCGTCAGAATTTGAGCTGAGTTGAGCCAGCATGCTTGGATCGTCAAAATTTGAACCGAGTTGAGCCATCATGCGTGCAACGAGTTTTTCATCTAACCCTACATGTTCCTTAGCCCTCGTGGACTATCTGATAGTATGACACGTGCGTGTGGTTTGTGATTTGCGACACGATTACAGGTCCGAGACTCTTGTGGGCCATTTTTGACAGTGCATCGCCTTAGATTCGCTTAATGCCCCGTGATATGGCAGATTAATGTGAACATGCAGGGAATGGTATCTAAGTCACTTTACGGAATGAGTTCTCCATACCAGCGGCGCATACAGGAGCAAAGTATTTCCTTAAAAGTGAACCAAAACTAATCAAAACTATATGCTCGTTTCAATCTCTTTAGTCACCAAACTTTTGTTCACTGACGAGAACTTCAACATATTTAGTGCCATAGCTCTCCGAACATATTTAATGCCATAGCTCTCACACCATATTGGGCCTTTGGGGCAGAAGAAGGTTGTAGAACTTATCTTTCAAAAAGAAGCTCCGGCCTTTGCTATCAACAGATTTCTTCCATCCGCACCATCCACTGTTCACTATCTTCTTCAGATCATCAGCACCAGTATAGTGCGGATCAAGGATGAGAAAAGCGCAGTCGCCACTGGCTTCATTGTAATCAACTCCGAGAAGGGTGTAAGCCAAGACTCCACCACCTGCATTTGTTTGCTTGTATTAAACGAGGCATAAACATGCTCTATTCATGAAGTCAAAGTGTGAATTGTACGACAAAAGCCTCCAGGTACTCAATCCATGGAATGCTATTCAACAAATAATCTGATGGTCATTTATTGAAATGTTGGTGAACTTAAAATGTTTGGAAAAATAATGTTGCCGTCAAATTCTTTTGCAATACAACAATGATGCATATCAAAATAGAACAACGGACAGAGGTGGAGGAGATAGCCAGATAGGAGATCTCTCCAAGTGCTTTTATGTGCAAGCATCAAGAGTAAAGTCTTGACAAGACATCAACAACACAAAGGTTCATATGTTTTGACACACCATAAGGTACATGAAAAACAAATAATTTGCATTCATGTGCTTATTGTCTAATGCAGCCATACATGTTTGTGGTTCATGGGAAAAGAAAAAACAGAAACATACCAATCATCACAGGAGTTCCCTGGGTTTCAAAATGCATGGCAAGTTCTCTACATTTCTCGGGAAGCTCATCACCAGATCTCACATTAATAATCTTGCAACTAACCTGCAAGATAGACTCAGTTTAGGAAAAATGGAAACACAATGTAAACTACAGAGACAAATTACTTCAAAGCAGCACAAAAATAAGTTACACTAAAGGAGTCTTGTCAAACATCAGAGGTTACAGCTGGCATAGAAGCTAGCTGCTCGGACATGCATTTGAGAATAGCATTTAGCGGGCAGTAGGATACAAAATAGCATTTAATGTGAAAAACGTCCAATGGGCTGAAGACAAGGTGATATGTACAAGACTGGTTGAAAAAATTGCGGCCAAACATATGAGATGATTATGATGAGACATTTGCACCAGCTGTGAACATGAGCCATTTCTGGTGAAGGCTTATCGTCATAGTTTTGGGTGTTGTGTTATAATTTTGCAGTAATTTGAAAAAATTATGCAATGATGCTATACAGTGATAAAGGAACAAGGAGGAATGGTTTGCCGCCTCCTCGGAGATTGGAATGGATAGGGAAAGGGAGCGAGGAGGAATGACAACTTGGAGTCAAGGATAGGGTAGAGATGCCAGCCACTGACGGAGGAGGAAGAAAGAGATAATGAAAAGGTTCAAATGCTACCAAGCAGGTCCCAATTTCCAAATAAATGATATATATGTGGGCGCTACTGCCACATAAGCTAAGCCCACACCTAGAATTGTGGGTGGGTGTGGGGTTGCTTAGTTTTAATGGGCTTGAAAATGAGGAGTGTAAGATTTCTGGTTTATGAGTTAAAAGATGTACATCAGGATCGGTGACAAGTCAGGTGGGCAAACTGTATTTGTTCCTGTATGCGCTGGCTGTTTCACAATACAGATGATTATATGACAGTGATCGAATATTGAATATGCTAATGGTAGTCTACAACTTGAATTGTCTTGTTCATCTTATAGTAGCTATAAAACCACAGTTAGTACCGTGTATTCTTCCTATGACCGGTGATGAAGCAATACAGCTGTTCGCTGCACGTTTTTCATGCAACAGGGTAAATGTTCCCAGGCATGTGTTAATCGTTGTGTAATAGTTGAAATGTGAAATATCAATAAATGTACTACTATCTCTCAGCCATAATACAACTACTTACAGTATGCTGAAATGTTGACCTTTAATACCAGTAGCATCTTATGCTCAGTTGACCAGAGGTTTTACAAAACGGCATGGTGGCATTGGTTTGTTTAGCCCACCTTGAGGGTAGTGCTGGTATCAGTAACATGTAACACTATGTCCTGTTTTGTGAGACCTTTTGTAATATTGTATAAAGTGTTGCTACATGTAACTCTGTTACGACCAGACGATCTAACAGTTAAGATCACTATGTGGTGACTCATTTATTAATTAAAGGATCCACAACACGTGGTCTGAAGCATTTTCCCTAGTAAGTGGTAATAACACGGGCTTGTACATGAGTAACTTCCACCGCCCCACACAATCCACTTGATAACCAATAACCAACATAAATGATGTCTCACTAACAGTATCTGAAAATAATTTCTGGGACTAATTAGGACATTACAAAATAATTTTGGCAGATGATTTGTTGATGTTGAAATCAGAAATAAAACTCAACTACTTCAGTCGTGCATTGATGTTCGTAAATAATTTGGAAACTCAAATTGAAAAGCAGGAAAAAGGAAAGAAAAAAAAACTCATGAAACAACCATTTACTTTGTAGTATTATGGTTAATTAGACCAGACCAACACAGCTTTGCTGACCTTTTAGAACAGCAATGACACAATCACTTGCTATGTTATACGTTTGGCTGAAAGATTTGAGATTAGCCAGCCAAATTAAGATATGTTGGTTGTTTGTTACTCATTATATGATGTCAGAAAGTAAATTATATGATTTTGCTGTCACCTATGTCTCAGTATATAAATGCTAACAAAATATCGCCAATCATAGAAAATAAATCAAACATTTGTCCTCAGGCCACAAAGAAATATGGAAAAAGAATAGAAACTCACTCCCAGCAGTTTGTCGAGGACAAAGCTTAGCTCAATTGCTCCAATCCATTCACGAGATCCAATAAATGATGGATCTTTGTCACCAATTTCGACAAGAGTTTGCTGAATCTCCCTGGTTAGGAAAAGTTGGGGGTACATGAATCTAACTGATATCATAATTTTTCAAAGTTAGAACGTTACATAGTCTTGTTGACAAATTAGTGTGATCGATTGCTATGCTTAATATTTGCAGGACTGTCAGCATATTGGTGAAGGAAAACATTACCTAGTCCTTGGAGAATAAACGAAAGTAGAAAGAAATGTTCAAGTGATTCCACATTAGGAAGTTCATCATACATGTTCTTGCCTGAGATAGATTGGGAATGCAGGTATGCCTCTCTTTTTATGCATTTATAAGAATACAGGCAGGGGGTAGAGCAAGGGATTAACTAAGACCTATGCCGAGCTAGTTACTTCAATTCTAATCTTTTCAAACCATGGAGCAATCGAGATGACCTAGTTATTCACATCAGCGAGGAAAGAATAGCCTCACAAACCTGTGTGAAGGAACATCTATAGATGTATATTGTTGCAACCTGTACCAAGAAACAATTGTTTGTAGAGACCGATAAGCACATCCCCATCCCTGAAATTTTAAAAATGCAATGTAATGCTAACTGTTCTCTCAGTTTACAAACAGTTACATAACCCTTTTTTAAAATGCAACATTGCAGCTAATGCAATGCTAACTGACTGAACCCACACCACAAATACCCAAAAAAATAAAAAAGGGGCATGCAGACATTTTGCTTTCAAAAATGGTTATTTCATTTTTTGTTTGCAACTGCAGAAGCCCCAACACAACCTCTACCCAGAAAAAATTGAAATAAGTAGCAATATGGTTAAATCTCAACACTAACTGAAATAAATTTACAAACAGTACCAAGTCTATTGAAACTCAACTACCCATTACATTATCACTGAATTGAGAAATATCAGCCTGAATTAATGATAGATCTTCATTCATACTTCTAATATGTATGAATTTTACTTTATAATCATAAAAATGTACGGGAGTTTTATGTTATGTCAAATTTTATTAGAGAGAAAAAATATTGTGTTGCATCTTTATTCTTTAGTCCTGGCTAAATGCGTGAGCAAAATGGTTAGAATCCAGGTTTTGCTGCAAGTTAATCACACTTAGTTCCAACGAACAAGTGTCACTACCATCTATCTGGAATATAGTTATGGAACTGGCATCCACAAAATTTGCAGCAAACCAACATAGTGTACATATCTATGATCTGTGACGAAGGACGATAGGCAATATGCTATATATGTTGAACAAAACACTTTTTTTTAACGTAAATACAGCAGGGGAGGCCCCTACTGTGTAGTGAACAAAACACTTAACTGCTCCAAAATCTTCTTTAACATACTTAGAGCCTAGTCCTCAATATGAAAACTTCTTAAAATTATCTTTATGCACATAAAGAAAAAAAAAGAACACTGAAGTAAAATCAAACACCGAGAATAGTGGGCTTCAAGATATTACATTGTCATCGATACCATCATGAAGGTAATGGTAGTACTCATATGAACCATCAATCAGTGACGTAATGCCACCAGATACTGCAATAAACATGAAACCTAGAGTCATTATCTCCTTTAAGAAGGTACATTCGCACGATTTATTAAATGCTCAAAAAATAAAAAGGGAGCAATCACTGACCACCACTAGATGGTATTTCTCTGTGGACATCTTGAAGCAGTGAGGAACCTGAAATACATTGACCACGATGCATGAAAGAAAATAATTTATAATTGGAATAAATATTAGGAAAGAAAAGACAAGTAATAAAAGATTACGGAGTACATAACACAAGTCCTAACATTCACTTTAAATAAACTATCAACCTACGGGCTGCAAGATGAAATTGACAAAGCTAGGAAGTACACAGTTTTTAGTTGATGACACAGTTGGCATAACTCTAGAAAGCATTGCATTAAATACCACTTCTTGATGCATTTTTCTCCCTCTTTCTCATGCCACCAAAAGTCAATGTATTAGAAATCCGCAACAAAGGCCGATCTAAGGGAAGCCCTAGCCTTATGTGAAGGTCTCTTCTCAGGGCACCTGTAAGAAAATAAGAATTGGTTCAGTAATCATAAAGACAGATACATGGCCCCATATTACTGCCGTGCTTACAGAAAGAAAATATTAACTTTCAGATGTGAAACTACCGTACTTTGCTTCTCCTCAATCTCCCCATATCTTGAATCATATATGGTTGTTACTGGAATAAGCAACCCCGGAGGAATGAAATGGTACGGACTAAGCTGCAAACAGAAGCTACAGATGTTTGATAAGAAATTCTGATTCAAACAAACAAAAAAAAAGATTAAAGTTTCAAACTGCAATCAAGTTGAAATGAATGATATGCTGGGATGCTTGGCATTAGATTAGTCGTGAAGTCACTGATTCAGCCCCGACTGAGTAAAAGAGTTTGTTAGGATGCTTGGCATTAGAGTAGTCATGAAGTCAAGTTAGATATTTATTGTCAGCTTAGGTATCAACATTCTGTTGAAGGATACTATATATAAGGAGAGGCAAGGTCATGAATTAAGGCAAGCTGGAATAACTCCTAATTGTATCTCTGTTTGTTGTCCGCCATCTGGTCGAGCACCAGCTAGCCAACCCACAAGCCCTAACACCACACCCCCACCCTGTTGCGTGCCTTCACTACCATCTCCAGTACAGTTTATGTATACCGTAAAGTACTTTATCATTTTTCTAATATAACGATTATATTTCCACAACAAAAAGATTCATCTCTTCTGCAACAGATAACTACCTCAAATAGTGAATGCCCACAAACTGCTAGGTCAAACGGAGGGTTTGTTTACAGCTGGTTTTCTAAAATGTTATGAAGGACTGTTTCAACTCCATAACATGCAGCAACTTTCTTCAATGACATTTTAAGATCTTATGTTTATCCATTCCAAGAAAATCTTATATTTATGACACCTTTGGGATTCAGGTAATCTGCTGCTTCTCGCTATATATGTTTACCAGTGCAGCAGGTCCATGTGCTACCTCAGTAAATACAGTAACCAGATGAGCCGATGCACATACCTGTGGTTGTTGAGTTATCTCTGATGCAATCACTTTTTTCACAACACGCATCTGATCAGCTAATCCTGGAATAACAAGTTCAGATACAGCAGCAGCTACAGGAAAATCTACTGAAGAGTAGCAGAGTATATCAAGCTTCAAGTTGATAACACTAAGGCTGGCCGGCGCTGGTGCTGAAAAGAGAAATAAGAGTATTTCAGTAATGAGAGAGAGAGAGAGAGAGAGAGAGAGAGAGAGAGAGAGAGAATGTTCAGTAAGAGAAACACATTGCAAGAATTAGAAAAAAAAAAATGTAGGGGGATTTCCATTTTTTAAGCAGAATATGAACATAGGAAAATAATTACCTGGATAGTACTCTATCACTGGAGTGGTTCCAGCCTTCGAGATACTGACTGATTGATTGGACAGGACTGTTATTTGTATCGCATCTGCATTCTAGCAAACAAAATTTTCAGAAAAAGTGGTCACAGATGCCAGAGGATACAGAAGTAGCATCTCCACATCATCCTTCTATTTAAGTGCTGAACGAAGCATGCCATCATTTGGTAGTTGTCTTGCAGCTTTATATAGTTCTTTTGCTTTTTTATTTATTTTGAAGACAATCCAATAGGTTGCAAAACAGCTCTTCATGAAATCCAATAGTCTCAGCTTACCTCTCTTGTCAATGAGAGGTTTGACCTCTTTGCTGAGAAGAATTCTGAACAGGATACAACATTTGAACTGCATCGCTTTGTGCTTTCATTGTGACTCAAATTATCACCATGTAAGATAATAGAACGAGGTGATTCTTCGGGAGATGTAATTGGCCCTTCAATGAGGTATGATACATGAGGCTCCCTGAGTTTGGCAACGGTTGATTCAATGAGTGAAGAAAATCTTTCTTCAATGCCTGCAAAAGTAACAAACGTTACATATATACCCTCTTTCCTTGAGAACCAGGTGGTTCCGGATGAATGCAACAAATAAAAATAGAACAAAGAGTCTTACAAAAAAAAAAGGCACTAGTGCTGGCAGCACACATGAAGTTAAGTAACTCCGTAAAATTCAGCATATGACAATAATCAATCTGGCATTGTGCATCATGTGCCAACATCAATCAACGATGAAATGAATTTTGCAGGTTTACTTAACTCGGATGACTTTTATGATGTTTAAACACTTACATGTCGAATTGCAGCATTTTTTGGTAATGGAGCTAGAGCCCCTTATCAATTCAAGCAATTTGGCGACTTATCAGACAGTTCAGTTTTAACAGTACAAAACTGAGAATTGATAAGAATGCTTCCTCTATGCATGCACACACTAAGGGGCAGAGCGTAATAGTCAGAAAAGCAAGGTGGCATGCAATCCACAAGCAATGAAAGCAATATAGTACTCAAATTCTTTTTTTTTTTTTTACATTCCAGTGCTACTAGATAATTAGGTTTCCAAATTTTGTATATCATGTTGATATCAATTTTATAAAATGCACCAGGGATTAGGGGGTGGCAGGGTGATGCAGCAATTAGACACTAGGTATGAGGCTGGCTTGTTGACTTACAATAGAAATCGGTGCCATTTTGCAAGCATTGTGAATGTGAAATCGTGGTGAGATATAGGTGGACTTTGGAGCATTTACCTGACATCTCATCCGCCGGAACATAGAGGGGCAGCTTCAGCGGCAGCTCGCAGCGCAGGAGGCAGCCCTTCTCCCACAACAACCTCCCGGGCTCATCCTCCCACACAACCTCCGACCCTTCCACCGCCTTCGACTCGCCGCTCTCAGAGGCAACAAACCGAATCTCTCCGGTGGCAGCATCTATGCAGCCCCCAACCATGCCATGGGACGCCGCCTCGCCGAACAGCCGCTGCCTCAGTGCTCGAGCCAGCTCCAGCGCCTTCGAGGAGGCGTCGGCGTCAGAACCCTCGCCGCCACCGCCCACCAGCAGCGCCCCGACGATGTCAAACCCGCGCGGCAACAGGCCCCGGATTTCGTCTGCGGGAAGCGAGCAAGAACAGTGAGGTCGTCGGGTTATACTGAGAAGGATCGGGCAATCGGTGGGGGAGGGACTTGCCTGCTTCTCGGGGGAGATCCGCGTCGCCGTGGAGGGAGCGGAGGGCGGCGGCGACGGTGAAGGGCGGGAGGAAGCGCGGGGCGCCGACGAGCCAGCGGACGGGGGATGGGGAGGGCGGGGAGAGGAGGGACCGCTTGTGGCAGAGGAGCCGGAGAGCCGGGCGGCCGTGCGAGCCGGCGGCGGGTTCCATCGGCGGCGGCGTGGCCTTCTTCTTCCTCTGTTGCTCGAGTTTGGTTTTTCCTTCTTTTGTCTGTTGGGCTAATTTTATTTGATTTCCACCCACACCACTTAAAAGTGGCCCTACAATATACATATACTAGGTCAGCCCAATTGGCCCATTAAAACACTGAGCAGGCCTATTAACAGGAGAGATTGAGTTAACTTCACAAAACCATAATTATTTCGTTCTTTGTTGCAAAGAACTATAACTTTTGTAACCGGTTTCATAAAACCATAACTATTTGTATTATTTGTTGCACAAAACCATAAGTTTTAGTCATAGGCCCACTTGTCATCCTCCCTTAGCCCTATACATTTTTGTGTGGCTGACATGTGGAACCGAAACTAAAAGTTGTGGTTTGGTGAAACTGGTTGTAAAAGTTGTGTGTTTTCTTGCAACATAAGACCAAATAGTTGTGGTTTTGTGAAATTCACTCTATTGTTTATGTAAATATTGTGTGCTGTGCAAATGGACTCTTCCGTGCAATGGTGCAAACAGACTATTCGTCCCGTTAGATCGTGATCTAAAGGCCGCAGATGTAGTCGCAGGCATGGCTGCGGACATTGCACAACAACCATGGCCGCGAATGGAACAAAACTGGTTACAGACAAGGTGGGCATTGGTTGCAGAAAGGTCGGTGCGAAAGGCAAGAAGTAGGTACCAGACTTCCGATGAAAACAATCCGATCCTAAAAGCTTTCCCTTGGAACGGGCTGCCCGTTCCTCTGAGTAATGGCTGAATCATCGTGGTTCAAATGCTAGATCAACGAGAGATCGTTCTCGAGATCAATGGGAGATGCAGCGACCGGAGAAGAAACACTGCGGCAAGAGACATGACGGGAATTATTTTTTCTCACAAAAACTACGAGTAGACAAAGGGTGTTTTCTGTGATTGTGCACAAGTGGGACGGTGGGCGGAAGCACAGTCTTTAGATCACGATCACCCGAAGGAATAGCATGTTTGCATCATTGCACGGAAGAGTCTAATTGCACACAATATTCCCCTCTTTTCTCTATCTCATCATCTCTAATTTAATGTTTTCCTTACTGCGCATATCATTTCATACGCATTAGAAAATTGAAAAAAGATTTATGTACTTATTCAAATATAATTCAATGATTATATACTCCTTGTAACATGTTGTAATATAATTCAAAAGTCTCAAAAAAATATAATTCAAAAGTATGTCAACATTTTGTTAAAGTTGTTTCAATAACATGTTTCAAAAATATGAAACCTACCAGGTTTCCTTGGGTGGTCATGAAACCTCCCCGAACATTTCCATAACAACCCTTTGTCTGATGCCCTTAGTTCATTTTAACAAATTACTTCACAGATACCGCGAAGCTGTACCACAAACATGCCGTCTAGAGCTTCTTTTCTCCTCCTTTCGGGGATATCTTTCAATGCAGCAGCTGATTCCTTTTTTTTTCTTTTTTTTTTTCTTTTTGCGAGGGCTTCCCTTGTGGGAAACTGAATCTGTAGGGGCTTGTAGGTTGATGAGATGAAATATGACCAAAGGGAACCGAAATGCAAGCACCGCTAGAGGATCAGATTTTGTGCAACTCATGGTTCGACATCACAGATGATCGATAGTAGTGTGTATTGTGGTTTAAATCCGACAATCTGTGTTTCCTACTTCAAATATCAATCATGAAACATTTTAGTAAATTTATATGTCTTTTTTATATAGCTCCTCGTGCCGCACCTATGTGTCATTGTTTTGTTTTTTGGTATTATTCATGACTAGCGAGTTGCTTCCAACCATGCTTTGTACTTTGTTTTCAACTTTTCACCGCTGCTTTGTTACTGCCATGAAATCTTGAGAACTAGAGCTTAAATTTTAACATGCATTAGAGTTCTCGAAATTGCAATATTGTGTACCCTCAAGAGCCGAAACAAGGAGGCCCTTAAACGGTTTAATGACTTATCAGATCGTTTTTCTGTTGCAGACAGAGTGGGTATAGAACCCATAGGAAGGGGAATGCCTGTATAATCAAAGTTGAAGGTCAAAAAGTCAAAAAAAAATTGGAATGTCACTGTAAAAAAAATCAGTTTGGTTTCATTTGTGCATATTCGTTCTATATTGCTTGTTAGCATGCATGATCTATATGACCGCTTCTCACGGCACTGACTCAGCACATCACAGCCCTCCGCATGCACACGATCTCAACGATCTCAGGTAAACTGCAGGTGGGTTCTTCACCGCACAATAATGTAACTTGTACAAGCATAAAGCCACACATGAATGAATACAATTCAGTGTGCATTTCATACTTTGCCTCATTCTCGTACATTGCTAAATGGGAAACAAGTGGTGGTGCTGGTAAAGCTGACGGAGGATGGCCTCATGGTCATGCAGCTACTGCGCACTGTGTCGGCCGGCCCCGGCTTGCTGCTGGCGAACGTGGTGGGCGGCGGCGGCGGCCCTGAGGGGGGGGCAGGAGGCCGCCGACCTCGCGGGCATGCGCGCGCACTTTGCTCGTGTGGTTGGGTCCGGAGACTATGGGCTGGAGCTTGACATATCTTTCACGAGGATTTGAAAATTCTGACGCTTCCCTTTTTAAATTTCATTATTGTGTGTCCGTGATTTGCCAGTAGAATAGTTTTTAAGATGTAGCAGCTAATTTCGTGAGATACTGAAAGGGTGGCTTAATGCTCTGTTCCTTTTTCACTGCCAGGATTATTGGTAATTTTGATGCAAGTGTAGCTCCAAGCTGTGCCTTGTGATAATAACTAAAAGCTCATACTAAATCACAAAAGAAGGAAGTTTTTAAGAAAAAATGGGTTACATCCGCTTCAGCATAGTTTGAAAGCTGTTTCCGTCCCTGTGAGGAGAGATTTCAACCGTCTCTCCTTTCTACAAACACAGAGCTGCAGCGGGCTGAATGGTTATAG
The DNA here is from genome assembly GCA_012490785.1 of Eragrostis nindensis. Lineage (NCBI taxonomy): Eukaryota > Viridiplantae > Streptophyta > Magnoliopsida > Poales > Poaceae > Eragrostis > Eragrostis nindensis. The sequence goes on from JAAXCT010001258.1 coordinate 121,413, forward strand.
AGAAGAAGATTCGTACTTAATTGGCCGATACGGTGGTAAACACTAAACAACGCTGCAGACGTCTCATGCGAGTACAGAATCTCTCTTGCTCAACTGACGATCGCGAGTAACAGAGATGTAATTATGTCATTCATCTACTTGAATTGCTGGTCTTAGTTGCTTCTAAAAGGTTAAAGGCCTTTGGTAGTCCAGTTGCCTTTGGTTAATGCCAAATCAGCCTTCGTACAGGTTGGAGATGGGCTGGTCCGTAGGCGATGAATTGCTAAAAACCTTGCTTATGCAACAGACCTCCTTGGCTGCTGCTGGAATCAACAGTCCTACGCTCATTGCCAATGATATGTAGAACCTTCTCCACGCCATATCCCATGCTTTTTTTTCTAGAACGTGCATTGCTATGGAAACTACTAAGAAAATTGTTTTTTGCATATATAGTTCACTTAAAAGGAACCCAAGGGGACGAGTGAAATAGGTGTGAGGCGGATCACAGATAAGACAAAAAAAGTTTAAGGGAGAAATCTCTTTGGAATGAGATGTAACGGGAATTTGAGTAGAACAGGGAGCCTGGCTCCTAATAGGGTGTCCCTTCAGACATGCTTGCTGAGTTTGTGGTTGTTTCAGTCTTTCTCTTTCAGACCAGGGTAGAGTTGAGCGTGCTCTCATTATGTTCTTACGCTCGGTCTATCTGCACAATTTTTGTGTGGGGCTTGCCAGAGTGAGTGTGCAACATAGTGCAAACTATACCGTTCCGACTTCCGAGGAACATCTGGAAGAAAAGAATCAGAAGGAAGATTTTCTGAGAAGAGGTTTACGGCCCAACTTAATTGTTTCGCACTGACGCGGATGATTGTGTGCTTTACCGTTTCTTGGAATTCCGAGATGAAGCCTGCTCTAGCTATGATCATAGGGTTTATTAGGCTCTTATTAGCCTAAGTGATGAGCCAGCTTGAAATGATACTTCGTTGCTGCCGCGTGCTGACATGATGTTGTTCTAATGTGACAATTCATGGCAAAAGTCCTAGATACATCTTCTTTTGCTGAGGACAGCCCACTGGTCGTGTTATTTTTCAACTTATGCCACCATAAATACTGCCATGCAATATTTTGAACTAGAGCTTTAAGTTTTAATTAACGTGTACTAGACTTTTTGAAATTGCTATATTGTGCAAACTAATGACCATGTCATGTATGGAACCAATTTGAAAGGTTGAACGACTGATCATATCGTTTTTTGTTTTCCTTTTCACCAGACCGAGCTGGTACGACCAATAGGAAATATGGTGTAGTGTTGGCCTCCCCCCACAATCGGCGTTCAATAGCTGGTGCAAAGAAAATGAAGGGGAATTCTTGTGTAATCAAAGTTGAAGGTGAAAAAGACACAATATTGGAATACCCTGCCAAAAAAAAATCCAGTTTAGTGTCATCTGTGCATATTCATTCTATATTGCTAAAAAAGAAAACAAGTGGCCACTTTGGTGAGCCGTTGTCACACCCCAATTTTTGGCCATGATTAAATTTCACTAAAAATTTGAAATTTTTCAAATTTAGAACAAATTAAAATGAAGTGAGTGATTTAAAGTTAGCCAAATCACCTCAATTTAAAATTTTATTTTGAAAACTTGCACAAAAACCTCATCATATGCATTTTGAGGATTTATTGGGTTTATTTTGAATAATGTTTGTTTTTCTCTTTTGGTTTGAATTCGAAATCCTTCCAAATTCAAATTCTGGGAAAAGGTTAAATCTTTTTCCCTTCTCGGGCCGCTCTCTTTCCTTTCTCTCCCGGCCGGCCCAAACCTCTCCTTCTCTTTCTTTCTCTTCTGGGCCGCAGCCGCCAGCCAGCCCGCCTCCCTTCTCTCTCATTCCTCCTCCAACCGCGCCAGCGGAAATCCCGCCGCCGCCCATACCGCCGCCTTCCTGTCGCCACCGCCTTCGCGTTTCCGTAGCGCGCCCGCCAAGTTCGCCGCACCGCCTTACTCCACCGCCTCTCGCCTTCGTTAAAAATGGAGCCGCTTCCCCCCTTCGAAGCCCATCTCCATTTCTCTCTCTCTTCCTCTCTCTCACTCCGACGAGGTGTCCGGCGAGATCCTCCGCTGCCTCCGAGGAGCCCCACTCCCTCTCCCTTCTCTCCTCCTCGTTCCCGTTCCACGCCGAACCTCGTTGCGCCCTCCTCTTCGCGCAACCGAGACCGAGGGCGGAGATCGACGACGAACCTCCTCGTCGCCGCCTTCCCCTCCGGCCTCGGCACGCCTCCGTCGCTCCCTTGCCAGTCCAAGAGCACGGTGAGCATCCCCGAGCTCTCCTCTCTCTCTCGCGCATGATCTCGCCCTCTCTTTCCTAGCACGCGACCCCTCTCCCCGAGCTCCGACCACCCGCCGCCGAAGCACTCGCCGCCGGCCGCCTTCCCGGCCGTGCCCGGCCCAGCTGTGTAGCGCGTTGAGTTCGTCACACCCTCACACACCTCCCGCGCTAGCCCAAAACCTCACCCGCACCGCTCCCCTCTCCCTTTTCCCTTGCGCGCCGCCGCCACCTTGAACTCCGACGAGCCCGCGCCGCCGCTCCGATGGTCGACGTCGACGACACCACCCGGGCACGAGTCCGCCGTCGCGCGTAGATGCCCTAGGGCCACTTCCCGACCCTTTCCGCCCTTTGCAGCCGCCGCCGGCGACGTTTCCGGCAACGCGCCGCCGCGCGCGACGCCAGGGTTCACCGTGGACCGGTGGACCGCCGCCCATTCCCGGTCCACGAGTCCGTGGACCCAGTCCACAGACTTTTCAAAAGAAAAATCCAAAAATCCCGGGGCCCTGCATTTTTGCAGATAAGCCCTCAATCTTTTCCATATTTCTGTTTGAGTCCTGTGCTTTTACAGAAAAGTCCCTATATTTCTGTAATCACAATTTCGCCCCTATCTTTTTACACCGAGACCCCTGAACTTTCCCAAAATTACAAATAGGTCCCCGACGTCTTTCTGTATTTACCAAAAAGTCCCTGGAACCTTTCTATTCTTGCAAATAAGCCCTCAGATCCCCTGGACCCATCTGTCAGCCTCTCTTTCTCTCAGAAAAATGCTAAGTGCACCCGGCTAGTGTACACGTATTTCTTCCCGAGCAATTTCCAATATCAGAAAAATCTCAGAAAATTCTCAAAATCATATATTCCTTTCTAATCATTTTCCAACCCTTGATCACTCCAGATTAATTAGGATTATGGCTATGCTTAATTAAGTTAGCTTAATCCTGATCAATTTCCTTTCTTAAACTTGTTTAATCCATATCTCCTCCGTTTAAACTCTGATATCAGTGATCCTTCCACCAAAATTCATCTAAAATCACCATCTATTCAATCATATCAGATCCATAATTTTTGGAGTTCATTTGGATTTTATTTTATTTATTGCTTGTTTAATTGTTTGCGGAGCGGTAGATTTATTTTCTTTTATCGCTAGATAATCAAGTCGTTGAAGAACCCGAGGACCTGGAATACGAGGACTTAGAAGAAGAAGATCTTGTTGAAGGCAAGTCTAACTCCCATTGATCATATTGATCCTAAGTTTGCAAAAATCCTAATTAGAGCTGTTTATAAATAAATTGCATGGTATTTAAATGAATTTAAATGCTAAAAGGTCCTATGCAATATTTGATTGCCTTCCTTGATTTGAATATGTCCTGAATCCTTGTTAACCATAGGAACCAACATCATTAAATTTATTTAATGAACTGTTGGAATGCTTGCCGCTTAGGACTTTCACCATGTGTTTAATTAATACTGCTCACATGATTTTTGTGTAAAATGCGTGCGTCTTGGTGGTGTGTGTACATGTGAAATTGGGTGGTATAATGATAAGTGCAACCCTAGTGAGGGATATTTTTGGCGGGATCAGGCGAGGTAGTCCTCAGTGGGGAGGCTATCTCTGGGACGCCATCCACTTGTGGATCGGCTATTGAAGATGCCTGGTTCGGTCGTATAAGGACCGGTTCTTGTGCCGCCTTTGCCTAGCACCTCTCGCGCAGCCACAAGCCGTGAATGGGCGCGGAATTGGAACCACACCCTACTAGTACTCACCCGGTACCCCCCGGAGGCAGGAGATTGCAACGGAGTCCCAGGAGAAGACTCGTTCGTTGGTGGGTGTTCGAGATCCGGCATTTATGACTGGCCATATTATTATTGTGAAGCCCCTGGTGATGTCCGTGGGGGATGCCGTGGTGGTACGAAGTAGGTATGGAACCTTTAGTGGGACAGTCCAAACTATGACGATAGGGAGGACTGGACCACCTTGTGGGGAAATTTGTGCACCCTTGGCCAAGGTTAAGAAACTTTCCGGAAAGCCGTGTTCCACGGTATTGGACAACGCGAAAGCATCGGCCACACTATGATTAGTCTTTTCTGTGTGAGTTATCCTTGGCGTGTTTTCGGAATACACCGGTTTGGAGCCGTGTGCTGGTTGACGGCCAGTGATAAAACTTGAGGCACTGGCGGGATGGACAGTAACTCCCCCAGGGCCGCCCAACCCCACTAATCTCTACAGATACTTGATTAGATTGCGAACTGCTTTGTTTTCAAAAACAACCTTGCATAAACTTGGCTTTCACGCCTTGTTGTGATAAACCTCAGCCTATCCTTTGATAAACCCCTTGCATAACTTACCCCTCGTGTTAGGCTTGCTGAGTACCTTAAGTACTCACTCTTGCTTCAATCATTCAGAAGATGAGCCAGAGATAGAAGCTGATGGAGGTGAAGATTAGGGTTCAGCCTGCACGCAAGTCTGCCTGTTGGAGTGGTGCCGTTCCGTCTTCCGCTGGAGTAGTAGTCTAGTGCTGCTGCTGTAGCAGCTAGTCGGTGTGTTGTCTGTTCTTGTGGTCAGGCTGCTGGCCTTTGTTGTAAGACCTTTTGTATAATAAAAGGGCTTGTATGAGACTTGGTAATATTATATAAAGAGTATGAGACTGTGATGTTATTCTGTGAAAGCGTCGTATCAGCGTCTGATCCAGGGACTGATACGGTAAGCGCTAGTGCTCCAGAAATGGGGTACGACAGCCGTATGCAAAGGAATGGCGGCGGCGCAGGCATGGCAAGTATGGTCAGAGCATGGTAGATGAGAGAAGAAGAGAGCTGCTGAAGATAGGGCCCACATATATATCTGATGGCTCATCCCACCACTCTTCGAATACCTCAACCAGACAAAAAAGATGGACACAGAACCAGTAGCACCAAGTATCTAAGAATCGAGCTGTGAACTCCCAAAGCTGCTGTTGCTGCCTCCAGTTATACTGTGACTATAAGCTTTAGTAACCTTGGTGGTGGGGGTACGTCTAGTGTTGCCACGCGTGGCTCCTGTTCGCGCCATGCGCGACTCAAGGCTCAAATGTTACTTCTTTTTTCCCGCGAGATTGAACTCGGAATTATCACAACTTGAATCTGCACAAGTTTGTTTTCAGGATCTATGATTATCAAGCCATCTCTTTTTTTAGAACCAAATGTTGCAATTATTTAAAAATACAAAAAAGGGCATAGGGTACCGTAAAACTCCTCCAAATGTATCATAAAACACAATTCGGATAAACGAGTCCAGGCCTCACGGTGCCACTAAAACCTAGCCCCGGAAGGGCGTGAGGACGCCAAAAGGGGCGGGCAGTCACAACCACTACACAGAGGCGGGCGGGCGCTGAGCACCTGCGCTTGAGCCTCCGCGGCCAGCATTGGGTGCACCAGGCTGCTAGATGAGCCGCTGTGGATGGCGTACCGTACGTCAACGTCGCAAGATTGGGGAGCCCACGGAGGAAAGCCTCACGGTCGTGTCGGCCGGCGACCTCGAGGGCATGAGCCCGCACTTCGGTCGTGTGGTTGGTGGTCCCGATACTGGGAGTCTGGGAATCGTTCTATATGCTGAATACTGACGGCAACAGTGGTCAAATGGGCCGGAGCTTAGCATATTCTTCATGAGGATTTCAAAGTTCTGACGGTTCCGTTTTAAATTTCAATTTTGTCTGTCTCGAAGGGTGGCTTATTGCTCTGTTCCTTTATCACTGCCAGGATTATTGGTAATTTTGATGCAAGTGTAACTCAGTGCTCTGCCTGTGATAATCTCCAAAAGCAGAGTCTTATCTTATCCAGTATGCTATATAGCCGATACGGTACCAAACACTAAACATCTCATGCGAGTACAGAATCTCTGATGGTTCAACCAGTCATGAAAGTTTTGGATATCAACGCAAGTAGCAGGGATGTAATTTTCTCATCTACTTGAATTGTGTTGTCTTATTTGCTTCTGAAAATTTCAGATTGCCACAGCTTGTCAAAAGATTAATGGCCTTTGGTGGTCCAGTTGCCTTCGTATTATATATGTTGGTAGTGATGGAGCAAATGCTTGTAGCTGCTGCCGGAATCAACAGTCCTATGCTCATCGTCTATAATATATATAGCTCTCTTCTCCACGCCATGTCCCATATGCTATGGAAACTATCAAGAACATTATTTTTGCACAGTCCAGCTGAAAAGATCCCAGGGGCCCGAGTGAAATAGGTGCGAAGCGGACCACAGATGAGATCGACATAAAAAATTTGAGACGGAAATCTTGTCGGAATGAGATGTACCGGGAATATATAATTTGAATAGAACATGGAGCCTAGCTTCTATTACATTAGGGCCTGTAGAGCATGTCCATTCCGGTTTGCAAGCTGAGTTTGGAGTTGTTTCAGACCGAGGTAGAGTTGAGCGTGCTCACATTTTTGTGCTTACGCTACACCCCTCTTGTGTGACGTTTGCCATAGTGAGTATGCAACACGGTGCTAACTACCGTTCGGAAGAACATCTAGCTAGAAGGAAAAAACAGAAAGAAGATTTCCTAGACGAGGTTTACAGCCCAACTCAATCGTTTCGCAGTGCCGCTGCTGATTGTGTGCTTAGTCTTGACCATTTCTAGGAATTCCGAGATGAAGCCTGCTCTATGATCATTGTGGTTTATTAGGCTCTTATTAGCTGCTGTTTTTTTTTATGAGATCATCTTATTATCTGCGCTGTTGAGCTGCGAACTCCAAAAGCTGCTGTTTGCTGCCTGCCTCTAGTAGTTTTAATGTGACTGACCTTTAGTAACCTTGGTGGTGGGAGCCGTACTGATATGTTGCAAGTGTTCCAGCTGCGCCACGCGCGGCTCCAGGTCGCCATCACGCTGCGCCACCAGCGCCATCAGCCATACAAGATACAACCGCGTGGAGGGCTCCGATCAGACGGGGATCGACAGATCAGGCGCGGGAGACGCCCGGGAGCGTGCCCATCCTGCAGCTGGAGCTCGCCATGTGCAGACAGGCAGGTTCATGCGTCGCGCTCGAGTGCGAGAAGAAGTCGTCCGGCGCCGGAGCCAGCATGGCGCACCGAGCCGCTGTGGACGGCGTTCGTCAAAGGGCGCAAGATCGGGTGCATGCGAGCACACTTCGATCTCGTGTGGTGGGGTCCGGGGACTCCAGTCATTCTACATTCTGAATCCGGACGGTAATAATTAATGGACCCGAACTCAGCGCATTCTACATGAGGATTTGAAAATTGTGCGACGCTTCCTTTTGAAATTTCTTTTCTATGGATCTGAGATTTTTTTTTTGGAAAGAATCTATTTATCTGAGATTAGCCAGTATAATAGTTGTTAAGGTGTATGCAGCTAGTTTTGTGAAAGGGTAGCTTAATGCTCTGTTCCTTTTTATGTGCTGTATGTCACTGCCAGGATTGTTGGTAATTTTGATGCAAGGTTAGCTCAATGCTGTGACTGTGAATTGTGACAATCTCCGAAAGCATAGACTGAAAGACCAAAAAAGGGAGTTGTAAAAAAATTGGGAAAGATTTGCGGAAACGGTTAGCCTTAACCACAGTGTGCTGTAGAAAGCTTGAAAGCTGATTCCTTCCCTCTCAGGTGAGATGCCGAACTTCTCTCCTTCCTAATAAGAAAACAAGCGCCGACCTTGGTTCAACCGGCCCTCACGTGAAAATGTGAGTTACAGGCATGTAAATTTTATTTTAGTCAAGCAAGGCAGAGATTCAACAGTTAAATTATTGGTCGTATTCATCTGCTTCTGAAATTTTCAGATGGCCAAAGCCTGTGTCAAAAGTTTAAAGGCCTTTAGTGGTCCAGTTGCCTTCGTACTCTGTTGGTTCTGATGGAGCAAATGCTAATAGCTTTTTTGGAATCAACAATCGTATGCTTATCGTCAATGATATATGGATATAAAGCTGCCTTCTCCACGCCTTGTCCCATGCATGTTCTGGACACAACAAAGAAAATTATTTTTGTATAGTTCACATAAAAGGATCCAAAGGGGATGAGTGAAATCGGTGTGAGGCGGATCAAAGATAATTAAGGCATAAAAAAATTTGAGGAGAAATCTCGTTGGAATGAGATGTACCGGAAATTTGAGTAGAACTGGGAGACTGGCTCCTATTACGTCCTAATGATCAGGAGGATGTCCCTTTCGATCTGCTTTCTGAGTTTGGAGTTGACCATGCTCGCATTTTGTGCTCACGGTCGGTCGAGCGATGCGCTTTCTGTGTGCGGCTTGCCAGAGTGAGCGTGCAACACATTGCTAAGGGCCTGTTTGGTTCTGCTGTGGCTCCCTGAACATTGGGTCCTGCTTTGGCTTCTCAGATAAAATGGCTCCTCCGATGGTTCCTATGCAAAAAAAACATTTGGTAAACCGGCTCCTTTTTTGCGTATAGCGGGAGCCATAAGGAGCCACTCTTTTCGGCTCATCATGCGTAGTTCATTTCGACAAAGTGCTCCTGGTTGTTCTTCAAGAAGTGCTCCTCAAAATGATGTGACCAGGTTTACAGCCCGACTCAATTGTTTCGCAGTGCTTCGGCTGATTGTGAGCTTTGTCCTCACCGTTTTTAGGAACTCCGAGATGAAGTTTGTTGTACGATCATGGGGGTATTAGGCTAGCCTTAGTGATGAGTGTTGGTGCTTTCTATGTACCTATTTTATATAACGAATATGGTGTTTTTAATACCTTATTATGTCATTATTGCTAACAATTAACCTCATTATTATATATATGCGTAGTTTCTGTGTATTTGGAAGGATTTGCAGAAAACAGGTGAAAAAAGAGAGACTACGGATAAAGAGCTACCGGAGGCTCGAAGAAAGAAGAGTTTGGAGGCTGTGCCGGTCGGCGCAGTCCTCGTGCCAACCGGCACCATCAAGGTTTAGCCGGACACAAAGCCCACTCGGAAGGGATGAAGCCCAGAAGCGATATCGGAGTCAGAGTCGGTGGAAACAAGCCCATGACCGAAGGAAGCTATAAAGATGAGATCTTAGTCGCAACCCGGGAGGAGGAGAGCGAACAGATAGAAGTTTTGACCTAGGTTGAAGGTTGTAGCGGCGAAGACAGCGATCACCGCTCATCACAAAAAGGGAAATTGTGTCGACCGGCACACTGCTGTGCCGATCGGCACCTGTGCCTCCACGCCAAAATCCCGTGTCCAATTGTAACCATGTTCATGTGTTGCAGTATGATGCGTGAGTAGATCTCATATTCTCTCCATGGCGAGGGAAACCTAGTTATGTAACTCTCACACTTACGATACTCTTTTGATGCGTTCAGTCTATGTGATGCGTTTATTCCGTATCTGATCAATACATGAATTTATTAGTATAGTTGAGGCCTCAGCTATGCTTTCGATTATCACATAGTGCAAGAAACTAGTGGGGAGCTATTAACCCTTGTCGTGACAGGATCGGGGCGAACAAAACCACCATGTCTTGTAGAATACTAAACCTATCAACTGAACAATAATCGGAGTTGCATGCCAGCGTCCCAAACCATAGGAGAGAATCCTTTTTATAACCTTGTTACAACCACAGGCTCTTTCACCTCTAGTTGTTAATCATCCTTTTCACACACACCTCTGCTATATTAATTTAGTAGTTTAAATAACAGTTTAAGTCCCGCTTGTTCTCTGTGGATTCCATATTAAACCTTGGAATACTCTAAGGAAAAGTGCTACAACTGTACACCGTCCACTTGCGGTATATAAACTAGGTGCGTACAAACGACCAACAAGCTCTTTCTGGCGCCGTTGCCGGGGAACAAGCCAGTTCTTTACTATTTATTTATTCTACTAACCTTTAATCCTCTCTTTTCTAGTTTGTTTTTGTGTTTTCTTTCTGTGTTTTCAGGACGGGTACTTCTGAACCGACTCATACGGTTAGGGAGCATTCGCTACCGTCTCCAGGTTGCTGATTCCACAAACTTCTGATGGGGAAGTCACTGCTTCGTCATACGTTCTCAATCCGACCATCATCAGTATGGTCGAGAACAGCAAATTCTCTGGGACGAAGGACGAGAACCCGTACACACATCTATAAGATCTAGAAGTTCTCTGTCAGACCTTTAAGCATGAAGGAGTGCCTCAGAATTGGTACAGATGGTTGCTATTTCCATTTTCTCTAGATGAAAGAGCCAAGGATTGGTATAAATCTGCAGCCCGTGAAGCTAAAGGAAACTGGGATATGCTTATAGGAAATTTCTGTTTGCATTTCTTCCCGCTTCCTAAGGTGGAAAGATTGAGAAGAGAAGTGGTTAACTTTGAGCAAATGAAAGAAGAAACCCTCATGCAAGCATGATTGCGCTTCCAATCTTTATTGAAGCAAGGGCCCGATCTGGGCATCGATGATAACTTGACTGCACAGACATTCTACATGTCTCTCGAAGGAACCTCCAGGATGCATCTGGATAGTTCGGCTGGAGGGAGTTTCCTCGACTTGACTGCTACTGCAGGTATGGATCTTTTGACTAAGATATCAAAGACTGAAGCTATGCATAGACATTGGGAAGAATTTCAAGAAGATCCAATTCCCCTTGAAAGATCGACGCCAGTTAACGATTCTTTGGGATTCAAAGCTGAAGCGGAAAGCTGCACGGTGTCTGAAGTTGAATTAACAGTAAGGACAGAAGAACCAGTACATAGTGATCTGAAAAGACCAAGATTTGAGGAGGTGCCGACCGGCACTGGGTTGTGCCGATCGGCACATGTGAGCCTTCGGTGCCGACCGGCACAAATCTTGTGCCGACCAGCACGAAGCCTTCTGTTAAGGAGATTTCCAAAACTGAAGCTGCAATATTAGAAGAGCACGAAAATAGTTTCGTGGATAAATTTCTAAGACCAATAGGAGATCCAACCTTGAGTAATGCTAAACCGTTGGACGAGTTTGAACCGTTGGATTGGATTCCTATAGATTTCAGTTCAAATCTGCTAAATATGAGGAGAGCATATGACCCAAGGTATGCCTCTACTACAGGAGTTCAGTATAACTTCCCTAAATACACTAGAACTTCAGAAATCCTAGACAGTGTTATCATTGGTGAAGTATTGGGGAAATTGTATAAGGATGATATGGAAATTGATCAGATGGAGGTTGAACAAGCAAAGAAGCTATTTGATAGTTGTTTGTCCCGTCGCCGTATGAAGGATTATGCGGAGTATATGCAATTGGCCTTACAGAAGGAACAGAAATTGATCCTTACATACCGTGCAAAATCGGGCATAGAAACTTTCCTAAAGCACTATGTGATTTTGGCTCCCGCGTCAGTTTGATGACGTACGAAGCATTCATGGATACGCCTTATGACATAAAAGCAAGATTGCTAGGAACCGAGGTTGAGCTAATCATGGCTGATGGAAGGAGAACTAAACCACTGGGAGTCATCAAGGACATGAACATTGAGGTAAAAAAAGAATGCTATACCAGTGGATATTTTTGTTCTTAATAAAGGTGAAGTTAGAGTTGAAGATATTATCTTGGGAAGACCCTTCTTGAAGCTTGTTCGAGCGGTTATTGATGCGGGAAAAGGTCATCTCAAATTGACTCTGGCCGGAGAGGAAGTCCTCTTTGAATTCAAAGACCCACCCGTTATTCAAGAAAGTGAAGACCCACCCTCTCTTCAAGAATTCTTTTCAGAAAAAGATGAAGAAATCAGTACAGGATATTCTGATCCGTTGAATAAACTGTTTGGAGAATCAGACAGGGAAGAAGTGGAAATTCAAACCAGTGCCGACCGACACACAGGTTGTGCCGATCGGCACAGTGATGGTGCCGACCGGCACAGAAGCAAAAAGCCTCAATTCGAGCCTTTGGGTAATCTGGATCCTGGTACGGCACCAGAAGTAGAACTAAAGCCACTTCCTGACGGTCTAAGGTACGAATACTTAGGCAAGGATAGAACTTACACCGTCATCGTCAACAGTGCTTTGAATAAAGAAGAGACAGAACGATTGCTTGCTGTTCTGAGGAAATACAAGAAAGCCATCGGATATAGTATTGATGATATCAAAGGAATAAGCCCGGCTTTTTGCACTCATAAGATCAATCTTGAAGAATCAGCCAAGCCAGTCGTTGAAGGCATGCGACGATTGAAAGAAGGCATGAAGGAGGTTGTAAAGAGAGAAGTGCTGAGACTTCTTAATGCAGGAATGATTTATCCTGTTGCTGACAGTGAATGGGTGAGTCCAGTGCATTGTGTACCAAAGAAAGGAGGACGGACAGTTGTGCCTAATGAGAATAATGAGTTGATCCCTCAACGAACAGTTACAGGATGACGAATGTGCATTGGTTACAGGAAACTGAGTACCGCTACAAAGAAAGACCATTATCCATTACCATTCATTGATGAGATGCTTGAAAGGTTAGCAAAGAACTCTTATTTTGCTACCTCGACGGTTATAGTGGTTTCTTTCAAATTCCTGTTCGACCTGAAGATCAGCATAAGACCACTTTCACTTGTCCTTATGGAACTTATGCTTATCGACGAATGCCATTCGGTCTTAGCAACGCACCAGCTACATTTCAGATATGCATGAATGCTATATTTGCAGAATTCATTGAATACATTATAGAGGTATTTATAGATGATTTTTCTGTTCATGGTACTGGTTTTGATCATTGCTTGGCAAATCTAGAGAAAGCGCTAAAGAGGTGCGTAGAAGTTGATTTAGTTCTTAATTGGGAGAAATGTCACTTCATGGTAACCGAAGGATTGTCTTGGGGCATGTTATTTCTAACCGAGGTATTGAAGTAGACAAGCTAAAGTATCCACAGTTGAAAGGTTGCCACCACCCACTGATCTTAAGACTCTGCGAAGTTTTCTTGGACATGCAAATTTTTATCGCAGATTTGTCAAAAATTATTCAAAGATTGCTATTGACAGAATTGTTGCAAAAGGACGTGGAATTTAAGATGAATGATGAAAGACTTACTGCTTTCTGGAAGTTGAAAGAAGCCTTATGCTCCGCGCCTATTATGCAACCTCCGGATTGGAATTTACCTTTCGAGATTATGTGCGATGCAAGTGATTATGCAGTAGGAGCGGTTCTTGGACAGCGAAAGAAAGGTAAAGTGCATGCTATCTACTATGCTAGTAAAACTCTTAATGAAGCCCAGATTAACTATATAACAACATAGAAGAGATGCTAGCTGTCATATTTGTATTTGAGAAATTTAGATCCTACATCCTCAACTCTAAGGTAATTGTTTATACGGATCATGCTGCTATTAGATATCTTGTCTCTAAAAAGGAGTCGAAACCTAGATTGCTTCGTTGGGTTTTGATGTTGCAAGAATTTGATTTGGAGATTAGAGACAAGAAAGGGATTGAGAATTCAGTAGCAGATCATCTATCTCGTTTGATGATTGAGGACAAGGAAGGATGCATTGGTGATGCCATGGCGCAAGAGCAGCTATTTCGAGTTAAGGATTATCGAGAATCATGGATGCAAGATATCATAAATGGATTCACAGGGAAGCTGAATGATTGTAGCAAGAATTCAAGAAAGAGGATTGTCAGTGAAATGAGGAAATTCATATAGGATGATCCTTATCTATACCGTATTGTGAAGATGGAGCTGTTAGAAGATGCGTGCCTCGCGAGGAACGCGAAAGCATATTGGAAAAGTGCCATTTATCTGAGTATGGTGGACATTATGGGCACTTTCGAACACAAGCAAAGGTATGAGCTAGTGGATTTTATTGGCCTTCGATGCATGAAGATGCGAAAAGGTATGTTGCTAGATGTCCGCAATGCCAAAGAATTAGAAATGTTAATGCTCGTAATGCTATGCCTTTGAAGTATAATCTACAAGTTGAGATATTTGATGTTTGGGGCATAGATTTCATGGGACGGTTTGTTAATTCTAATAGCTATGAATATATTTTGGTTGCTGTGGACTATGTGTCAAAGTGGGTAGAAGCAACGCCCATGCCGAGCTAGTACAACTAATGAATCCAAGCTGTTGTTGACTGAGTGCATATTTCCAAGATATGGTGTTCCTAGAGTTATTATAAAAGATGGTGGAACTCATTTTACTGGACATGAGTTTGCTAAAACCCTGAAAAAGATGGGTATTGAGCATCGAATTGGAACAGCATATCATCCACAGACTAACGGTAAAGCAGAAACTTCTAATAAGCATTTGAAAGGAATTCTCCAGAAAATTACTACATGAGAAGGAAAGGATTGGTCAAACAAGTTGAATGACGCACTTTGGTCTTATCGCACAGCATTCAAGACACCAATCGGTATGACACCCTATCAATTCGTCTATGGAAAGACTTGTCATTTGCCTGTGGAGTTAGAACATAAGGCATATTGAGCGATCAAAGAGATGAATTTAGATTTAGATGCTGCCGCGGTGAAAAGAAAGATTCAAATTAGTGAACTCGAAGAAATGCGCTTAAAGGCTTACGAGAATGCAGCCATCTATAAAGAGAAAATAAAGAAGTGGTATGATAAGAAGCTATTGAAAAAGGAATTTCACGAAGGAGATAGAATGCTACTATTCCATTCAAGATTTCGGTTGTTCGGTAAAGGCAAGTTGAAAAGCAAATGGGATGGACCGTATCTTGTTCATTAAGTTCTTCCTTCCGGAGCTGTTGTCATCATGGATGGAAAGCAAAATACATACACGGTGAATGGCCAACGACTAAAGGTATATCTTGAACCCGACACTTTTGAGTTAAATTCATTTGATATATATTACGTGGATTAAGTGATTGGGTGGTCGAGCTTTACGACGTAAAACAAAAGCGATGTTGTTTTTGCTGTTTTTCTGTGTGTTTTCTGTTTCCTTGATTTTATTGAGTCGTGCGTGGCAAATTTGCCTCTGTGCCGACCGGCACAATCACGTGCCGATCGGCACGGAAGAGTCCGTGTCGTTTTCGAGTCAAGTTTTTGCCCTTCCTCCAAGACATGCTTCGATGACTTCCAAATTTAAGAGATAGAATCCGATTGGATCAACAGAATTAAGGATATATATATGAAGGAGTCATCTCGAATCTCAGCATCAAAAACCGAGCGCCGCCAGAGTTCCAACCAAACCCTAGAACAGAGAGCAATGCAAGGCGGCAGATTCGGCAGCGAAGGAGACGGTGCCGATCGGCACGGAGGTGGTGCCGACCGGCACGGCAGTGCCGACCGGCGCGGCAAAAGTACCGATCGGCACGACGGAGGTCTTTCGCCAATGAGCCCGACTCTGCCATGGGAGCGCGACAGGAACCTTACTCCCACCGAGGAAGATCCAATTGTCTAGTCGCACATGAAGCAACGATGGATGTACAAGAGTAAAGCGGATACGTTCAATAGAGAGAAGAAGGAGATGGATGAAGCCCTCCGGAAAAAAGTCAGAGAGGAGCTAGTACGCAAAGGTAAATCCAAGGTTATTGATGAAGGCATACCAGTCTCCGATAGGTACACAATGGATCGACTTCTCGCTATGGAACGTATTTTGACATATGATGATCTTATCGCTTTTGAATCAACACTTACTGGTAGCGAGAAGGAAGAGTTAGACAGAGATTGCTTTCTGACCATCCATAGGGCTAGGCTTTTCGACGAAAGGCTTTCTGATGCAGCAGCTGCTGAACCGGATGGTGGTGCCGACCGGCTCACAACAGGTGCCGATCGGCACGGTGTGCTCCCACGCGTCCTCACTGTCTGGGAAGATTTCCAAGAGAAAATGATACACAAGAACACCAGAGGTTATGGATGTAAGTGTTTTTACTGTCAGAAAGACCATCAGAGGCAGATTGAGAATTATCTGGCTGATCCTGAATGCATCCCTGCGACTTTCGTCTTTGATGATGGATTCCCCGTTACTAAAGGGTGCAAGACCCCTAAAGAGATCAATGATGAAATTCAGAGGCGTATTGACAGGGACAATGCTGCAAGGAGAAGAGCACACAATATTGCGGATTTAGAAGCGTATTTGCCAACAAGAGGCAGCCGTGCCGACCGGCACGAATCTGGTGCTGATCGGCACGACCTCAAGGTTGTGGATTTCATTGAAATAAATGATGAGTCCTCTGATGATGAGCCAGAACCGAAGAGATCAAAATAAATAGAGGGAGTTCAGCGTTCCGCTCGTTTTTCTTCCAAGCCAAGAATGAGATATACCTCGGAATCGGTGTGCTATTTAGAGACATCTCCTGAGCATGAACACCCATTAGCTAATCTTGTTGTAAAGGATGAAGTTGAAACAAAGGAAGATCCGGAAGAAGATTCTGAGGAGGAACCAATGGAAGATCCAGAAGAAGATGAAGGAGATGAGCCAGAACCTGTTGATGCTGAACCAACTAGTGCGGGAGGAGCTACAGAAAGCCTTATAGGAGCTCAAGGAAGTACAGGGCAGCGTTATCAAGCAAATAGTGTCTCGTGCCGGCACCAAGGCAGTGCCGACCGGCACAGCATGGATTTAACAGAAATTCGCCCCTGCAAGATGAGCGTCATGATCCTGCTGCCGACTGTTGCCCGATCTGCAGAACAAACATCGAACGTCTTCAGTATGACATGGAGAGACGCCATTCGAAGCATTTTTAGCATGTTGAAGAGGCATGGCATTTACGATTAGGTTGGTCTAGTTGTCTTTCTTTTACAATGGGGACATTGCAAGGTTTGAGTGTGGCGGATTCGCCCTTACACTTCTTAAGGTTGTTTGCTTCGATTTAGTATGGTTTGAGTCAGTGTGTGAAAGTGTGAGAGTTTTCTTAGAGAGATTTGAGATGGTGTGCTTAGTTAAGCTTCGAGGTCAAGAGTGATTGTAATGTCTTGAATAAAGTTAGTGTTAGTTGCCAAATCGATGCGTTATCCCATATTCTTGATTTTATTTTTGACGATCGTTTTGCCAATATACTTGAGTTTATTGAATAATCGCTTGGCTTTGTATACCAATTTTTCGAAAACCCCTTCTATCATCCTAGTTGAAGCATTTAGCTAAAGATTTGATTTTGTGCCTATTACACTAAGCCAAATGAGATGAGAAAAACCTACACATAAGCCTTTTGATAAGAAAACATCTTTGTCAACTCTTTGCTCTCGATTACGACTAAGCTAGAAGGGAGAAGTTTCATTTGTTCATCTCCGTTTGCTGGCCATCTGTCATCAAATTCTTGCTATCCGAAAACGATACTTCATCGTTTCTCCCTCCTCCTTGATACAACCTACAAGCAAAATGTGAAGTTCAGACAGATTTCGGTTCAAAACTTGCTTTGATAGCAGTCTGCAATAAAAAAAAGGGAGAAAAAGAAGAAAATGAAGAAGGTGCCGACCGGCACGAGTTTGTGCCGATCGGCACAGAAGAAAAATAAAGAAAATACACCAAAAAAAAGAGAAAAACGAATATTAGAGGAAGCAGACTGTAGGAAGAGTTAAAATTTTAAAAGATCTGCATATATTTCAAGCTTGATCCCATCTTAATTCTATTTTGTTCATTCTTGTTTATTTCCTATTCCAATTGATCCTTGTGCTTATATTCTGTGTTCTCATAATGAAAACTCCCTTTTAGAAGGCATGATTGAGCAAATTGTTGACTTTGTTGTTCTTTCAAATCAATTTGGTTATACTACTTTTCGAGACCCACAAATAAGCCTTATACAATAGAATAGGAGAGGGAAGGAAACACATTTGAGCGATTGAGTGAAATCTGAAGCTTTTTGCATTCATCTTACGTGATATGAAGGGAGACAAAAATATTTGTTTGAGATAAGCCTTGTGATTGATTTGGTCGACTCAAGTTTTGAGGTGAAATTGTTTTCAAAATTGAGAGAAAGTTTTGTGGAGGAATAATAATTCGATGAGATGATTAACAATAGCTAAGTTGAAGATTTGTGAGAGTTTTTGCTTCTTAGCATGATGAAAGCACGGTGATGATTTTCTTGGTTTGTATTGCTCGAGGACTAGCAATGATTTGAGTGTGGGGAGCTGTTGGTGCTTTCTATGTACCTATTTTATATGACAAATATGGTGTTTTTAATACCTTATTATGTCATTATTGCTAACAATTAACTCCATTATTATATATATGCGTAGTTCCTGTGTATTTGGAAGGATTTGCAGAAAACAGGTGAAAAAGGAGAGACTGCGGATAAAGAGCTACCGGAGACCCGAAGAAAGAAGAGTTTGGAGGCCGTGCCGGTCGGCGCAGTCCTCGTGCCGACCGGCGCCATCTAGGTTTAGCAGGACACAAAACCCACTCGGAAGGGATGAAGCCCAGAAGCGATATCGGAGCCAAAGTCGGTGGAAACAAGCCCATGACCGAAGGAAGCTATAAAGATGAGATCTTAGTCGCAACCCGGGAGAGGAGAGCGAACAGATAGAAGTTTTGACCTAGGGTGAAGGTTGTGGCGGCGAAGACGGTGATCACCGATCATCACCACCAAAAAGGGAAATTGTGCCGACTGGCACACTGCTGTGCCGATCGGCACCTGTGCCTCCACGCCAAAATCCTGTGTCCTATTGTAACTATGTTCATGTGTTGCAGTATGATGCGTGAGTAGATATCATATTCTCTCCGTGGCGAGGGAAACCTGGTTATGTAACTCTCACACTTATGGTACTCTTTTGATGCGTTTAGTCTATGTGATGCGTTTATTCCGTATCTGATCAATACATGAATTCATTAGTGTAGTTGAGGCCTCAGCTATGCTTTCGATTATCACATAGTGCAAGAAACGAGTGGGGAGCTATTAACCCTTGTCGTGACAGGATCGGGGCGAACGAAACCACCATGTCTTGTAGAATACTAAACCTATCAATTGAACAATAATCCGAGTTGCATGCCAGCGTCCCAAACCATAGGAGAGAATCCTTTTTATAACCTTGTTACAACCACAGGCTCTTTCACCTCTAGTTATTAATCATCCTTTTCACACACACCTCTGCTATATTAATTAAGTAGTTTAAATAACAGTTTAAGTCCCGCTTGTTCTCTGTGGATTCGATATTAAACCTTAGAATACTCTAAGGGAAAGTGCTACAACTGTACACCGTCCACTTGCGGTATATAAGTTAGGTGCGTACAAACGACCAACAATGAGCCAGCTTGAATGATTACTTCCTCGCTGCCGCATACAATAAGATGTTGTTGTAATGTGATAATTCTGGCAAAGTTCTAGATCCAGCTTCTTTTGCTGAGGACAGCTCACTGGTCGTGTTATTTTTCAATTTATGCCCACCACTGCTTTGAAATTACTGCCATGCAATCTTTTGAACTAGAGATTTAAGAGGCGTTTTGAAATTGCAATATTGTGCACCCTAATAACCATGTCATGTATGGAACCAATTTGAAAGGTAGAGCAACTGATCATATCGTTTTTTTTCCTCTTCACCAGACAGAGTGGGTATAGACAATAGGAAGTATATATGGCGCATAGTGTTGGCCGCCCCCACGATCGACACCAAATTGGTGGTGCAGACTGCAAAGTAAATGAAGGGGAATGCCTATGAAATCAAAGCTGAAGGTCAAAAAGACACAAAATCACTGCCAAAGAAAATCCAGTGTGTGTCATTTGTGCATATTCATTCTATATTGCTACATGTGGTCAGAGCATTGAAGAAGAGAGAAAAGAAGAGATGCCGAGAGATGGGGCCCACATGTCTGATGCTCATCCCACTCACCGTTGTATGACTCAAGCCAAACACAAGAAGCGGAGTAGCATCAACCCAACGTCAGAAAATTGAGCTGCGAACTCCCAAAGCTGCTGTTGCTATGCCTCTGGCTGTGGTGTCATCGAGCTTTAGTAGCCTTGCCTTGGTGGTGGGAGTCGTACTGATATGTTGCTAGTGTTACACGGTTCCAGCAGTACTGCCACACGCGGCTCTGGTTCGCCACGGACCATCAGGCGCGGGAGACGGCCGGGAGCGTGCCCATCCTGCTGCTGGAGCTCGCCATGCAGACGGGGAGGCTCCCTGAACATTGGCTCCCGCTTCTTCTACGTCTTTGCATTTTTGTCTGTTGCTTGTTGTATCCCCCCCGTTTGCTCCAAGGAATTTGTACGGTGAACCATTTGATAGCCTTTTCTTCCCAAAAATGTTCTGTAACTCAGGTACACACATGCAAACTTGTGGCGAATGGCTTTCCACGATAAGCCGCGTTGGGATGCTCACAGAGCACATTCGTCGATCGCGCCGCCGCCCTCGTGCCGGATCAGGGGCCGCGCCGTCTTATCTTGTGCGCTCTGGTGGCAGTCTCCTCTAGCCGGTCCACTGTGAACACCACTTGCGTCAGCCTGGCCAGCCCCCATCATGGACGGGGCTCTCTTGTCGGTTCGGTTGTCCTGATGCTTCCCAAGTCCAACTCACGTCACAGAAAGAAGAGAGGCAATCCCCTATTATTGCAAGTGAAGTACACGCTTGTGGGGAATGTCCATTCGTCGACATCGCTTCGCTGAGCTCCATGATAAGCTGTTGAGCCGCTCACAGAACATCGTCCTCGTCGCCGCTGCCCTCATGCAGATCCAGGCTGTGCCGCCTTATCTTGTGCGCTCCGGTGGCAGCCTCCTCAAGCCGATCCACTGTGAATACCACTTGCGAAAGTTGTGCGAGCCACATCGCGGACGGCGCCTCCTTCTCGGTTCGGTTGTCCAGGTGCCTCCCAAGTCCAAGTACCCTACTCTTTGCTATTGGTACAACGTTCATCCTCGTAACCAATACACATCTATATAGTTAGCTTATGATGGGCACAGATCCGGATGAGGGATCCATCAGCTTCTCTCAAACGTCAGGTGAGGAATACTATGGCTGGTGGCCTGTAGTACAAGTAGACGGCTTGTACTGACAGTGACAATTAGGGAAAGGGAAATCTGGGTATAAATAAGGGAGAGAGAGATCGCAATGGTAGGAAGCCGGATTGTACCTTTTTGTACGACAATGAGAACCATGGCATCTCTCAGGAAATGGTTCGACAGTCAAGACTATTGCATGCCATGCAGATAGTTAATCATGTTGGATGCCGACGGAGTAAAGCACAGAGACCAAAGTTGAGTTACTCCAGTTAGCTGTTGACAGTGTGTGGAGAACACATATGAATGTTCATTTGTGCGTGTCCATATGTCCGGCTAAGTTAGCGGCAGCCTTATCTTCGAAACCAAATTTCTTTGGAAGCGGCTGCAATACTTACACAAACATGCATTAACCGCACCACAAACCTCATACACGGAACATCAGACTCGTCCTAGACTCCTGACAGCTGTTCTTATTGTGGTATCAAATGTTCCAGTGCCTCCCATGCCCAACTAATAGTTAGAAAAAAAATGAAATAATTGACATAGGAAAAATGAAATCCCTTCCATCGTGTTAGCTGATTCAGGGATCACCATCCTAGCACGGAGTCACAGCTACCCACATTTGATGGAAACCGAATTTGGGCTCTGCTTCTCAAACACTGGTTCCTGGTTTTTGCTGTTGAACGCGGACTACTAAGTTCATTGCCTGGTACTTCCAACAAGCTGATAAAGGAGGTGAAGACTGAATAGTATAAATAATGGAGAACCGGAGAAGGCAAGGACAGGGCCAGGAGTTAATTACGTTTGTTTTACGGCGAAGGGGCCCAGGGTGAATTAAGTTTCTTTTACAACAAAGGGGCCAAGTATGTGGGATGGAAGTGGAAAGAGATTTTTAGGCTCTAAATTTTCTAATGAGATAATGTTTTTTTTGTATTTAATCAATGTCTCGATTCTTTTTGTCCTACGTAGCCTACTCCTTCAAGCGAACCAATGAGAAGGCAAGTTTTGGGCGGCGAATTTGTGCGGCAAAAGGGGGTTTGTTTCTGCCGTCAACGGTTGGGATCAGATAGAGTTTTAGCATCGAAAACCATTGTTTGATGAAATAGATTTCTCTTTATCCAAAAATCCAAAACCATTGCAATCTCTCGTCGAAAGGCTAAGTTCAGCTTGGACTACGGCACTCCATGTTTTTACCCATTACTTTTCTTTTCACGAAAAGGAAACAAGGCAACTGCTAGTAAATGCATAGTCTGAAGCAATTTACATGGCATACGGCACCAAAGCAAGAAAATACTGCATACCATGAATTACAAGGCAACAGCTAGTGGTACGTGAAGCTTTACTGCTTTTCACAGGATCGAGTCGGAAGTGCTGATGAACAGAGACATAGTACATCACATAAATAGCACAAATTTACATCTCTGACTTATAACATTAAGTCTGAAATGATTTAAAACACGATAGTAGCGCAACGGAAATCTACAAAGTACAACAACTACATACAACACTCGACGATGCTTGGCCACACATCAAAGCCGTACGATGTGGACCTGGAGACGCTCACTGCTGGAAGTCCACCAAAACGTCAGTAGAAGCAAAAACCAACCTGTACAAAAATATAAAGAGCCAAACCCTGAGCAACTAATACTCAACAAGACTTACCCGTCAACATGACCAACTACAGCCGACTCCTAGCATGCAAAACCTACAAGAGGGTAGGCTGACTCAACTTGCGAAAACAGCGCTAATTACTTGGTCTTTAATTACTTTTATATTTTAGCTCAAATTGAATAATTAGGCAAGTATCATATTCTGCAACTAACAACTATAACATGCAAGTAAATAATCAGATAAGTAGATAGTACAGTAAATACAGTAAGTAAGAAGAGCAGTAATCATATATATATATATATATATATATCATCATCATCATCCATAATCACAACTACGATGTGACTCAGTGAACAAGCGGGATGCTTATTTCCGAGAGTGGCGGCATCGATATACATCCTGCAGGAGAAACCTGACCACACGACATATGCGCCCGCAAACAGACCACATATGGCAACCTTTCAGAAAGCCCCCGCAAGGCCGAAATGATCTGCTGCTCCCGGCGGAAGTCTTGGGCCCACAAAACACCCGGCCCAGCCGTCGTCCGTGGGTGGCTCCCCTCATTCCCCTATAGCAGCAGGCGGCGTTTCGTCCCCACGATTGCTAAGCTACTCAGTTTACTGGGGCCATAAACACCAGCATGTAAATCAGTACGTTCAAAACTTGCTCAACAGGGCCAACAAAGAACGGTCCTTAACCGACACAGACGGGGCTACCACCGTGAAGGCCCAGCCTTCCCAAACCATCCTGTACAAACAGTCCCCGTCCGGTCTTCAATAAACCTATAATTCTTCTAGTACAATCCAGGGTATCATGATCCTGTTATGCGAGTGGGACTTACCACTCGACTTCTATTGATCACTAGCAACTAAGCATAGCAACACACAACTAATAGGGAAAACAAGGATAATCAGGAAGGGTAACCTAATGCAGTTCTATGGTTTCAATCAACTTCTATAAACCTAGTGCACAACCATCCTAGACCTCAACCATAGTGATAAAAGGAAAACGAAAACATAGGACAGAATGCACCGGGGCTTGACTGGCTCAGGGTGCGGGGTTAACTACTAGAGAAAGTCAGCTGATATCTTCTTCTGAGCTGCTTGGCATCATAGTCCTCCACCTGCTCCTGGATCACCTCGAATGTTACATGTCTTGACAAGGAAATGCAAATCAGATGCAATGAAATGATGCGTTTAAATTAATTTAGTTACAGAGGCATTTTTCTTGGATTAAGCATCACTTATAGTGAATTACTGTGAAGTTTGATGATTTATTGATGTATTATTTTACATAATTTAAACAAGGCAGCAGATTAAATAAATCATGACAAAAAAATTAGACATGATCTGACAGTGCAAAAAAATGCTCCGTAAGTGTGTTGACAGGTGATTTACAAGAATGCAAGATTTCAGGATTTATGAACTTACAGAGAATTTATTATAATTTAAACAAGATATGTTGCTTAAGGAATTTTACAGAAATAAAAAAAATGTTTTTATACAGTTTGTCTATTTTGTTGGATAGATCTGGGCGCAAGGAGTCCAACAAAATTGGATTCGCAGTTTTCTGATGTAAATTCGATTTTATACGAATTTTACAGATTCTGCGATTTAGTAGGGAATTAATGAAATCCGGGAGAAACAGGAAAAAGAACGGGCTGAGCTGGAACTGGGCTACGGGCTGGATCTGGTCGGGCTGGGTTTCGGGCGATGACCTCATCGACGGCGACCGCGGGAGGGGGCCGGCGGCGAGCGGCGGAGCTAGAGAAAAGTTCGGCAGTGTCGCGCGCGCTACGGAAAGCGAGGTGGGGAGTGGAAGGGCGCATGCGCTTCACCTTGGCGTGGTACAGCTCGACGTTGTGCCTGTCGAGGAGGAGAAGATCCAGAGTGTGGTGCTCGTCGCGGTGGTGCTTGACGGTGACAAGCGGCGGGGAAAACTCGGTAGTCCGGCAACCTGGTTGCGGAAGTAGGAAGGAAAGCGGGTCAGGGGGTGCGTGACTTCGCAAGGGAGCTTCCAGTGCAAGGAATCGGACAAAGACTTACCGACAGAGGCGAATCCGCACGGCGGCGCGGGAGGATTCCGCGTGGCCGGAGTTGGGGAGGACAGCTCGATCCGGTGGCTCACGGCGAGGTGCGCTGAACGGCCACCATGGTGAGCTAGAGGAGGTCTTCGCGCGACTCGGGGGGAAGTGGCTCGACTGGGGGCGGCTCGACGGCGGCGGACGACGAGCTTGAGCTCGGGGTAGCCGGGAATGGCGGTGAAGGTGGCGGTGCGCTAGGGTTAGGGTTTGGGGAGCAAGCGGCGCGCGAGGGAGAGCGACCGGGAGCGGAGTGAGGCGTCCCGCTCTTATCGAGCGGCGGCCACCGCCGGCAATGGCCAATCGGCGAAGGAGACGCGGGCCCGAAGAAAATGACAGGCGGGCCCGATTGACTTTTGCAATTTCGCTGAATTTAATGCATCGAACTTTGCCTACTTATTCAGGGCACTTCCCGACCTCCAAAATTGGCCAAATATTCTGAGATGGTAGAGCTCACACCCGGCTACAAATTTTATTTTGGGATGACGCAGTTTTGAGCTCCATAATTTGAATTAAAATTCAAGGAACATCAGATTTTGCACGACCTTCTCTGAATTGTTAGAGGTATTTCCAGAATTTCAAAAATCATGGAAAATTCCCCAAAATTCTTATTTCGGAAGGGCTTTCACAGGAATTTTTGGTTGGGTCAAGATGTTATTGAAAATTTCGAGTTGCTTAACAAGCATTGATTTGACCATTCTTTGAACATTTAAACTTGAATTCAGATTTGGTTTGCAACTTAATTGGTTCAGGTTTGGGATATTTTTGCTGGTGTTTCAGATTCAGTGACATGGGATGTCACAGTATGATGCCAACCTAATCAAGAATAACAGTTTGTTTTGAACATGCCACATGCCATGAATGCCCAAGACCTATGAGCGCTGCCAGTACCTGAAAGTTTTGTAGAATATCTTACAACATCCAAGGTAAACTTTCAGACTGTCAGTCTCGTTGCACGATCAAATGTCTTGGTGCCTCCCATACCCAACAATAGTTAGGCGAAAGAGAAAAAAAAGTGAAAACAAAGATCATATCTGCGTCATTTTTCAGCTTAAGATGGGAAGAGGAGGAATCAGTTTCTCTCATCTGTAATTGATTCAAGGTGTCTGCTATGAAATACTGTTATCGCAGCCTATCAAGCTTGCTACTTTCCGCCATATAAAGAGGGAAGAAATGAGGTGAAGAGTATAAATAAGGACCAAGAAGGCAAGGACAGGACGTGCGAACTAATGTTTATCTGCGACCAATTAATTAAAGAATAAAGAAAAAACATGTGAGTCCATCCTCGCAGAAATGCTCGATTCCTGACGTTTCAGCTCGGGCCAATCGCTGCAGCGCCACCTTCGAATATCCCGGTGCCTCTCTCGCCCAATCACAATCACAGGAATAAGTTTGTGAAGAAAAGAGGAATATCCTCAACTTGATGTCTGAAACCATCACCCTAGTACTTCCTCCGTCCACAAATATAAAGATTTGTTGACTTTCTGCCAACTCGTTTGACCACTCGTCTTATTCAAAAAAGTTGTAAAAATACAAAAATAAATAAGTTATACTTAAAATATGTTTGATGATAAAACAAGTCAATAAGATAAATAATATTTGCACAATTTTTTTGAACAAATAAGTGATAAAATGAGTTGGTTGAAAGTCAACAAATCCTTATATTTGTGGACGGAGGAAGTAGTATTGTACAGCCGGGTCCAGGCTCACATTCGGACTGAAACCTTTGCAGCGCTTGTGATGTGAAGAGGAGCCGGATCAGCCTCTCTCCCTAGAGTTATTCAAATTTGTCTACTTGTGCAATTATTCCAGCCTACATAAGAACCTAGTACCAGAGACAGAGACAGAGGAACCAAGGAGGTGCAGAGTATAAATATGGATCGAGAACGCAAGGAAGAAACATATGTATTGGTTCTTCTGTGCGGCAAAAGGACCCTCGTTAGAGGTGTGAACGGCTGGGATCAAACAGAATCATTAAAAATATATATATAATATAAAATATATCTCAAAACTAGTCAAATCACAATAGTTAATTTCTACCGCAGAGCTCCTGCATTTTTTACACAATAAAGGAGAGTGTTTAATATTGTTAAGATTTTTATGGTGGTCAAGACCAAACCTATAGGGTTACGCGTGTTGGTTTTACTATTTAAAGCACAAAAGATGGAAGACCATGTGCATCCATACATGATATATCATACGGCCACCTTTGTTGGAAACGTAAGTTCAGCTAGGAGTCTGGGCAGGACCACTTTTATTCTTTTTGAGCAGTTTTACTGTCTAAAATAATAGCTAGTAGTTTTTCCAAACTAAAAAAATATCACGCAGATGATCTTTCAAATAACATGCATGTGCGCATGCCTGCACAAATCCCTTGTAAACAGACCTCACTGTCCTCGTGTACATAATGCAAGGCACAAGACACTCAAACATGGAGCAAGGGGAGGAGAACACCACAGGCATGGTACCATGCATGACGCTGGTAACCAGCTGTCCCTGCAGCTGGTACACCATGGGGATGGGATGCATTAGGAGTCAATGTTAAACTTGCATTCGAACATGTGGAAGAGGACCAAGAGCTGGAGTCCGAGAGTGGACATCCTTAAGACGTGCTTTGTCAACAGCTCTTGATCCACTAAATCAGCAAAGATGACAACAGGATCTACAGGTTCACACACGAAAAAGAACTCCCGGACTATTCGCAAGATGGACCCCGCCGCCTGGTCATCTCCCGACCGATGTTCTTGCCTTGCCTCCTGGACTATCGATGGAGCGCCGACTGGCGCGTGGACAAAGTCCCGACTGATGATGGGGTGCCGTGATGGTGAGAAGATAGGTCGGCGGAGGAGCAGAACTTCGAAGTGGTAGTGTGGTTCTCACTTAGCATGTAACTTATATAGCTCCATCTGAGATAATATATTGTTTTCTATTCTACTCCAATAGGTTTGATCGTGGATATTTTTTTTGCTAAGAGGAACCGAGATCAAAAGTGAATGATATAATCTAAGACTAACCTTTAAAAGGCATATGTCAGACAAGAAGGTCAAAAAGAAATTTTGCAATCCCGTTCGAACTAATGTAAGTTTGAGAGCTTGGTCTGTGCTATTTAAGACTTAATACATGTGATCAATTTATGTTTGAACTTATTTTTTTTCTTTTCAACTTAACTGATTGACTTATAATATATGTTCATGTTTATAAATATCTTGAGATCTTTTAAATACATTTATCTTTTGTTACTGAATTAATCATCAGATTATTAACTCCGCATACGCAAAATTTAAATCCTATATCCGGCACTCAACGATATCTCGATTCAGTGAGGTCTCCATCATCAGCACACTCGGAGCCGACCACAGACTGGAAACGAGATGCTTGATGGCTGCATGCTTCTTGTGGACATTCTGAACATTCTCTCTCTTTTTTGAAAAATTCTAACAGTAGAATACTTATTTTTTCTTCAAATATCATTCAATTTCAAGTACTTGTGATGTCAAAAGACGTTCAAACGTGCATATATGGTATTTAAAAGCAAGAGCGTAGGGGCAAAAATGTATTTTTTAGTTCTCACATGTCACATCTTGTTGTTAAGTTGCGTAAACAGAGTAAGGGCAGCACATAGATTTGGTTTGAAAAAGTAAGGGCAATGATGCATATTCAAAAAAAATAAAGTAAAACCAAATCAACAGTTCAGTCCTTACTTTTTCACAAAAAAAGTATTGGTTTTACTTTATTTGGTTTAGATATGGTGCCTCTTTTGGGAAAAAAGAAAGTTGCATTCCAAGCCATTCATATTGACTCCTAGTCAGTTTTAATAATTTGAGTGATCCATTTTATCCATCAAGATAGAATTTTCATATGTCTTATCAATCAAGCTTTATAAGCAACCCAAGTTCTTTTCAAATAGCATATGTCCATCAGCAAGACGTTTTTTTTTGTGTGTGTTATCGCTTATACTAATCTGTTTCTTATTATGGGATAAAAGAATAAAAGAACACCTCGCGAGGCGGGAGAAGGCAACAACAATATATATGTTTGAGACACGAGAAGGCAGCATCATCAAGGCCCATGAGGCTTGCAACACGAACTCCCCTCAGACAGGAACAGAAACATATATTTCTGAAAATATAAGTTCTATAAATGTCAGTATATTTTACAATAGTCAGAACTTATATTTTCAACTTGTTATATGCCATATTCTGGCTTGTATATGCAGATTTGCTAACTAAGATGTCCGTGTTTCCAAAATATATTGCAACAGTACTTGGCGAATTCGATACAGTGGATGGCGGTGCATGTTGATTTCAAGATCTAAGGGCGGCAAGAGTTGGTGCTGCCACAGCTTGTTGATGAAAGACACTAGAATGCCTGCAAGACCATGATAGGTGTTTTTTTCTTGCCACAGTGGAGCTGTTTTTGGATGTATTGGAATAATTAAATCCATCCTTCTAAGATGGATTGTGTGACTTGTGATCGATATATTTTTTTCTTTATCAATATCAGTCATGTACCGGACTCATGCTTTTTACTACAAAATTTGACTCCTTACCGTAATGATTCAGATATGATTTCAGTAATGTTCTTTGTGACCTTGTGTTTGGTTATTTATTTCCGGGGCATGTTAACTGAGAAATTTGCAAGATCATACATTGTGGTTGAATCATTCAGGCTAGGAACTTTCTCCAGAGAAACTGAAAGGTATTCAGAACCATAACAAAATGGACCCGTAGCTGAACTACAAATAAAAATCTTGTTAAAAATTAAACATATTCATATTGAATCTTATTTTTGTAAACTGGCAAAAAAAAAGAATCTTATTTTTGTACTAGCAAAGTACCCGTGCGTCGTGACGTGACAAAAAAAAAAAACCTTAACCATGACCTGTTTTTATCCAATGATACTTTGACACTTGATATTACTGAATAAAATTATTTCTTTCTAAATATCTTACATTATATAAAATTAAAATTTCAAAATTCATAAAAAAATGAAAATCCTTCCCGCGAATATTTTTTGTATGTTTGAATTTAAAACTAAATCAATCATGAAGGAATTTTATGATCATTAATTTTAAGTTATTGATGGAACTATATAATCATCGGTAGTTTTGAAAACCATTAGTTGTAATTTTGCATTCAATAGATATTTTTACTTTATGTTCAATTTTTTTTGTCTGAAGTATAAAAGAAAAGGCGTAAACATTTTTTGAATTGTGCATGTCAAATAATGTGATGGATATTCCGTTCTTATAGATTATTCTCCATTTGATTTATGATGGTTGCATGCTTATGTTTAGAAAGGATAATTGTGCATTGTACTTTCTATTTTAGCTGCATGCATGCATTCATTATTTGTAGACGTCATCATATTTGTTGAGCAAAATATCAATTGAGTGTGGAAATCTATGACAATCGAATATATTGTTCATATTTTTCTGCAATGAAAAATGCATGAATATATTCATGTGTAACAAATGGAGTGCGTCTAGTATTATGCCTTGACCATAGCAGCCCCACGGACCTTCTTCCTCGTTGAGGCGCACCTGAAAAAGGAAAAAAGAACCCATCGCCATTGCTTCTCCTTGGAGCTTCGGCTCCACGCCAAGAGAGACAGGGGCAGGCCATGGAGAAGATCAAAACTCATTGGGTATTACGGTAGAGGAAGGGAGGAAAATTGAAGATGAAGTCCATTGCACGTTCTCGGACTTGGGGAGACGCGGACGGATAGAAGATGTAAACCGGACGTGACTAGAAAGTTACGGTCTGATAGAGGCAACGAAGATAATCAATGGGACCGTGTGAGAACAACCAACTATCTGAACCGAGCTTTAGTCATGTGCTTTGGTCGTGGAACAGACCAGAGGATGTTTATAATCTCAGTTCAAAATTCGCTCCTACCGAAAATCAAACTCAAGACTAGGTGGTGCTAGAGCTCTTAGCCAAAAAAAAAATTTATAAAGTTTAGAAAAATTCCTATCCCGCACGAATAAAAGAAGCGTGCCAGCAGCATGCGCTCCATTCCTTCTGCTTTTTTTTTTTTAGAAAAGTCTAATTTGCATCCCTCAATTATTGAGGGTAGCGTAATTTTCAACCATAACTATAAAACCAGATATCTGATATCTTAAACTTATCACCTCGGTGCAATTTACCTCCCTGAGCGGTATTGAGACTGATTTTGTCCTACATAGCACAGTGAGGCTCACATGTCGGGTGCCACATCATTTTTTCTTTTTTTCTCTTGTCTTCTCTTCTTCCTCCTCTGTTGGTCCAAAGGAGCATTTCATTAAACACCTTGCACGCAGCCACGTTTCCAACCCTCCGCTGCAACTGCGCGCGCCGCCGCGCCCGCGCCCTACTCTTCCTTCTTTCTCCGCCGCCTGCTCCGTCGCCGCCACACGATGCAACGTGGTCTCGGCTCCCGTGGAACGCGTCAGCTACGTCCCCATGTGAGTGGTGGTGGCGGCGGCGGTGGCGCAAGGAAGGAGCGCACGAACATCTCAACGCAGCTGTCGTCGCACACGGTGCGGGCGCGACTGCAGCTGCAGTCGTCATTGCCGGGCGCGGCGGAATGGCGGCTGCGCGAGCTGTTCCATGACCACCACCTCAACCCCACCGACGAGTTTGCATGGATGGACCTCATGCCGCAGCCGCGGGGCCTCCGCGCCAGCGCCGCCGCCGCAAGCGAGGAGGAGTTCGACTGGCGATGCTGTACCGCTCTCTCAAGGGCTAGAACGGCCTCGTTGGCGGTGCAGTCTCATCATCAGCCTCCGCGGCTTCCACCGGGCCGTCGTTCCTGGAGGAGGTGTCGCTGCACGACATGCGTCTTGACAGCGACGACGCGGTGTACGGGCGCGCGCAACGCACCAACCTCGAGTACCTGCTGCTCCTCGACGTGGACCGCCTCGTCTGGAGCTTCCGCACGCAGGCGGGCCTGCTGGCGCAGGGGAAGCCGTACGTCGGCTGGGAGCGCGCCGACATCGAGCCCTGGGGCCGGTGAAAGGATCAAGGGCACCGAGAGGGGGGGGTGAATCGGTGTATCAACAATTTTTCCCAAACGTACTTTAGGCGTGAAGCTAGCAAGACTAGATATGGTGATAACAAAAGCAAGCGATGCGCGCACACAATCTAGTCTATGCAACAAGCAACACCCTAGCAAGCAATTCTACCAAGTAGTAAAGCCTAACAAGCAATTCTACCAAGTAGTAAAGAGACAACCTATCATGCAATTCTACTAGCACATAAAAGTAAATGCGGAAGCGTAAATGCTAGTATGTAAAGGAGATAAGGATAGGAATGCTCATGATTTTTCCCGTGGTCTCGGAAGGGTGGCGCCTTCCCCTACTCCACGTTGGGTCACTCCCGCCGGAGTCTCGACCCCGTCCCTCCGCTCGAAGGCGATCCCTCCTAGAGCACACTTCACCCTCCGAGTGAAGTCGCGGGCACGTCCCGCCGGGCTCGATCCCGGGTACTCTTCCGGAGGTAAGGCTCCGCACGTGATGCGTGCCAAAGGGCGCTCCACTAGTGATGCTTCTTTCGCACGGGAAGCTCCAAGACCGTGTACAAACTTGTGTTAGCTTCCACAATCTCCTTGGACAGCTCAACACCAACGCCTAACCGGTCTAGGCCTCGCCATAGACCAAGAGTAACAAACCGAAGTGACTCTCTCAAGCTCACACTAGCCTAGAGATCAAGTGGATGCAATTGCTACTCTCAAGCACTAGGATCACTCCAAATCCTTCACAAGTGCTTCTCTCCCTTGCTCTTGGCTTCCTCTGAGTTTCCTGCACTCCAACAATGGCCAAGACCCCTCAAGGGGCGGGCAACCAACTATTTATAGGCTACCAACCCAAACTAGCCGTTGCCCAAAAGTGCCCTGCGAAACTAGAGACCGTACAAAGGACCGTACTGTCCGGTCTCTTCCAGACCGTATTGTCCGGTCTCTATTTCCAGGCGCATCTCCATCTTCTTCTTCATCTCCAATGAAGACCGTACTGTCCGGTCCCTAGGACCGTACCGTCCGGTCGATTGTCCGGTCTTCATTTCTTCCACTTCCAGAAACTCCAACTTCTCTGTCTGGAAATCCTCTGATGACCGTACCATACGGTCCCTAGACCGTACTGTCCGGTCCTATTGTCCGGTCTTCATTTTCTCAGCATCCAGAGACTTCACTTCTCTGTCTGGATCTTCAATGAAGACCGCATTGTACGGTCCCTAGGACCGTACTGTCCGGTCTCTTCCGGATAAGCTGAAAACTTGATCCACTCTTGATCCTTGCTTCCAACTTCTTCATCCTTGGTTCCTCTTCTTCTCTTCAGCCACCCTAGCCCTCAAGAGACTCACAATGCATCCATTTGATCTCTAACCTAGTGTGCTCTAAGAGAACCAATTCGATCCCTCTTGATAGTCCGGTTTTTCCTATGGACTCAAGCTAACATCTAACCAAGCAACACTCGCTTGGATCTAGCATGTCCTTAGCCTTGATCCACATCTTCTCCGCGACTCCATCAAGCTCTCGATCCGAATTGTCGAGGCAACCAATCACCAAGTCGTCGATAGATAGAGTATGTGAGACGACGCTTCATTGACATGACCATTTGAATATCCTACAAGGAAATGTTAGTCACATCAATATGGTCACCCAATCACCAAAACATTCATACCTTTGGGGTTTCCAAACTCCAATGGTCATGAAGCTTACAATCTCCCCCTTTTTGGTGATTGGTGACAACACATATCATAAGATAGAGAATGTAAAGCGCAAGAGTGATTGATAAGATAGGATATGAAATGAAGAACAAGTAAAACGGAGAACAAAGTAGTCATAGCTCAAAAGGTATCACCTGCAAAATAGAGTTAAAGCACATGGGCGATATATATGGAATAAATACATGAGCTATGACCACAACTCTGTGATGATAAGATTATAAGATATTCCTGCAAAAGCAAGTGAGTGCACACATCATCACAGAAAGAGGAAACCTGGCAAGATAGATATAAATAAGTGCATCCAGGTAAACATACACAAACTCAGAGCAATATATCAGAGCAATATATCAACAACAGAGCAATATGCAGATATATAGATAAGAGCAAGTGTATGTAAATGAAACCAAGTGCATTCTTGATGAGCCAAACACAAGCAAAAGCAAATCAAGCTCAACAAGAACCACAAAGAACCAAAAGAATATACAATGAAGTACCAAATGATCTCCCCCTAGACAAAAGCTGTCTCACACTCCCCCTGAGCACAAGATCACTCCACTACTCCCCCTAGACCTATACAAGATCTCTCTATCTCTCTCCCCTTTGGCACCAATGACCAAAAAGAGAAAGGAAAGGAAAGAGAAAAACAGCTGTCCTACGCGTCGGAGGCTGGAGGAGGTGCAGTGGTGGTAGTCACTGAAGAGGTGCCCTGCTGCGGCTGCTGCTGCTCAGAAGAAGTGCCAGTGTACTCAAACTCTGGAGGTGGTGAAGGAGTCCTGGAGGGTGCTGTCTGCTGCTTTGGAGAAGTGCCTGTAGCAAGAGCCTCACGTAACTCCTCATGAGTGTAGCCAAAATCAGTGAGATCTGCTGAGGGCTCAACAACTCGAGGCGGAGTAGGTGTCCTGGGAGACTCTGTCTGCTCCACTGCTGCTGTCTCAGCTGTAGTAGTCACGACCTCTGCCTGTGAAGCTGTAAGAAGTGAGTCTGTCTGCACTGAGGCTGTCTGTGCTACTGTGTCGAAGTCAAGTGTACGAGCTGGCAGTGGTGACACAAAGAAGGGACTCGTCAGCTGAAGCGGTGAGAAGCTCGGAGCTGTAGTAGCTAGTAGTGCTGACGGAGTCATGGAGAGACCTGGTGAAGGAAAGTACTGCTGAGAAGGTCCTGCCTCTCCTGTCAAACCAGCGAACGTGGACGTCGACGGCCCCACCGTAGGTGCACCAGCAGGTGAGATGGGAGCCGTGAGTAAGGTGCTGAAGTACTGTCCCTGGCTGGAAGACTGTCCTCCCTGTGTCTGAGCAAACTGCTGCTGCTGAAGCTGCTGAAAGCGAACTGTATCTGGTGGCAGCACACCTGGGAAAGTGATAGGCGGGAAAGACGGGAGTCCTGGCAATGCCTGTCCAAAAAGACGAAGAGTCTGAGCGATCGCCTCGAAACCAGTGAAAAGCGACGACAAGCCAGAAGCCATCTCCCTCTGAGTGTGTACAACACTGTCTAGCATCTGTCGATCCCTCTCCCTATCCTCTCGCTGACTCTGGATCTCTCTGCGAAGGGCTGCTAGCTCTGCATGTAGTAGATCTGTCTGAGCTGGAGCTGTAGCAGACGCTGAAGGTCCTGCTCTAGAGTCCGGAGTCACGTCCTCAGGAATGGACTCCATATGGCTACCAGTCTGTATGTGCAACTCTGTCTCGGTAGCCGTGTCACCTGGCCCCTGTGAAGAACTCCCCTGTGAAGCTGACTCCCGGGCAGCAACCCGTCTGTCGGAGGCAGGTAGGGGTGTGTATGCTGTAGTCACCTTGGGCAGCTCGTCATAGTCCTCCTGAGACAACAACTGTAGCCTCCTCAGAATGTAGCAGATCAGAGGCGCAAAGGCTAAGTGTCTGGCAGCTATGCTCTCAGCAATAACATCCTCCATCTGGCACAGTATCAGATCAACTAAATCAAAACCTCTGTGCCTCAGCATCAACATCACAACCCACTGAGTAAGAATGGAGAACTGATCTCTGTATCCACTCCTGGGAACTATCGTCCTGCTCAGTATACTCCTGAGAACTCTGCCCTCATGTGTAAGTCTGGTGTGAGCTCGGCTGAAGTTCTCCGGATGAGGTGGAGGGAAAGCAATGCTCATGTCTTATCTGACGGTAGGTGTCCCCCAAGGGGTCTGCGGGGAGGCTCCATCCCTGGGTGAGCAAGTGGGAACACTCTGGTCTCGTGCTGGATGGTCTCAAGGGCGCTAACAAGGTCCTCCCTCGTAACTCTGTGGGGCTGTCCTCTGAGCATGAACCAAATAGCTGAGCGGTCTGGCGCTATCCACAATGAAGCATAGAAGTCCATCACGATGTCAATATCCCATCGCATCGCTGTGGTGATGATCTCCTGGAGGCCCGGGATATAAGACAGGTGCTGTGTGAAATCCGTCCCGGCACCTCTGCTGGCAGCCTGTATGCTGCAGTGCTGGTGAGTGACAAAGAGCTTGTCAGGTCCATCTGTCCGCAGTCTACTCCTCAAACCAGCTGCTATCCTCTGCTGAAGAAGTGTCCAGAAACGACCTCCTGCCTGTGGGTCTCTCCTGGTAGGTACCCAAGTCTCCTCAGCAACTCTCCTGAACTTCTTGAGGACGGGGCCTGGCAGCCTGAGTGCGTCCTCAGCAAGCACGTCCCTGAGAGTAGCAGTCCTGTCAAGGGCACAGAACTTCACGGCCATCCTCTGTCTGTCAGCCTCTCTGACCTCGGCATCTGAGTGGGAACTCTCCTCTGCCTCTGACTCTGGCTCCTCCTGCGCGGTCCTCGACGTACCAACCTCGCGGGTGGACGGAGTCCGCTGCACTGTAGCTCTAGCCCTGGAAGACCTCCTCGGAGTCTCCCCCTGTCCTCTAGCAGGCGTGTCCCTGATCCTGAGGCCAGTGTCCCTGCTAGCTGGTAGGTCAACCTCTGCTGCCCTGAGAATCCGGTCCAACTCTGGATCACCAGTCCTCTGCTTCTTCTTCTTGGGCTGCTCGACAAGCTTGGCCTTGCCCCTGTCACGATCTCCTCTGCCCCTGCCTCTGCCTCTGCCAGAACCTCCTGCCATAACTGCTGACTAGGCTGCAGACAAGATAGGGCGAGTGAGCTTGGCTCACCAACCCGTCCACTGACGGCTGACTGCCAAAGATAGGACTAAGGGCTTGGCCCTCAATCCGTCCACTGTCTCTGCTCTGCTGTCAACTGCCCACTGTCCGCTGACAACTGCCACTGCACGGTAGGAATAGACAGGGTATATGAGTATAGAATAACCTACTAATCTACAAGCAAGAATCGTAGGTAAGCGCATGAATCTATATGAAGTCCTAGCGCAGAGGTAAAGGACACAATGCCGGCAAATATGCAATGGGGGAACTACGGCATTGTTGATTATCGGTGGAGATCGACTAGTGTACATAGATCATATGCAATAGACACAATGTACCACTAATCGAGGAAATGCTAGTGTCGAGCTAGGTGTATGGTATGGAACAGAAATCGACACAAGCGACCAACAACCAAAATGTCATAGATAATTGAAGTGCGACACTCGAACACTATGACATATGGCAGGTAAATGACCTAAATTGCATTGTAGTGGATTGAAATTTACGACAAATGCAACAAAGGTTCGATTTTTCTAGGGATTTCAAACGATGAAGGAATTTGAATGGCTCAAACCCTAGATAGGTATCGGATACGCGGCTACTGTGCAATTTGTGACATCAGGAGCTCACCGAAGCAATCAATTTGACGACGATCGTCGAGGTGGTGGTGTTGTTCTTGGCTTCGGTGAGTCGCCGGACAGTAGCTCGTCGCGCGCGAGATGGAAGAAGCACCAGCTCGAAATCACGCGCGTGGAATGGATGTGCTCCTCGGCACTGAGCTCAGCGAGGTCCTCGTCCTCGTCTCCAGCTCCGGCAGGCGGCGCGCGCAGGCGAGGTGAAGCGGCGGCGGCTCGGCGAGTGCGGCGGCGCGATGTTAGGGTTTGCGTTGTGCGCGGGCGCGTGTGGTGGAGCAGGTGTCGCGCGAGCGCGGTGGAGGAGGAGGGGCGGCGAGGGCTCGACGGCGGCGAACGGCGGGCGGCGGGCGCGGGGCGGTGCGCGGGCGGGAACGGCGAGGGGCGGCGAGAGCGGCGAGCGGCGGCGTAACGGCGAAGGGATGCACAGTAACCCGTCGGGCGGCCGTTAGGATAGGTTAATTTCGAATCGACGGCCATGATTGATCGGGAAAGGAATCAACGGATGAGATTGGATGAGATCTCCCGATGAAGTTAACCAGACCGTATGGTACGGTCATAGGGATCGTATTGTACGGTCTCCTTTGGAACCCTGACAGTTAAGCTATAGAGACCGCATTGTACGGTCTGTAGGACCGTTTTGTCCGGTCTCCTTTCTGCCTCAGGTTTCGAAGGATCTCGTGCAAAAGCACACCGTATTGTACGGTCCCTTTGACCGTATTGTACGGTCAGGTCCAGAAATGCTGATTTTCAAGGAATTTCCTTCTAAGTCCAAGTTTCTTACACAAAAACCAATTAAACACCAAACATGGACAAGAAGGGGAACTCTCAAACACTCCTTTGAAAATAGACCAATATAGGTTGCGCATAGGCTTATAGTAATTTTTCAATCGGCAAATAAGAAGCAACCAATAAGAACCAAATGCGATAAAACCAAAGGAGGGGTATGTATGAGTCCTTTGCCTATGATCCGTGCAAGTAGATTTAACCTTGAGGATCATGTAGCAAGACTCAATGGGCATGAAGCACAATTCTTTTCTTTAGTCACACTTCTATGAGATGTGAGATCATATAGTGAATGAAGCACTTCCTCATAGTGTGACAACTCCTTTGTGATTTCCTATATGCAATGCATGAGACAAGCATATCATACAAATGCAAGGGAAAATAAACATGCCATGTGATATGCAAGCAAAGTTAAGACAACGCATAAAGGAAACCTACTCAAGGCCAAGTTTGAACCTCTCTCAAGCTTACTCACTATGAGCCAAACCTTGCCTTGAGTCCATCGGTCCACCAACTCAAGCATCCCCCATGCTCATAGCTATCTTGAGAAAGTTAGACCTTGAACTAATTTTTATGTTCTTTTCTTTTTAGTTATTAACATATGCATGAATGCAAACATACTAGTTCACAAAGGAGCACCTAGCTACCATGCAAGCAATGCAAGAAAAGAAACTACTATGATACAAGTTACCTCCTTGAAGAGTAGATTTGTCGATGAAGCACTCGAAGCTTGTGGTGGACGTTCATGAGTTGTCGTTGCGGCGCACGGTCCACCACCATCACCCTTCTAGGTCTTGTTCTTGGGAGCCCACTCGCACTTGGTTGGCCTCTCAAGGTCAACTATGCATTTGGGCACCCAAATCTTCCTCATCATCCTCCTCTTGTCGGGTGATCCAAGAGCCTTTGCCTTCACCTTGCCTTTCTTGTCCCTAAAGAGCTTGTAGTGTGTATTTCCATGGAACAAGTTAGCGTTAGGCAAAACCTTGGAACTTCTCACCTTGGGACAATTCTTGCTAGTGTGGCCGTCTCGGCAACACTTCTCACAATAGTAGTCGTCCGCCATGAGGGGGACTACCCAAGGTGGGATGTCCTCGTCCTTGCCGATGAGGTTGATGGCGGCGGGGAAGGAGCCGAGTCCCTTGTGCCGGGGTTGTTCACAAGGTTCCGACCAAGTATCTCCTTATGGATGGTCCTTCCCCTTGTGAGCCTCTCGAAGCCGTCCATCACCGAAGCTCTCTCCTCCTTGAGTTGATGATATTCCTTCAAGATTTTCTCATCAAGAGAGATGCTCTCAAGAGAGGGAGTTAGTCCATCACAAGTAATATATGAAGAATCGGAAATAGATGAACTAGAAGAAGAAGTGTTACACTTTTCGAGGAGGGATTGATGTTCTTCCTCAAGAGCCTTGAACTTGCCGTTGAGCCTCATGTGTTCAACCTTGAGCTTGTCATAGCTTTCATCCAAGGTCATGAGCGAAGTGGAAAGGTGCTTGATCTCATCCTCTAGTAACTTGGACTTCTCCTTGAGCTTCATGTGATCTTCCTCAAGCTTGTCATAGTCCTCATCAAGAGCCTTGTGAGAGATGGATAAGTCCCTAAGTTCACCCTCAAGTTGACGAACTCGGAAGGCGGCCACATCATGTTCCTTCTCCAACCGAGCAATGGTCTTGTCCTTCTTCATGATCATCTTGCCGGTTAGGAGAATGCTATCCAAGAGTTCCTCATATGTGGGCTTATCCTCCTCACCAAACTCTTCATCGGACTCGCTCTTCTCATCTTCACTACTATCATCATCTTTGGCCATCAAGCAAGTAGGTGGTGGAGGTAGAGTCTCGGAGATGTTGGTGAGAGCTATGCCGGCCATCTTCTTTCCCTTGGAAGATGAGTCATCACTTTCTTCTTCATCACTATCATCATCCGAAACCCACTCTCCAACATAGAGTCCCTTGCGAGATGATCTTCTCTTTTCTTTGCCTCTAGAGCTTTCCTTCTTGACAAACCTCTTCCTTGCCTTGTACTTGCTTCTAGGGTCTTCTTCTTCATCATCGCTTGACTCTTGAGTCTTCTTCTTGCTCTTCTTGATTGGCTTCGGGCATTCCTTGGCAAAATGACCCTTCTCCCCACAATTATAGCACTCGGCATCTTTCTTGTTGATGAATCTTCTCTTGAAGAAGTTGCTTCTCTTCATGAGGAGTGCTAGATCATTGGGATGAAGTTGCAACAAGTCTTCAACGTCTTCTTCAAGCTCTTCATCACTTGAATCTTGAGTCACCACCTTCTTCATCTTCTTGCTTGACCCCTCGGATGCAAAAGCAAGATTCTTGGAGGGCTTCTCATCAAGCTTCTTGTCGAGGTGGTAGCTCTCGAAGGCGGTGATCTTCCCAAGTAGCTTGTGGGTGGTGAGGTCTCGCATGTCGGTGTTGAAGAGGCATGTGATGAGTGCTCCATATTTCTCCCTTGGGAGAATCCTCAAGATCTTCCGCACAAGGTCACCTTCATCAATCTTCTCCTTCACACCGAGCGAGTTGATATCCTCTACAAGCACATTCAAGCGAGAGTAAGCATCATTGATTAGCTCATTTGAAGACATGGCAAAGTCATCATACTTGTTCTTTAGCACATAGTATCTTTCCTCTTTCACGTCCGTGGAACCCTCATGAATTTGTTGAATTTGAGTCCACACTTCATGAGCGGTACCCGCGGACTTGACTCGAGCAAAGACCTCTTTAGTGATAGCTTCAAACAAGGCATTTTTAGCTTTAGCATTTGCCTTTGCAAGATTCACATCTAGAGTACCAATGGGAGTCCTTAGAGAGACACCGGTACTTACCACCTCCCATGCGAGAGGATCGAGAGCCTCGAGGTAAGCTTGCATGCGAGCTTTCCAATAGGCATAGTCGGTCCCATCGAACGGGGGCGGCCCATGATCTCTCGGCATCCTTACTCAAGGCGGTTAAGCCCTATTTGAGCAACGAGGCTCTGATACCACTTGAAAGGATCAAGGGCA
Organism: Eragrostis nindensis; assembly: GCA_012490785.1. Taxonomy (NCBI): domain Eukaryota; kingdom Viridiplantae; phylum Streptophyta; class Magnoliopsida; order Poales; family Poaceae; genus Eragrostis; species Eragrostis nindensis. Next base: position 162,358 of record JAAXCT010001258.1, read on the forward strand.
CCGAGAGGGGGGGGTGAATCGGTGTGTCAACAATTTCTCCCAAACGTACTTTAGGCGTGAAGCTAGCAAGACTAGATATGGTGATAACAAAAGCAAGCGATGCGCGCACACAATCTAGTCTATGCAACAAGCAACACCCTAGCAAGCAATTCTACCAAGTAGTAAAGCTAACAAGCAATTCTACCAAGTAGTAAAGAGACAACCTATCATGCAATTCTACTAGCACATAAAGTAAATGCGGAAGCGTAAATGCTAGTATGTAAAGGAGATAAGGATAGGAATGCTCATGATTTTTCCCGTGGTCTCGGAAGGGTGGCGCCTTCCCCTACTCCACGTTGGGTCACTCCCGCCGGAGTCTCGACCCCGTCCCTCCGCTCGAAGGCGATCCCTCCTAGAGCACACTTCACCCTCCGAGTGAAGTCGCGGGCACGTCCCGCCGGGCTCGATCCCGGGTACTCTTCCGGAGGTAAGGCTCCGCACGTGATGCGTGCCAAAGGGCGCTCCACTAGTGATGCTTCTTTCGCACGGGAAGCTCCAAGACCGTGTACAAACTTGTGTTAGCTTCCACAATCTCCTTGGACAGCTCAACACCAACGCCTAACCGGTCTAGGCCTCGCCATAGACCAAGAGTAACAAACCGAAGTGACTCTCTCAAGCTCACACTAGCCTAGAGATCAAGTGGATGCAATTGCTACTCTCTCAAGCACTAGGATCACTCCAAATCCTTCACAAGTGCTTCTCTCCCTTGCTCTTGGCTTCCTCTGAGTTTCCTGCACTCCAACAATGGCCAAGAGACCCCTCAAGGGGCGGGCAACCAACTATTTATAGGCTACCAACCCAAAACTAGCCGTTGCCCAAAAGTGCCCTGCGAAACTAGAGACCGTACAAAGGACCGTACTGTCCGGTCTCTTCCAGACCGTATTGTCCGGTCTCTATTTCCAGGCGCATCTCCATCTTCTTCTTCATCTCCAATGAAGACCGTACTGTCCGGTCCCTAGGACCGTACCGACCGGTCGATTGTCCGGTTCATTTCTTCCACTTCCAGAAACTCCAACTTCTCTGTCTGGAAATCCTCTGATGACCGTACCATACGGTCCCTAGACCGTACTGTCCGGTCCTATTGTCCGGTCTTCATTTTCTCAGCATCCAGAGACTTCACTTCTCTGTCTGGATCTTCAATGAAGACCGCATTGTACGGTCCCTAGGACCGTACTGTCCGGTCTCTTCCGGATAAGCTGAAAACTTGATCCACTCTTGATCCTTGCTTCCAACTTCTTCATCCTTGGTTCCTCTTCTTCTCTTCAGCCACCCTAGCCCTCAAGAGACTCACAATACATCCATTTGATCTCTAACCTAGTGTGCTCTAAGAGAACCAATTCGATCCCTCTGATAGTCCGGTTTTTCCTATGGACTCAAGCTAACATCTAACCAAGCAACACTCGCTTGGATCTAGCATGTCCTTAGCCTTGATCCACATCTTCTCCGCGACTCCATCAAGCTCTCGATCCGAATTGTCGAGGCAACCAATCACCAAGTCGTCGATAGATAGAGTATGTGAGACGACGCTTCATTGACATGACCATTTGAATATCCTACAAGGAAATGTTAGTCACATCAATATGGTCACCCAATCACCAAAACATTCATACCTTTGGGGTTTCCAAACTCCAATGGTCATGAAGCTTACAGCCGGGCGCGCGCTCGTGCCACGGGCAGGGCGGGGGCGCGGGGAGAGAGAGAGGCCTGGGCGGGGCGGAGGCGCGGGAGAGGGAGAGGCCGGGCGGCCCGAGGAGAGGGAGAGCTTGGCGTTGCTCTCAGAGAAAGAGAAGAAGAGAGGAAGAGAGAGAAAAAAGAAATAGTGACTTGGCATCAGAAAAAAAGAAAAAAGAAAAGAAATAGTGATGTGGCACCTGACATATGGGTCCCACTGTGTCACGTAAGACAAAACCACTCTCAATATCGCCTAGGGAGGTAAATCGCACCAAGGTGATGAGTTCAGGGTATCAGATATCCGGTTTTATAGTTGATGGTGAAAATTGCGCTACCCCTAATAGTTGAGGGAGGCAAATTAGACTTTTCTCTTGTTTTTTCTCTTTCTGGATCCCGTTTCAGGCCCGTTTAGACCCAGCAAACATTAAGCCCAATACTCGTCCCATCGCGCATGCCCACCACCAATCCGCAAGCCGCAACCCGTTTCCCTGCGCCGCCCCTCCCCTGCTCGGCGCGTCCCAACTCCGCGTCGTCGCGCCACCCCTCCCCGGCATCGCGTCCCTCTCTTCTCTCATCCAGTTATCCTGCGTGTCTGCGTCGCGGACGACGAGCCCCGCCGCAAAGCCCAAAACCCTAGCCCTCCTCGCTCCTCGCCCCGAAACCTCGCGACAGCATGGCCGCATCCACAGCGGGCGGCGGCGGCGGCGGCGGCGGCGGCGGCCCCGCTCTCCGCCGAGGCCGCGGCGGCGCTCAGCGAGGGCGTGGGCCTCGTGTTCGCACGGTGGACGGCGCTGCAGATGGCGGTGCAGAACCAGTGGGGCGGCCGCGACTCCCGCGCCAAGGCCGACCAGCTCGGCGCGTCCATCGTCTCGTGGTTCTGCCACTCCAAGGGTACTACCCCTTTCGTTTAACTTCCTTCGTCTCCGCCACTGGGTAGGATCTGGTAAAGAAAGGTGCCTCTTTGATCGGTTTAATTTCTGTTATCTTCATTCGGGTGGATTGTAAGATTTTTTTTCTCTCTGTAGCATCTTGTAGTTCTTGCTCATCGAGCGGGGATTTTAGTTTGTAGATTAGTTGTTCAGTTTTGATTCGCGAAGGGAACAAACTTATCCTTCCCATGAATTTATCATCTTTAATTATTGTGGCTACTATACGGAGATGAAAGACAAAGTATGGTTTTGTCAATTGTAGGTTTTCTTTTCAGTTTGTTGTGATTGAAATAGTGGAACAGACTGTCAGGCATCCAATTTTCAACTGATGGAATAAAATGGGTGCCCTCTTTGGTGTAAAATTGGTAGTGAAATCACCAAACTGGCTGCTTGCACTAATCATGATAGCAGTTTAGTTGCTAGCTTGTAACCACTTATAATGGCATATGACTCATTCTGTATTGTTTATTGCAAGCTGAATATGTTGTGGAAGCTTGAGTGATATAATTACATTGAGCAATAACGGAATTTCGATTAACTGTTATGTCGAAAAGGCATAATTTTCTGTTTGCTGTCAATGCTGGCTATGGCCAATTGTTTTTTGCTATTCTTTTACGCTATGAAATTTTCTTTTGAGAATAGGATGTTATAAATGACTCACTACTCTCCTAACAGGAGTACACGTCTCAAAAAAAAAAAAGGACAAAACAAACAGAATTTGAATACAGATAATAACTGGACAGTTTTAGTAAAGGAAGCGTGGTTTACCAAGGAATTAGGGGGCCACCATCTAGTTTCCATTGGAATTTCATATCCTGGTAAACTTGAAAAGAGGTAAATTTGGAAAGTATTCCTAATCAAATGGGGTAACTTGAAAAGTATGCCTAGTCAAATGAGGGGTTCGATAAATTTTGCTTGTATGTGTAGCTTCATAATTTTGATATAAGTTGAAAGTATCTTTACCAATGGGAGTGACTCTGTTTGCAGTGCAGCTTTTAATCTTGAGCCATATTTTTCTCTCTGTTTTAGGGATAACATTGTACCATCTTTATTCTGTTTTCGTTACACTTTGGTGATTTGTATCAATTCCAAGCGGACAAGCGTACGTCATTACACATTATTATGCTTATTCATATTTTAAGATGTTCAGAGAACGTGAGAAGGATTCTTATCTATTTTTTTTCACAGCTTCAGTTTATCTTAGGAAATCAAGTTTTTTGCATCTATTTGTAGGTTGTGTTGTGAGATGAGGTTTTGGCATGGCATATTTTGGTAATGGGTTTAATTTTTTCATCTTAAATCCTTTTGGGTATGTCTTATTAATTTTTTCATTTTCAGGTCCACATTATTTCGAAGACTTGGTTGATATGATGTATGAAACTATTTCTGAATCACTCAATTCTGACTTTGAGGATGGTAGTGTTGAAGAGGTATTTATTTCCCTTATTTCATGTTCAGCTCCAACCTAATCTTTAACATGTTGAAGTATTGCCCTTAATCAAGTTCTAGTTAAAATGGCATGGATACGTTACTCATTACTCTATTCCACTGTGGACCTGTGCATATTTCTTACTTGGGAAATATTTCTACAGGACGCTGATAAAAGTAGCTTATGCTCTAGGGCATTGCCTTTTTTTTTTTTAGGAAATTCTGTTGCATTGCTGCAAGACATTACTGGGGGCAGGTGGAGTGAGAAATGTGTTCAAAACGAACGTTATGCCCTCACCTTCGCAACTTTTTACTTTTTATAATCCATCTTGGAATTTTGTAGAATGATGCTCTTTTTGACCTATTATTGATTTTTTTTCCAAAATTTTCTATGAAACTTCTGTAACATTGTTTAGGGTCATAATGGTCTTTTTCCACCTCTTCATTTTTTTTTTGTGTCCTGCAACCAATACTACGTTTTTGTAATGTCCTACATCCAATATTGACCCTAATGGTGTCTTGATGCCAAAGCACATTTTATTAGTGTCCTACAGTAAATATTCCTTAGTTTTTGAAAACGGTGGTCATTCTTGATTTATCATTAGTGCGATGTACTAAATTTCAACATTTTACTTGCGGTAAGTGTATCATAGTCTATCTGCTGTTTTTAATTAGCGTTTTTGTACATGTCTGTTCTTTTCATAAGTTGATTGTACCTTGCTCTTGGCACTGGATTATGCTAAAAATATATTCAGAGACATGATTGTTCATCATATTACCTTATTATATCATGACTATTGCTGTTGAATATAAAGTTTTGTGACAGATAGGTATAGCTGGCCAACGGGCCTTTCTGGGTTGGCACGGCCCAATTACGATCATGCACGTGCCCTTTTACACAGGCCACAGGCCACGACATAACCCATTTAATTTTCGTGCCGTGCCGTGCTGGCCCATGAGCCGTCGCCTCGGCCGAGGAATGGCCCACCTTGTCTTACACGTGCTCGTGCTGTGCCGGCCCATGGCCCGCTTAAGTGCGTAGACTTTATTTTTCTCCTATTTTTTATGATTTTTTTAATACGAATTATTGTTAAACGGGCCGTGTTCATGCCCATGCTGGTGCCGCCCGTGCGGCTAGCAATAGGCTGACTGTACTGAGAATAAACGTGACGTGGTCGTGCCGCCCAACGGGCCGACAATTCGGCCCATGTCATATTTCGTGCCTGCCCGGGCCCGGGCCCGGGCCCATCCAACGTCGTGCCGTGCCAAAAAAAAAAAAAAAGCCGTGCTTCGTGCCGGCCATTTATCCCAGCCCAGCTGGCCAGCTATACAGGTAGGTAGCCCAAGAAGTCGTGATGGGTGTTGGACTTTGGGAGATTCTTGGTTAAAATGACATTTTTTATTAAGAAAATCTTATTAGTTCAGAAGAAGTCAAGCTTGTATCAAGTGTTACATTACTTCATCTAGTTTGTCGCTAAGGGAACATGTATTACACTGTTCTGCAGCAGACAACCTCTATTGTTAGTTAGTTTGACGCTCATTTTGTTCATAGAGAGTGTGCCATGTGTTCGTTAGTTTCAATACGTTTTGTTGCATACAGGTTGCGGAACAGTTGTTGATTATGCATGAAGAATGCCAGCAAAGAAACTATTCATCAATTGAGAAGCTAAGGAATTTACATGTTCAGGGGAATGCTGTTTCCCAAAGTATACAGGTATGAAACCAGGTGTTTCATTTTACTATATCATATGTTTAGAAAGTAGACATTTACCAGTTCTTGCAACCTTGTACGTCATCACAACCTCCATCCTATCTAATTTAGTGCTGCATCTGTTCTTACTAAGTTCACTTGTGCCGCAATTTAGAACCAAAATGTTATTATATTCTCTTGTGGTTTTTATGTTTTAATAGGTGAATGTATTTTTCATTACTGATCTTGTGGTCTTTCTAATATGAATGCATTTGTCTCGCTGTGAAGCTGTGACTTAATTGTGGGTGGGTGATTTAATTGTGGGTGGGTTGCGTGTTATATTTTGCTCTGAAAGATGATGTGGATCATGGGAGCATGGGGCAATGTGATCTCTGTTATGTTTACAGTTTAAAAAAATTGTGTATATGTACTGTTTAGAAGGTGAATTTGAACATTACCAATGATTCTTGAATACCATACTGACCACTTGTCACTTTCCATTCTTCCAGAATCATGTATTCAAGATTCAATTGTTTAACTGAATTAGCCTACCAGTTTATTGCGCTTCTGCTCAGATTTTCACATGATAAATATTTCTTGAGAAATGACAAATTGTTACTGCCCTGCTGACAGTTCTGCTGGAACTTTGTGTTATTAATTGATTTCCTTCTCATGAGCAGATTCCGATTGGTGACAACGATGATAGTGATAGCTCAGATGATGATGATGATGCCTCGATGATGGTTGATGAACCAGTTGCGCCAGAGGGGATGGCTGATGGGTGGACGGTTGTTCCACCTAGGCGTCGCTGCGGCAATAATTAGACAGAGGAGACATTGGTAAGACTTGCAGTGGAAAGTGTTTTTGTCACCGAGATGCTTCATTGTTATAGCTATTAGCTGTGTTGCTCTGATTTCATCAGGGATGTTGAACGCATACACCTTTCCCCAAGCACTTGGATCGCACACGCACAAAGAAGAAAATAAGAGCTGGTGCTTTTTGCGTGTTGTTTGTGGCCGCATTAGAGACCATGCATAGTGAAGCAAAATGCATCTACCACTATCTAGCTTAGATGTTCACCGGGAAAGATGGTCCTATCGTTTTGTCAGAGGAGCATGGCAATTAACTGAATCATCGGACAATTTTTGGCCTATACTACACATGGAATCTGTACACAAGGTAAACAGAAAGATTGGGAGTTTTCAGAGATATTGAAAAAACAGAAAACAGACAATAATCTATTTGGACAGCAGATTCTCCAGACAATCGAATGAAAATAACCAGGTTTGCCAAACACCTAACTTATTTGGACATGGATCCTCTAGATAGGGGCTTATCAGAATAGCCTGCTTCTCAGATAAGCAAGTTCTAGATAAGCGGAAACAAACATGGCCTATAATTATGAAGTTGAGATCAAGCCTAATTTATTCAATACACTAACAAACCAAGAGAAAAAGCATAGTGGAGTTAGAAACACATGAAGTTCGAAGAAACAAGTAGGTAACGTGTCTACCAAAGCCCCAGCTTAATTACCAACAAATCCTGAGTTGAGATTGCCAGTATATATTCAACCAGCCGCTGCTGAATGGGATCAAAGATGTATGTTTTTGGGTCACTCTACTGCATGTCAACTTCGAATAAAGCTTTTTTCAGTCTCCACGCTACAGAATGTCTAGTCTTCGTTGGTTGCTGCCCTTTGTCACATTTGCTTGGTCTGAGGTCCACCGTAATGTGCTTGGATGCCACACTGACAATCTGCTTGCTCAGGAAAGTGCATCAAGCTCAGCCGATCGGAATCAAGCGCCTGAGTAAACGTGCTGCAGCCCTCATGCCTGGGGTGTTCTTCATCCTCCATTCCTCCCGCCTACTCTCTTTCCTCCCACCCCCCACCGCTCCCGTGCCAACGTGGCTCCCGCCGCTGCCGCCTCCACGGTCATGTCCCCATTGTGAGAATTCGACGTCATCGCCCCAGCATCTTGTGCAGTGCAGACGCCCTGCCTCCATGAGGTTGAGTTGCCGTCACCATGGATGACTTTCATATGATCGATTGCCTGCATCAATTTTTGCTCAGATTGATGTCCGTCACCGCTAAAATGGATTCATTGGAAGGTTTAGAAGGTAAGGGTACGATCAGTTTCGTCGATTTCATGGTTTGTGCTATCAATTTTGCAATTTTGCATTTTTGCGGTCGAAAAGGGGGAGATGATTTTTCACCCCTCGCCATAAATTTGTAAAATTGCCAACACAAATGATGAAATAGGAAGAATTGATCACACCCTTACCTTCTAGGCCTGGAAAAGAATCCATTTTGGTGATGGCTCATTGAGTTAGTTATTTTGGCTTCGCTCTCATTATCCATACTTGTTCACTGGATTCTTGTCCTGAGCAGGGTTTCTTGATTACATCTGGTCATTCTTCTTCTAGGTGCCAGAGAAGAAAATACTAGTATGCGTGACGCGGTTTGCAGTTGGCTTGATTTGCGCTTAGTCCCACGGAATGTGACATGTGAGGTAGGTGGTGGCCTTATGGAAATAAGCACAATTGTCTTGATAGTTAGGGTTGGAAAGTAGATTGGACCGCAGAACATATGACATTATACTAGCAGATTTTTCAGATAATGGAATAGAATTATCCCGGCCTCTGTCGTTTCGACATGTATCCTCATTTTACTAGCAGATAGATTTACATTTGTTACTTAACGATATTCCTAAGCCTTGTCTACCAGAAGAATACAATATCATGTAGGAGTACACTAGATGAAATGATATAATGATGTTTCGTCAACAGGTGATCTGCTACTGTCCGGCACAAAACATCCTCTGTCGGCTTTACAACTACTACTGCCTATCAAAGGTGGCCTGGCCACTGGCCAGGCAAATTCTTGGGGGATGGCGCACATCTCTCCCGAGTTCTGCTGCTCGTCTGACTCTGACGGATGTTGTCCTGTCGGCCTTGCTATCTTAGAGCGTCCTCAATGGTAGAGTTAGTTAAGAGTCAATAGTTAACTCTTGTAAGAGAATAATATGAGGTGGGCTCTATATTTAAGTCTCTTATTTCTCTTAGAGACTAGCTCTTGAGCAAGAGCTAGTTACTGAGCAAGAGCTAGTTACTGTCTCTCTTCTTTTTCTCTAATAAACAATTCTAAGAGTCACCCTTAGAGCCAACCTTTGGGGACGCTCTTATGCCATGGGAAACCTTGGAGGCATAAAACAGTCATTCACAGAATCACAGCCTTTGACGAGGCACGGCGCATCCACAGCCGTATTTTCCGGAAAATTACAAGTCTTGGCTCTCTGTACCAACCTCTACCAACAATTTACCCACACTAACGTCTCGGTTCGTGAGGCGATGTTAAACGGTCATCTGACAATGCAACTCAGATCATGGTTAATTAAAGTTGCCAAAGAGGATCTTGCACTGCTGCGAGGCATCAGCCAACGTTACCTCTGATATTGCTTGAAGACCGTGACGACTTGCGCCGGCTTCACTACCAGTGCTGCGTACAAGAAACTGTAGACACCGGCCGAGATGTACGCCAACAATCACACAGCTGGAGCGTGCTTTCCTTCAGGGCGTCAACCTAGTTCAAAGCTCTCTGCCTGCCCCCTCTGTAACTCTGTTTTTTTTAAGGAAACTATGTAACTCTACTCTTACAATTTATCACCTCTTTGTTGGCTATCCTCTATCAGAGACTACAGGCGTGTTTGGATGACACCCTGAGCCAGGCAGCCTGCCTCAGGCCCGAGCGTCAGCCGCGGGCTTCCGAAATCGGATGCCTGAGGATGCTGCCTGCCTCAGGTGAGTTTGTCAGGTCTCCAACCACACTAGCCCTTCTGTGCTCGCCTCCTACCGGTGGCCACCACCATCAACGACAACATCGACGGACTCACTACATACCATAGATGACGTTGCTTTTGCACATTGGGCCCCTAAGCTGTGCAACGCCATTCTCGTCTTCCCGTGGCAGGAATGGAAGTTTTCAATGACATTGCTATGACCGATGCACTAAGCAGCATTTGTTGAAAGAGCATTTGCGCCTATGGGTTGTTCGTGCCTCACGGTCGATACCTACTGGCGTTATGTTAGAATGGTGCGCGCAGCTAATTGATTTTAACTAGATGATCAACTACTCTCCCAGGGGTACAATCTCGGTTTAATCTTGGCTATTAAGCAACGATCTCACAATAATTTCCTCAGTTTTATTGATGTTTGTCAGTGATATGAGAACCAGGGTCTTCTTAAGTCACACATACTTTTTGAACTTAATTTTTCAAAAAGCTCAACTACCAAGACAAGACAAAACTTTTCATATGAAAAGCCACCATGTCTCTCCTCTCTCCCATGCACTTGATATAATAAGGTCTCGTGGACCAAGGTGGAAGTTCCTTGTCAAGCAGATAAAGAGAAAAACAACTCATACATGCACCCAAAGTCCAAGACAAGAATACTGCATGCACCAAAAGTCAAAGAAAACAATAGTCCAACCACTCCAACAATTTATTGTTATTTGCATGGAGCCAGCGTGGCGCCCCCCTTATTCATGCTATATATAAGAGCAACTCTAACAGAAGCCCCTACATACGATTCGGGGGCTGACAGGGAAAAACACCGCTCCAACGAAGCCCCTACTCGGGGCCGTATTCCAGGGAGGCCCTCAGATTCTTGCCTCCAGCCCCTTCTCCTGGGGGCTTGCCTCCCGGCCCCTACTCGACTGCTGTGGCAGTTTCCCTTCATCGTCCGTAGGAAACCACCGACCTCGCCGCCGATCCAAGCCGTCGGACGCCATTGCTGAGCCCGGACTCCTTATCGACCTCATCCCCGCCGCCACCGAGCTCGCCCAGTGGCCCGGCAACACTCGCCCCCGAGCTCACCGTCGACCTGGGCCCCGCCACCCAGCCGCACGGCCACCCCCGCCGCTCTCCCATCCACATGCTTCGCCGCTAGATCCGGCCAAGCCAACGCCGGTTGGGGCAGACGCGGCAAGAGAGAGCGGCCCGGGCAGGGACGGCGCGACAAGAGGGAGAGGGACCGGGGGCTGGCTGGCATGACGAGAGGGAGAGCCGCGAGGGACCAGCACCACGCGGGGTTGGGGGTGGTGTGCTGCGGCAAGAGAGAGAGAGAGAGAGAGAGAGAGAGAGAGAGAGAGAGAGAGAGAGAGAGAGAGACGGGGCGTCGTGGAATAAAAGAAACAAATGAATATGAGACAATGACCAATGGGTCCACCTGTCATAATAAATGTAGGGGCTGGTGTTGGAGTACATAGCAAAAATCAGAGCCCCATACCAAAGAGAGAGTCCACCTACTTAGAAAGTACAGGCCCTGATTTGGGGTCTCTCATTGGAGTTGCTCTAAAGGGGAAAACCAACACAAAAGCATGACTTCATCCTCTCCTCTTCGTGGCTTCGAGAGTCCATTCACTTTGGCAGTTTGGCTAGATTAGGCTCTTCCTCCATGGGCCTCTTGTTCATATGGCGCCACATAATAGAAACACAATGTATGATGTAGGGTGATATTATTATCATTGGGGAAGGCTGGACTTGGGTAAAAATTTTGTGTGCTTACTACCCTATCAGAATCCTTTCGTGGGAGATTAGTGTATTCAACGCCATGCCCACGCACATGCAGTAATTTGTTTACGCTTTCATGGTCGCTTCGCGTAAAAGATTAATCCGGCCACTTTGAGTCATTAGCTATTTAAGTTGGTGCATCTCTCTACAGACTTTTCATGTGGTACTAAAGCTTCACTTCATCCACCACATGGCAGGAGCAGCCAATGCAAATCCATGGGCCTCAATACTCCCCCCTCAAAGGACTTGACATCCTCGTCGAGGCAACTCACTCGCGCAGGGGACAAAACGCACAAGAATGTTCCTTCCTGGCCACGTCCAGCACGTGCCATGCTATCTTCCAGTCACGTCGGGCACACGCGCCATGCACACTGTGACTGCGTCCGTGACACATAGCGAAGGTCTGCTGTGATTACTAGCTTAACGAGTCAGGCAGGACGAAGGCTTTTAGACGACCTTGAAATTAAGGAGATATGCCTCCATGGTCGGTTGTTTACTTGGAGCAATAAGAGGCAACATGCAACTCTGGAGCGCATTGACAGGATCTTTGTAACGGTCGACTGGGAGGAGCTCTTTCCCCACTGTATGTTACATACCCTCTCATCTAGATGCTCCGACCATGCCCCTCTGCTTCTACAGCTTGACGCAGCATGGCACCCAAAACGTTGCTTCCGCTTTGAAGCCATATGGCCGAAGTTCGATGGTTTCGTGGACGCCGTAAAGGCAGGATGGAGTATCCCGTGCCCTATTGAGGACCCTCTTCGGACTATAGATCAGAAGATGCGGGCCGCTGCCCGCGCCTTGTAGAGTTGGAGTGCACGCTTTGTAGGCAGCATCCGCACCATGACCGAGGTCGCAAAAGAAATTATCTTGAGGTTCGACGTGGCCCAGGAACGGTGGTCGCTTTCCGTGGCAGAAATTGGACTTTGTCGTTGAGCCAAATTGAAATACTTAGGGCTCTCCTCTCTGCAGAGGACCATCGCCCGCCAGCTCTCCTCGTTGTCTTGGCTCTTGGAGGGTGACGCTAATACCAAGTTATTCCACATGCATGCTTCTCATAGGAGACGCAGGAATTTTATTCCCTCCTTCAGTGTTGACGGTGTTCAGGTAGGTACGGAGGAAGCCAAGGCCAAGGTCGCTTTTGATTTCTTCAACGGCATCCTAGGGAATAGTAGGGAAAGATCGATTTCCCTTAAGTTTGAAGCTTTGGGACTCCCACGGCTGGCCCTAGACAGCTTGGCTGCCCCCTTCACAGAGGATGAAATCTGGAGTATTGTCAGGGAGCTTCCTCCTGACAAGTCGCCAGGTCCTGACGGATTCAGTAGTCGCTTCTTTCAATTAGCTTGGTCGGTCATCAAAGAAGATGTCGTCGCGGGTTTCAATGCCCTAGCGGCCATGGATGGTCGGAGCTTCAATCATCTAAATGATGCGCTGCTCATCTTGCTGCCCAAAAAGAATGACCCTACCGAAGTCTCTGATTACAGGCCGATCAGCCTTATCCATAGCTTCGGCAAGCTTTTCTCCAAGGGGCTAGCAAATAGACTAGCCCCTTTCCTGCCCCAATTAATCCAGCACAATCAGAGTGCTTTCATTAAAGGTCGCTTTATTCACAACAACTTCAGATACGTCCAAGGCATGGCTAAGGCCTTACATAAGAAAAAAGCGGCACGGGTAATGTTAAAGGTCGATATAGCCAAGGCTTTTGACTTGGTGTCCTGGCCCTTCCTTCTCGATGTTCTGAGTCACATGGGATTCCCGCTCCACTGGCGAGATTGGGTCGCCCTTATCCTTTCTACGGCTAGCACCAAGATCTTGGTTAACGGAATCCCTGGTCGCCGCATTTGTCACGCGAGAGGACTCCGTCAGGGAGACCCTCTCTCGCCAATGCTTTTCCTGCTAGTCATAGAAGCGCTTAATTCCATGGTCGCCCTGGCTGACTCCCTGAAGCTCTTCAACCCTCTGGGGATTCCAAAGGCACGGTTTCGAGCTTCCCTGTACGCGGACGATGTTGTTCTTTTCATTTCACCGGTCGAGCAGGATCTGATCCTCATTAAGCAGATTTTGCACCTTTTTGAAGGCGCATCAGGACTTGCCGCCAACTTCTCCAAAAGAAATTTCTACCATATTCGCTGTTCTGATCAGGAGGTCGCTAGAGTTTTGGAGCTGTTGCCCTGTCCAGAGGGGACATTCCCTTGTAAGTACCACGGGGTACCGCTTTCGATATGGAGACTGTCTAAGGCTGACATTCAACCTTTGGTCGACAGGGTCGCAGATAGGCTGCCTGCTTGGAAGGGTCTCCTCCTCAACAGAGGTGGTCGCCTAATTCACACAAAAATCACTCTATCTGCCATCCCAGTCTACCTCTCTATAGCGGTCTGCATCTTTGGTTGGGATGTCGGGGGCAATTGGTAGCATCATGAGGGCGTTTCTATGGAGAGGAATTGAGGGTGTGTCCGGTGGACAATGCGCGGTGGCTTGGACTAAGGTATGCAGACCTCTGGCTGCCGGTGGCCTGGGCATCCGCGACCTCACACTTACCGGGCTAGCCCTGCGCATGCGATGGAATTGGCTCGCTAAGGCTGAGCCAGATAAAGCCTGGGCCTGTTTTCCTATTTCCACGGATGCCTCGACACAGGCCCTCTTCGATTCCTCTGTTACAGTGGTCCTAGGAGATGGCAAGTCCACTCTTTTCTGGAAAGACAGATGGATTAATGGCCAATCCCTCCTAACCATCGCCCCCAACCTGGTCGAAAATGTGACAGTTAGTAAACGCAACTCACTTCGAGTGTGTGATGCGGTCGTAGGTCGCCGCTGGATTAAGGACATCAGGGGGGCTCATACGGTCCAGGTCATACTCGACTTCTTCAAAGTTCTGAGGATCACCTCGGAGGTCGCCCTTTCAGAGGAACCGGACAAGTTTCGTTGGAAATGGACCGGGGACGGTCGCTTCTCATCTGCTAGTGCCTATCACGCCTTCTTCATTGGTCACTCGGAGATACTGGGGGCCAGAGTGCTCTGGAAGACACATGCACCTAACAATTGCCGTTTCTTCTTTTGGCTGGTGCTGCACGAGCGTTGCTGGACCTCCAACAGGCAGCTCCGCCATTCCCTTAAGAGTGATGACACTTGTGCCCTATGCGCCCAGGAATCCGAGACCCTAGACCATCTTTTGTTATTCTGCGTGCATAGTCGTGAGACATGGTTTCATGTGCTTAGAAGACTCGGTCTCAGTCATGTAAACCCAGGTCTGTTGGAACCACCCTTTGTCGAATGGTGGCTCAGGTCGCGTAAAAGAATAACCAAATAACTCCGTGCAGGGTTTGACTCTCTTGTTGTCCTGGTCGCTTGGAGGCTCTGGAAGGAGCGTAACAAGAGGGTCCACGAGTTTCAGGCTCTGCAGCCTATCGCCCTCGCCCAGGAGATCCTAGACGAGGAGCATCGGTGGGCTTCGGCGAGGTTCACCAAGTTGAAGAAGTTGCTGTTCCCGCGGCGGGTGTAGCGTTCGTAGTTGCTAGGTCCTTGCGTGTGTGAGTGTGTGGGTGTGGTTGGTGTGGCCTTCGGGTTTGTACTGAACTTTGTTCTCTCCTCTTCTTAATGAAATACTTGCTCCGCACGTTCTCAAAAAAAAGAAACGAGTCAGGCAGGAGCAGCCCATGCAGCCCATGGGCCTCACAGCTCTCTGCTATTGTACGTCGACAATGCTGATTTTCTTAGTTTATTCGTTTCATTTTACTTAGTTTTTGCCATGCTGGACGAATGAATTTGAGGCATATGGCATGTTTCAATGACATGGGGCTGCCGCATGTGATGGTGACACAAGACAAGTGGATCCAGGTGGAATCTAAACATTTTACTGTCAATGTGACCAGTGGATCCAAGTTGGAATATGAAAAAACGTAAACAATGCTATTGTTTAAACTGAACCAAAAGTTATTGTGATACATACATAGTGAATTCTTCGGGATAGTAAAATGGACTTCTTAAATGAATAACTTGCCGGGTGTCGGGACCAATGGCT
Organism: Eragrostis nindensis; assembly: GCA_012490785.1. Classification (NCBI taxonomy): domain Eukaryota; kingdom Viridiplantae; phylum Streptophyta; class Magnoliopsida; order Poales; family Poaceae; genus Eragrostis; species Eragrostis nindensis. The sequence continues at coordinate 177,700 of JAAXCT010001258.1, forward strand.
TCAAATGCCATTCATGGGCATGGGCGAGTATAGGGCTGGCTGCCGAGCGGCTCGACTCAACTCACTCTAGCTCGCTAGCTCGGCTCGGCTCATTAAGGTAAACGAGTAAAAATTCAAACTCGGCTCGTCTCCCTGTGCTCACGAGCTAGCTCATTATGGCTCAATGAGCTAAGCATAAAAAACATATTTTAATAGCTTTTTAAAAGGAACAAACAGCAGGACATGCACAAAGTGTTATCGCTCATGCATGTCCATGGATCCAGGGTAACACTCAAATGTCTTAAAAAAACATTCGAATAAAAAGATAATAGGTTCTGACGTGCACAGAAATAAAAAATTAAATATCCGTTATAGTGTATAATAAATAAATAGTAAGACTTCCAACTTCAACTTCACCAATCATGATTCACTGGAATGAAATTCCAGTCTCAGATGCCACAAAACGTACTTGCATACCAATGGAACTTTCATGTGAAAAATTGTGTCTAGGTGTTTTCACCGTGAGCTAGGATCTTGTTTCCATGCAGCTCGTTGGGCTCGAAAACTTAACGAGCTAAAAACCTAGCTCAGCTCGTGAAAAATCAAAGCGAGTCGAGTCAAGTCGAGCCGAGTTTGCTCCGAGCTGAGCTAGCTTGCGAGTCGCGAATTTTATTGCCACCGCATCGGCGAGGAGGAAATCTTCTAAAAGAATATTAAAAAGATAAACGTTGCCATGAAGTTCAACTAAATGCATTATTCTGCGGATGGTAAAGGGATATCTACAGCCATCACAGGCGCAGAGTGCAAGTCTGGATTCCCCTGGTTCACTTGGAGTCGTGAAGTAAGAACAAATCAATAAAAATGCTCTGATTTACATGCACCACAAGATGTAAAAATTTAACAGGCTATTTTGCATACTTGGCACTTCGACAAGAATGTAAATGATCCACGACTATATACATATAGATTTACAGCAAGGAGCAATCTACATGTGAAAGAAAGAAAAAACATATTCACAACATGTTAAATCATCAATTACAGGCCAGCCACTTCGTCTGAGTGGAACTGGCAATGAGACCTGACTGTTATATTTACATGATGATGACTATTGACACAAGTTTTTGCTAAAACAAACTGATCTTACGAACAGCAGCTTTTGTGCCTTCCTGGTAACTATCACATGGATTAGCTGAATATACACAGGGTGAGACTGAGTATATTCAGGGCACAAACTAAGTGCCACCGGCGAACTAGAAAATGAAAGTTAGAAGAATGAAACTGCACCAAAGTGCGTAATTGTAACCAGACCTAATTGAGGTCAATTTCAACCCGCTCTGGAGTTCCCCTCTCATTTTGCTGTGCAACAAGTTCAGTACCTAGCTGCCCTTTGTCCCCTGCACCGAAGGCATAGAGTTTCCCTGAATCTGACAATGCAAATGTATGTGCGTTCCAATATATGGAGTTTGTAAGGCTGATCTGAACCATCTTTTCGTTAACTCTCTTCAAAGACTTAACCAACTCAGGGCTAAGCACGTTGGCGTGCCTGTTGTTACCCTGTGAATAACATTAAGTAAAAAAAAAAAAAGAGGATGTCATGACATTCATAGAATGATTTGATTAGTATATCAAAGTTGAGTAACATCAAATAGACTTAGCGAAGTGGCATGTCTAACCTCTGTTACAGTGTTGTGACCAAGACTTGATGATTCCCCACATCCAAACGAGTAAACATCACCTTTATCTGATACCACAAATGTTGTGTAATCCCCAGTTGCTACATGGACAGCCTTCACGCCGCTCAAAGCCTCAACCACCTTGGGAACTGACTCACATTCCTCATTACCATGACCCAAGCAGCCGTAACGTCCCCATCCCCAAGTGCAGACACGTCCATCCTTGCCAACAATAGCAGCATGCCATGCTCCAGCAGCAACAACCACTGGCTGTATATTTAAAGTTTGAAATTGCTCAATTAACCTAGGATATTTCTCGTCAGTTCGCGTACCATGGCCAAGCTTCCCTCCTAAACCACAACCAACAGAATAAACTGACCTGCAATATTATGTTGATTCAACCATTAGAACAGTAATTGTTAGGTCATGCCTATGAAATGCTATGATTAACAGACAAAAATTGTGGTCAAGATTCATCATATTGATATAGCTCATAAAAATTGTGATCAAGTGTTGTCATACTGAAAAAGCTCATGAGAAGAAATCTACTTCACTATCATGGCAAAGCCAAACAAGAACCCAATCTCAACATATTAATAATTAGTTGAATCAGAATAGGAGGAGATAAGTTATTTGCTGACACAACAGATCCTCAGGAATCTTTTTGTCAAGGGTTATCACTATCAGTTCATTTAATATTAAAAAAAAGTAATCAATTGAATGAAGCACATATGCAAAGCTCAGAAATCGTGCTACATGTGAGTTGTATATCTCTCTCATGCTAAAAGTTTGCTTTCCATAGAATGCAGTTTGATAACTTATATTCACCTATTAGTTTCATGGCTTATTTAACCATAGTGTACTTCTGAATGCAAACCAGGAGTTTTCCTGGATAGGGACTATCAAACATTAGAGTAGATGGATTGTTGCAAATTTGGTCGAAGGATCTTACATGCCAGTAGGTTGGCATGCCAGAGCAAGAAGATAGCAGTAGCCAGCAGCAATCTGCACAACTGGAATGTTTTCGAGAGCTCCTGTGAGAGGATATGGCTGCATATCGTTTGTCTCTGTCTGATGACCAAGTCTCATGTCATTCCCCCACGAAAATGTATACACACGCCCCTCCCGTGACAACACTGCAGTGAAGAAGTTTCCGATTGCTGCCTGGACAACATATATGTCCTTCAAAGATTCTACCATCTGTGGTGTAGTCACGACCTTAGAACCTTGAACCCCATATTCAACTTCTCCAAAAGAGTCCTTTCCAAACGCATACACCCTACCAGCATCGTTGACGAGCATTGTCCGCCCTGCTCCTGCAGCTGCTTGAATAATTCTAATCCCCTGCAATGATCTACAGGAGAACCAACAGATGTTGAGAACTCTGTTCAGTGACATTTGCATCAAGACTAAATTTATGTATAAATGTGAATTCTGAAGCACCTGACAAGGCGTGGTCTCCACTCCTCTTCTAAATTACCATGGCCAAGTTGACCAGAGTTGTTGGACCCAAATGTATACACAGCACCGCTTGTTGTCACAGCAATGCTGTGACCAGGTCCAGCAATTGCCTGAGACTTTTCTCTCCGGCAACATGCTTCACCTGCCATTATAAATCGAAGAACTAGCTTCCAACTTCCACCGCAGCGTTGCTTAAACAGTTCTCTTTCATGTGCAGTCATAGGCTTAAAGATAGCCCTTTTCTGACACATATCCAACGCTGCGAGCTCCGACATTGACAATTGGAAGTCGGGAGCGAAATTGGCAGGTTTCCTGAAGAATGTGCATGTTGCCTATCGCAAGCAGAAAGTCCATCAGTGGCAATATCAATTCTATGAAGGAGAAAAAAGTACAAAACTTTACTTGCCTCCAAGTGGGCGAGGTCCTCAGGGTCCAGGTCGCATGATGTGAGGACATGGAGGACAATTGATGGGTTTGCAGCCAATGGGAATTCCCCAGGAGCAGAGTCGCCAAAGCAGTGGCGCTGCGCTCGCTGAAATGATTGCTGCAATGGAGAAACAAGAGCAAGTGTCTCATCTACAATGAGGTGGAGGGGGAGAGATGAAGGAGCTCCATGGCTGGTCGTGGCGTCCATCCCTGCCACTGCTGAAACTTGCAATGCCCTAAGCTTTTAACTCAAAGTTTGTGGTGATCCTTGGTCTAAGTATCTACAGCACTGTGCATTAAGATACAGCACCATCCTGCAATGCGAAATGCATTAATATATTCAAGACATGTATCCAGAATCAATAATTGCGGGTTACTTTTGTAACAAGCTAATAAACAGAACTTTGTCTAGCACAATTAAACAAGAGTTTCTTCTATTATTTGCCTGAATCGGATAAGACGATGATAAAGAATGCAACCGAACCCATCTAACAAACAATTAAGAAAGCATAACCAAACAGAGCATATCCGATCCCCCAATATCGTACCAGTACAATCATAGACCAAACCAGAAGCAAAATAAACGCAAGAGATCAAGCAGAAGGTGAACATCTTGGATCTCAAACAGGACCGAGCCCCAACCAATACCAGGAAGCATGTGAGTTTGCAGCAGAGTAAAGGTTGCAGGACAGGGGAAAGCTTGACGCAGAAGAGGAACATGAAAACAGGCCAGAGGCAAGGTGCGAGCGCATCCACCCTTTCAGATAGAAAGAATATTCTCCCCAACTCCACCCGGCAAAAGAAAAGAGACTACCTTTCTTATCCTATCCACCACAATATCACCGGTTCACCGGCGCTGCACACTAGCAAGATTCCAATCGCGTCGTGGGTGGCAAAATAGCAGAGGAATCATCAGTCTAGCAGCGATCGGAGGTGCGAGCCAAGGATTGAAGAAACTCCCTGGATTGTAACAGTGGTACCGCGAAATCGAGTCGAAAACATCATTTTTTGTTAGCCAGAATTCACCCATCCACGCCATCAAACAGCGTCAGCATCATCATAATCACGATCGGAGCGGATTATCTAACCCAATTCCCAAGAACCCCAAACAGACAACCCGAGCATACAGAATCAAGAAATCCTTACCCCCGAAATTGTCAATCCGGCGCGGGAGTCGGCACAAAAGAATCGAGCTTTCGTGCCGGCATGGAGCGGGAGGACGATCGGCGGGTCAATCAACGAGCCAATCGGGAATTCCGGGCGCCGGAGACGGGCGAATCTGGGCAAGAACAAGGACGGCGACACGGCACTCCCAGACCAATAATGATGGGGAAGGCCGAAGGGGAGGGAGGGGGACGGGGACTCTCTGGGGACGAGAGGTTGCTGCACGGACGGGTTAACTTCGTGCGGGTATTTGTTTTTGTGCGTGGATTGCTTGCGCCTTTCGTGTCCGGGGTGGTGTCTCCGGGATGAGGTGTCGGAGGGAGGGGGGAGCCTGCGTACAGGCAAAGCCGACGGATGGGCGTCGTGGGTCGCAAAATTGCTTCGATAGGAGAGAAGTTCCGGTGCAACCGGTATGAATTGTAGATCGTTGCATGCGCTATCCATTTATATTTTTGTTGCAATTTTTCGTTGCATCGTTTTTGCGCTATTCCGAGTGGTAGCACGGTAGCACGGGAACCCGCGGTAGCACAGGAACTTTTCCCGCTTCGAGAGAAGTTCCGGTTGCAACCGGCCCTTCTCGTGCTACCGTGCTACCGAGCACTGTAGCACGAGAAATATGCATCGAAAAATTGCAACAAAAATATGAATGGATAGTGCATGCAACGATCTACAATTCATATTTTTGGTTGAGGTACAACCGAAGCTCGTACAAGAAGATACAAAAAGAGAAATCAGGCTGTGAACAGTGCGGGTTGCAACTGTTCATCACACACCCGCAACCCGTTACTATTTACAGGCTGATTTCTCTTTTTTGTATCTTCTTGTACGAGCTTCGGTTGCACCTCAACCAAAATATGAATTGTAGATCGTTGCATGCGCTATCCATTTATATTTTTGTTGCAATTTTTCGTTGCATCGTTTTTGCGCTATTCCGAGTGGTAGCACGGTAGCACGGGAACCCGCGGTAGCACAGGAACTTTTCCCGCTTCGATAGGTGTCGACATGGTGTCACCGACACCGTGTCAGTGAGAGACTGAGAGGAGGACCGTTCCCAAGGAATTTATGGGCTCCGTTAAGGTCAAAAGCCACTAGTTTCTTCGATGGCGTCAAGCAAACACCATTACAGCCTTGCAAGAGCGTTTGATCATTATTAAAAGGCCGTTGCATTTGAAATTATTGTTTAGTTTTTTTTAAAAAAAACAAAAGACGCTAATATTCATGTACAGTTAAATGTTAAGGAGGGAGGGCTGAACTATATACATGATAAAACTGCAGAACACCGCCAGCGCACGCCTCACGCGACTGAAACAGAGGCGTCCTCCAAAAAAGATTGGCCGGTCCCTCGTCTACGGCGGCATCGCCGTCGGTGAAGGAAGGAGACCCGGCATCCGGTGTTCGTCTAGTTCGTTTCTAGGTCTAAGTTATTAGGTCTTTTCGCGGTGGTCGCTTCAGGCGGCAGCTACTGCGGTTGTTACAGTTAGAGTTTCTCTAGTGGTCTGGTCGACGAAAGTAGTGGCAGCGGTGCGGTGTTGCCAAGTTCATAGGCATGGAGCAATGAAGGACAAGGTGTCTCAGTAGTGGTGATGAGTCAAAGGCGTCATAATCGATGGAGAATAAGGTACTTCGGCCCTTTCTTTGTCTCATCGTGGTTCTTCGTGGCAATGGCCGTGGGCTAGTGAGAGCTTGGTTTTCAGTGACATTCATCTGGATGTTGGTCCGATTTCCAATGCAAATATGGTGAAGGAGGTGACGATGGGCTCGGCTACGAGCTCGACGGCGATGAGTTCTTCGTACTTGCATGTAGAATACACTACACCACAACACAGAATTCCCGACCCACATCAGCTGCTAAAAGTGGACTTTTCCCGACCCATAATCAATCGGCGAAAGTTACCAACTCTTGATGGGTCGGTAATTCTTGTTTTAGCAACAAACCATCGGTCGGTAAAAGATTTTACTTATAGCATCAGACGGTGGGTTGGCAATTCGTGACTTTTATGTCGCACTATAGGTCCGACAAAAGTGAAATGCATGGCTCAAGGCCCAGCAAGAGTAAACCTAGGGCCCGTTTGGAAGCGCACAAATTTTAAGAATCCGAAAGCTAGTAGCAGGGCTGCTTCCAAACGGGCCGGATTCTAGCAGCTTCTGGAATCGGGAGCCAGAGATTATCAAAATCCCAGAAGCTGGCTCGGGTGGGATTCTAGCAACTGGGCGAGCAGCAAACGAGCTAGCGAAGCAAAAAGATTCGCTGGAACAAAACCCAAAGAAAAAGACAGAGCAGGACCAGCCAAGCGGGCCCATTGAGCCTCAAAAGGAGCTACCGGAAGCTGGAATTCAAACAGCAGCAACAGATTTTAAGTAAAAGCAAGATTTTAAGATCCAATCTAAAATCCAGATTTTTGTAACTGCTTCCAGCTTCCAAACGGGGCCCTAGCCTCTGTGCACCCTCTATCAACCCCACCCGCACGGCCGCACTCAGCCGCCACTTCGTCTCCACTCCATCCCCATCTGCTACGCCCCTCCATGGCTGCGCTGGTCTTCTCCACCACTTCGTGGCTTCACCATGGAAAAGCTAGGCGGCACGGCGCAGCTCGTCCGGAATCAGGAAGGCGTCTTCCTTCCTCCCAGCAAGGCGTCAGCGTGGCAGATCTGGCGATTTGTGGCCCTCCGACAGCCCGCGCGGCATGGCGTCGACCTGATGGTGCTTGATGGACTGGCGCCTGGCGACGGCGGCGTACTGGCAGCCCTAGGCGGTGTGTAGCCTAGCGGGGCGAAGCGACGTGGTGAGTCGGCAGCACGAACAGGGCGGCGGGGCTCCGTCGCCTCATGGTCCACCAGGGGCATTCAGTCTTCTTCCTCGACGTCAAAGGGGCCAGATCCGTGTGGGCATAGAAGCGCTGAAGGAGGCAGGCTTGGGTCACAACGAGGTACGGTTCCCCTCCACCATGGTACCGATGAACTTGTTATGCGTTTCCATGGTATCATGTCGTTTTTGGTACTGGGCATGTCGTTTTTCTAATAATCAATTAACTGATGTCTGAAGTGCCATGCTTCTCAAATACGATTGGCTAGCTCGCCTATGATTGTTCTTCACTGCCACTTCGATTAGCTCCGAACTGTACAACAGCACTGCTTAGCTTTTGATTCAGAACTGTACAGAATGAATCATGTATGTAATGCTCTGTGTGTGATCTGATTTTTTTTCTTGTGCTTTTGCCCTTCAGCTGCCACCGTTAGGGCTGTTTTATTGTTATAATCTCGCAACTTGCAAGTAACAAAAGCTACAATTGGTACAATTGAGGAAACACCAAAGGATTCAAGATCAGTTTATCAAAGGTGGATTAAGAATGCGAGGGGTATTATGTCACTAAGTCCTGTATTCTGTTTTTCAGCGAATTGTGTATGATAACTACTTGACTAGTAATTGTGGATTCATGCCTAGTTATTTCTTTAACCTGAAGAACACGTTAGAGAAAAAATATTTTTTTAAAAGAAAAATATTGTTGGCGACTGACCATTGGTCGGTAAAACTGTTAGTAGCGTCTGAACATCGGTCGGTATTTCTTTAGAAGTACCAACGAACCATAGGTCGGTAAAGAGCTGTCCGTCGGTAAACCGACGCCGGTTTTACCGACCTATAGTATAAGTAGGCAAAGACATTTACCGACCTACGGTGAGTCGGTGAAGGGCCCTTTAGCGACTGATGATAAGATGCTGATAGTGAACCGTGGTGTAGCGATATCAATCTATTTTTTTTTTGTGAAAGGGTTGGGTTTCAGTTTTCCCTCGTCGGAGATGAGGATGGCGGTGATGGATGGTGAGATGGCCGTATTCGTTCAGATCGGAGTTTTCGTCCGTGGCATATCCGTCTGGGATGGTGATCCTAGATGGTGGAATTTGCGGCGCTTTCAAGGTTTCTTGTCTTCCATCAATGAAGTTGGTGTTGGTAATAAGAGGAGGTAATGTGCTTCAATATTAATGGAATTCCCTTTTCGCAAAAAAAAAACTTTATCACGCTAATCTAAGTAAAGATATTGTCTAATACAAAATTAACAATTGAGGTAAAGTTATAGATAAAGAGGCAACATGGTACCTACGAAAAAAAGCTTGGGCTTGACACAGTGGCAATCGATAAATTGCTACCGAAGTTCTTCAAATGTGCAAATCATTTAATGAACTAATCAACAAACCATTTGTCTACCCAAAATCCCAATGTGGGTCTCTCGTCCTCCTCGTGAACCTTGCCCTGCACTAGTTGTTCCCGTTACGTACTCCTCGCCTGAGCTCCAAGCCATTTGCTTCCGAGACCAACACCCACACGCCGCCTGCGCCTCCTATCATGTGCTAGCCATGGCACTATGATTTGGAAGCACTGGGCATTTTAGGGAGACGGCAGCCACAGGGATCGAGCCGACGCGTCCCCTAGGTGGAACAAACAGGATGGGGATCAATTTTTGGGCAAGAATAATGAATTAATGGATACGTATGGCAATATGGGCCTTTACCTTTGAAATTGTTAAAATTTGAAGCTCATTAGCCAGCCTAGAAGGCCCGTACCCCTTCAGGGGCCTTGTTAGCGTTCGTTCGGGTGAATGATATACGTCGACTAGTGATGGCCAAACGGGCGGCCCGGCACGGCACGGCCCGGGCCCGAAAAAGCACGGCCCGTTTAATTTCGGGCCGGCACGGCCCGGTGTTGATTGCGTGCCGTGAACGTGCCAGCCCATGGGCTCCGCCCTCGGCCCATGGCACGGTACGAAGCCCGTTAATCGTGCTGGGCCAGCCCGAAAAGCACAAAAGCCCAATAAAACACGTCGGCCCGCGTAGCCCACGTAGCCGAAATCCCCCTCCACCGCCGCGCTCATCCCTGCCACGCCGCCGCCGCGCTCATCCCCACCGCCGTCAAACACGCTGTCGTCGACGCGCTGTGAAGAAGATGAGCGAGGGAGAAGGGCTCCAGTGCGCCGGCGAGGGAGAAGGCACGCCGGCGGGAGGGGAAGAACTCGTGCCGCACCTGCGGCGCACGACGGCGCGAACCTTGTTCTCCTGTCGGCGGATGAGAGCGAGCAGCTGTGCGGCGCGGGTGTCGCCATCGCCGTCGCCGCGCCAGCCCTCGCCGTCGCCTTCGCCGCGCCAGTTCTCGCCGTCGCAACGGGGAAGCGGCGCGACCTCCAGCTAGAGCCGGCGAGCCGGGGAGGCGAGCTAATCGCGGCGGAGCGGCGGGAGGGAGCGGAGCGCAGGCGACGCGGTGGAGATCTAGGGTTTGAGAGGGGAGCAGAGAGGAGAGTGAGGAGAGCAGAGGGAGGAGACGAGAGGAGCGGCGGGGGAGAATGGACGAGTGGATAAGGGAGGAGGGAGTTTTATTGCTGGACGGGCCGTGACGGGCTGCTAACGGGCCGTGCCTTCTCGGGCTGCTAACGGGCTATTCGTGCTAGCCGGGCTAGGCCTCATTTCGTGCCGTGCCGTGCCGCCCATCGGGCTCGACCCTCGGCCCAGGCACGGCACGCACGTCGGGCCGGGCCGGCCCGGGCACGAAATGGATCGTGCCGTGCCGTGCTTGGGCCGGGCCAAAAAATTCGTGCTTCGTGCCCGCCCGTTAGGCCCGGCCCATTTGGCCATCACTACTCGTGCGTACGTCGAATGTGCTCCACCAGGCTCGTAGCACCGGTTCGACCACCCACCCCATGTACGGGTCTGGCCCAGCCCAGCACGGGATTTCCTTTCTTCCTCCTTGCAACAGAGGCGTTCAACGTGCTTGGCTCGTGGGTTGCGCGGGGACGCCTGCCTTTTGAGCCGCGTGGAGTGCTTGGCTTGTGGGCTGCGTGCCTGGCTCGTGGGACTGCGCAGGATCGGTTCGGCCTGCGGTTGTTCGGGCCGTTCGTCTCAGCGGTGGGCTTCTCCTCGGTTGGCGATGCGGTGATCTTTTGTGTCGCCGGAGCCTTTGGTGGGCTTCGTGATAAGGACACGGCTAGCAATGTCCAGATTTTGTCCCAATCTTTCACGGTACAGCAAGTAGCAATGGATATCAACAAGTTATATGAATAATCAATAGCTAGAATAGCAATTACCCACTGATTTAATCCAACAAATTCAGCAAAAAGCACACCACAGATTGGTTCTTTACTAGCAACCACAAATCAGCAGCAATCCAGACCACAATAGATAATACCGGTTTACAATAACTTGATGTAATCACAAACCAGCACTAGATAAAATTCTCCAACCCGCAACTCAGATGAGCACGATCTAGAGAAGGGGAACACGAGTTCCAGCACGTACCCAGGAGAAAGATCGCCTGATCACGAACTTCAGCAACCGGCAAGGGATCGACGGCAGCAATCTTCAATCGATAGGTGAGGGCAATGCCTCTAGGATTCCTTGGAGGACACCACGACCATAAACATGATAAAATCAACTCTAAGTTACAGGGACGCCGGCCCTAGGCTATATGGCACGCAGGCCAGCCAACACATGGTTCGACTCGACCGAAACACAAAAACAGACTCGGACTCAACAGGACCCGATAGTTGTTTCGACTACTGCATCTCCTCAGGATGGATCTGACAATAGGACTGGATGCATTGGAAAGGTTATCAAATTATCTTTCCAAAGAGTATTTATTTACCTCAAACGGACTCCGTATGAGGGAGTTATGATATTTCTCGTCTGCGCCTGTCTGGCTGCACAAAACGAGTCCGAATTGACTTGAACCTTCCATATGTTGCAATTTCGTGATTTGATTGACTTGAGGCCGTGTAGAACTTGAAAGGAAGGTGTGCCACGCCCTTGGGAGGTCTTGGCCACCTAGATATGATCCTTAGTTTCCTCAATTTCCAGTAACATCGATCCAATCTTAACATATGGCCTCGTTTCTCTATTATTCTCATGCTTCTTTATATTAGACCCAACGAAAACGTTGGACAACATGGCATGACTAGATGATAGCACTTCTGATGTCTTCTCATGATTTGCAACAAATGAGAAAGAGCCAAACTGAATGTTCTTCTTTTCAAAAGCATTACCTTCTGAAATATATCTGGAATGACATTTCGTTCAGAATTGATGGCTGTAATAGTTTGATGAGCCATGTCCTCATCATCCTCCCCTTCTTCAAGGAAAGCCGTCTCGGCTTTAGCAATGTTCAGTTGCTTCATTCCTGTGCACATTGTTGCCTATAATTGCATTAGTATCAGCGACGATGTTTGTTTCCTCCTTCTCTTCAGCAACATATGAAAGAAACTTATTAGAACACGATTTAAAAGAATTGATAGGACTTTCTGAAACATTGGCTGCAGCAATTGTAGCATCATTGCAAACACAAATTTCAATTGTTGGATCAGACATGACCACATCATTCTCCCCTCCTTGAAGCAAAGACGTCCCCGTCTTTGGGATAATTTTAGAGGCCTTCGTCTTTGTAACAGCGGGAAACGCTTCAGCCATTATAGCACACTCTTGCGCTGGCTTGAGAACATGATGCACTCCCTTATGGACAAAAGAATAATAGTTGGAGCGGCCTTCATGTGTAGCATTCAGATCATACTCCCACGGTCTCCCCAACAGTAAATGACAAACATCCATTGGCACTACATCACATTCCACTTTGTCAATATAATTACCAACAGAAAAATTCACTCGCACCTTGTGGGTTATTTTCAGCTTTCCAGAAGGATTTATCCACTTGACATGGTGTGGTGTAGGAAGCCTCCATGTCGATAGTGATAATGCTTGCACAGATCCTTGCTAATCATGTTGGTAAACTCCCACCATCAATAACAAGTTTACATACCTTATCCTTGATCGTACATTCAGATTGAAATACACTCCATCGCTGTCCCTTTTGAGCAGCGGTGTTGTTAGCACTCTCATCCTTCTTGACCAGCAAGTTTAAGCCCTCTATCGGGGTCTCATCTTTCGATTCATTGGCATTAGAATGGACTTCTTCATTCAGTTTAGGAGAAAGAAATATTTCAGCAGCAACATTCTTCTCCTTTTTCTCTTGCTTGATCTGTTCTTGTAGTTTATGCAGCCTTTTCTAGCTTCATCAAGGCAGCAATTACCTTTGTGACCAGCAACAGTTGAGGACCTAACATGCTTTAGTGGTGTAGAGGAAATCCCACTCAGATATTAGCTTTTGGCACATCCTTACACTACCATTTTTCTTTCGATTCTCACTAGGGAATAATATTTGGGAAACACAACAACAGATTTCCCATGCTCTTTATCCGGAGAAATCCTTTTAGCAACATCACACTTTTCCTTGCTGCAACGCGACAACCTATTTGCAGCAAGATCACTTTTAGTTGTAGCACCTTGTTGCGGCTCATTCACATCTCCAACAATGGAATCAATCCATGATGAACGCATCACTGGCCTGGTGTCAAAAGGACTTTGAATACCAGCAGCTACAGTTTTCTTTGGAGAGAAGGTGTTCTCATTTGGCGGATCATAGCGACGCCGTAACACCTTTTTCATGCCTGACCATGTGCTGCAAGGATCTTCACCTCTATCAACATGTCTTTGCTGCAACTTTATCCACCACTGAGAAACACATTCAGAAAAAGTTCGCCTTGCAAAATGAATCTTCATGTGTGATTCCAGACCACGATCATACAAAAAATCCTCCATAGCATCCTCCCACTCATAATATTCAGATTGAGAAGCTCTTGAAGAAAGTTTGGGCACAAACTTAATCTCACTTGCAAAGCTATAATCACCCATCATAACAGCAGCAAACACTTTCATAAAGTACCGTGAGCAACCTGAAATCTGATACCAATGATAAGGACACGGCTAGCAATGTCCAGATTTTGTCCCAATCTTTCACGGTACAGCAGTAGCAATGGATATCAACAAGTTATATGAATAATCAATAGCTAGAATAGCAATTACCCACTGATTTAATCCAACAAATTCAGCAAAAAGCACACCACAGATTGGTTCTTTACTAGCAACCACAAATCAGCAGCAATCCAGACCACAATAGATAATACCGGTTTACAATAACTTGATGTAATCACAAACGGCAACTAGATAAAATTCTCCAACCCGCAACTCAGATGAGCACGATCTAGAGAGGGGGAACACGAGGTTCCAGCACGTACCCAGGAGAAAGATCGCCTGATCACGAACTTCAGCAACCGGCAAGGGATTGATGGCAGCAATCTTCAATCGATAGGTGAGGGCAATGCCTCTAGGATTCCTTGGAGGACACCACGACCATAAACATGATAAAAATCAACTCTAAGTTACAGGACGCCGGCCCTAGGCTATATGGCACGCAGGCCAGCCAACACATGGTTCGACTCGACCGAACAACAAAACAGACTCGGACTCAACAGGACCCGATAGTTGTTTCGACTACTGCATCTTCCTCGGGATGGATCGACAATGGGACTGGATGCATTGGAAAGGTTATCAAATATCTTTCCAAAGAGTATTTATTTACCTCAAACGGACTCCGTATGAGGGAGTTATGGTATTTCTCGTCTGCGCCTGTCTGGCTGCACAAAACGAGTCCGAATTGACTTGAACCTTCCATATATTGCAATTTTGTGATTTGATTGACTTGAGGCCGTGTAGAACTTGAAAGGAAGGTGTGCCACGCCCTTGGGAAGGTCTTGGCCACCTGGATATGATCCTTAGTTTCCTCAATTTCCACTAACATCGATCCAGTCTTAACATATGGCCTTGTTTCTCTATTATTCTCATGCTTCTTTATTAGACCCAACGAAAACGTTGGACAACATGGCATGACTAGATGATAGCACTTCTGTGTCTTCTCTTCTCATGATTTGCAACAATGAGAAAGCGCCAAACTGAATGTTCTTCTTTTCAAAAGCATTACCTTCTGAAATATATCTGGAATGACATTTCGTTTCAGAATTGATGGCTGTAATAGTTTGATGAGCCATGTCCTCATCACTTCGTGTCGACTGGTTTTCGGGTGGCGGCATTAAGGCGGTGGCATTGTCGTCATCTAGGGAATATTTTCTTCCGAGCTCTGCCCCGTCTCGTTGGCATCCTATCCTCCGACGTCGGCGATGAGCTCGTGGAGTCGGAGTTCATTGTTTGGACTCCTGTCTTGGAGGACGGTTCAGTTCTCTTGGGTACCTCTCACCGCGTGGCGACAGTCGTGTGTTATTCTTTCGATGGACGCGTTTTCTTTCTGGGTATAGATGTAGGAGGTTTGTGTGTGTTCGAGTGAGTCGTCTCCTTGAATATACATGAACAGATACTACATTTATATTTAAAAAAAAACAGAGGCGTTCAACACAGGCATTCATCGCGACGGCAACGAGTCCCCACCGCCCGGCGCCGGCCGCCATGGCCCCGCTCTCCCCTCCGCCCGGCGCCGTGGCCCCGCTTCCCCGCACCACCGCGTGCCGCCTCCTCCTCCCCTGCACCTGGCGCCGACACCGTCGAGCAGCCTCGCTGCAGCTCCAACCGCTGGCGTCGACTCTGCTTTCGAGTTCCTCATGGTCGTGCCCTTCCGTTCGCCCGGCGTTCGCTCCCTCCCCCATGCCCTTCCCCCTCCCTGTTCTAGAACCTTTTTGTTCGAGGTTGATTACCTGATTGGTGCCACCGCGCTCCAAGATTTCCTTCATGTTCTCTGGATCTACAACTTCCTTTCCTCCGTTCATGGTAGAAGCACCATCGCACTCCGAGCAAGCATCAACCTCACCTGTGTCACTTTCGCTTTCCCCAATCACTGCTTTGTCTTCATTCACTTTGTGCTCTCCTCCACGCTGTATAAAAGCGCAATTTGGTTTCTTCGTCAGAACAGATTGATTTTGTTATTGGAACAATTTGATTTCTTCCTCAGAACAATTTGATTCATTTGTTGGAACAATTTTTTTTGGCCCATGGAACAATTCGATTTCTTTGCTGGAACAAATAATTTGGATGCGTGGAACAGTTTGGTTTCTTTGCTGGAACAAATGATTTGGGTGCTTGGAACAATTTGATTTCTTTGCTGGAACAAATGATTTGAAACAATTTAATTTGATGGAGTCGGCACCTACACCAGTGAACAACGAGGAGAGGTGTGGGAGCATCGTCTTCCTCAGTGTCGGCAATCGCCAGTTCTGGCAGAAGGGTCGCACGCGAAGTGGGCTGTGCTGGTTTGCAGTGGGCCATAGTTGGGCCCTTGTGGGGATGCATGCTGACGGGCAAAGGGGTGGTCGATCGCGTGCTACGGAGTCCCATGGTCTACGTATAACAGCCCCCGTTCGTTCGTCTTCCTTGGCAGCCGGACACAACACAGACCCTCCAGGGTCTCTTCCATGGCCGGAAAAATGAATGGGTGGCTTTAGGGGGAGCTCCACTGATGCGGCTCAAACAATCTCGGTTGTTTCAGATAACAAGTCTGAGGAAGCACAACAAACTACAAAGTTTGTGGAGAACCAAAGTTTATTCTGTGTTGATTAGTGATATTCCTGTTGTTATAGAACAAAGATCACATCACATACCGTGGGTGAGCATGCAAGGAACTGCTAGTTGTGCAGACCAATAAAGGCTTAAACTAATCATACATGATCACTACATGGCGCCAGAAGGTGAAGAATTAGTCTCATGCCCAACTTTGTTCACGTAATGGCATATGTGCAAGGTATTATACTTAATTAGGTCATTAGCATAGGTGCCGCAATATGTTAACATTTATTTGCATGAGTCCTCGTCAGGTTACGTGAGTTAATTTGTTTTCCTCCTGTTGAGTCGAATTAACTTGGTTCCATCGAGATTACATGGTTGCCTGCGTGCACCAAAGTTGTTTGAGTCGGAGTCAGGGTGCGCCCCCGAGCCATATAAAGGCTGGGAGTGGGGACGTGATCCCTTGTAACCAGACAATTAGGTTTTATAGTTAGATGCCCGTGCTTTGCCACGGACTAACAAATTTTCTTTTGGATGCTATTAGCTTGAAACTTATCCGGATACAACTGGTTACATACAATGAATTTATGAACATGAGACCTCTTTACAAGTCACAATCCACCGTATAAAATTACAATACCAGAGGTTCACTGCAGCAATGGAACAGAAATTGCTCTTTGTATCTCACAATAAAATAGTGCGATGCACGGTCTTAGCACTGTATTCACGTAAAGAATATTACATTTGCAATTTCAGGGTCGAGCGTGCTGTAAGTTGAAGGCAATCTCATGATGCCATCTTAGCACCAAACCTGGAAAAAGGAAAAGCTGTATTCCTGTAAACTTAAGAAATAAGCAATGCGCTGTCTTTGCATGAAAAGTGCAATCAAGTCCAGTAGAACGAATGGTTTTGCAAATAAAGATTATGTGCAATCAAGCATTAGTTCCATCAACAAGATCAATTGAACTTCTGGGAATTTGTTTCAGTTTCTTCAGTTCGTTTCTATTGAAACTATATGTATATAGACGAACATGTGAACGAAAAGGCATTTGTGATGCAAAGTTTTTTTTTCTTCGGACTTCACTGGCCTGTTGACCATGATTTCCATAACAAGTAAAATAGCCTGGTGACCATCAAAGATTTTGTAGGAAGCTATCTGTTAACTGGATGCAGAATGGATTTGGACCATCAAAGTTTCCTGAATCCCATCCACCACAGAAACCACAAAAAAAGAATCCTGTAACTGACAATAACCTTAACAGAACATGCTGAAGAGACTTCAAAAAACTTGAAAATAATAAGAGAATGTCAGCTTGAACTCTTTGACCACGCATGATTGTTTCTTCTTGAAATCGATGGCTAATAATTCAAGAATACCACATATATCATACAAAATCAGGAGATATATAGTAGCAGCCCTCAAATCCTCTTCATTGTCAATGTTCAGGCACATCTCTCTGCCAGCAAAGAACCAAATATAACCGATTCTTTCTTTAAGAAGGCACCTCTCTAAGGACTAAACTACAATTGATTCAATAAAAGAAAATGTCGTGATTCCATTCGTGCGTTACACCAATTGGCTAACCTTCTCAAGAGAACTTCAAGCAGAAATGTCCCCAAGATAAAAAAATCTTTGTAACCTGTACTTTGCTTTCACTAACTAACTGAGGAACTCAAGAACCAACAGAGAGGCATTCGATGCTCCCGTCGCCGTCGCTTCGAGGAGGAAGACGGCCTGGGGACCCCCATGCGGCGGAGAGGTCCCGCCTCCCAGATCCGGCGACCCGAAGGTAGGATCCGCCGATCTTGGGCCCGGATCTGGCTGCCGGCGGTGAAGCGAAGCGGTGGCGGTGGCACGGCTGGAGGTTGATCCCGGCTCGCAGATCCGGCGGCCCTGAGGTCAAATACTGCGACCCTGGGCCTGGATCTGGGCCGGCGCCTTGCAGAGGCGGCTCGGAGTGGGGTGCGCGGAGAGATGGCGGTGCTGCGGCCCCACACGATGGAGCGGCCAAGGCTAGGTGGCCGATGGGGGACAACTTCAGGCATGGCGGTTGCTCCAGGACGGCGACAACTTCGGGCACGGCGGTTGCTCCAGGACGGCGACAACTTCGGGTGCGGCGGCGGCTCTAGGACGGACGGCGAGGACTTCGGGCGCAGCGGCGGCTCCAAACGGCAACTAGGGTTAGGTTTTGTGTTTTTTTTTTTGGGGGGGGCCATGGATCTGGGCCCGGCCGTCCATCTTCGAGGACTTGAGCGACGGCCCGCTACTGTTCATTACTGTCATTTTTTTTCATTTATTTCGGCCGTCGATTTTGGATCGTACGGCTTATGTTTATTGTGCCGACGTGGACATCTCCACCGTGCGAGAACGCGACCCCGCGTTGGGATATAGAGATTTTCCTGAAAAAAATTTCAGAAATTTTTAAAAAGTATACAAGCATCGTCCTGAGCAACAGTTTATTACATGAGCATTGTCCCAAGGATGAGACGTTGCACATACCGGACAAGACAACTTTCTCTTGACACATTTGGCATACCATTTCTAAATAAGCTGATCATCTAAATAAGTTGATTGAGCATAGAGTCCATGAGACATCTTCTGAAATTTAAATAGAACTACATAAGCATCGTTCTGAGGATCCAAGTACTATTGGTGGAGCAGCTAGCATTGGCGCACCACAGGCGGTGAGCAGCATCACGCCGCCGCAAAAAAGGCATCGTTCCGGGGATGTCAAAGTACTCATACTTTTTATTGAACCACAAACTATTAACTAAACATGATACGAGATGGTCCGCCACGCCAGACGACCTTAGTAGCCACATTTTGCTGCCACTTCACCAGCAATGTGGTCGGCCTCCAGCACCAGCTCTGCGCCGGTCTTCATAATGTCGGGGTAGTCATTCGCCGAGTCATTGCCATCATCCTCGGAGTCATCAGAATCATCCAAGGGCTCCACGACCTTGGTGATTTCCATGCACGGGTAATGCCCCTTGATCCCACACAGAACAACGAAGGCAGCTGATTTGGCCGCCTGGTGCAGCTTGATTCGAACAAGCTGGCTGAGATTTAGGCACTGGGCGCCGACATCGATCACGGCTTTCTTGCACTCACTGGAGGTCAGCATATCCAGCTCTGTCAAACTCAACACCCCTCTATTGTCTTCCCCCGCTGGAATGTGGATTGCCCTCCGAAGGTCGGAGAGGTGACAGTGGATCAATGACATAAAGCAGCAGAGACCTGTACCAACCAACAAACAAATGGGTAAAAGAAAACAAACCAACAGGTGATTATGAAATGTAATAAGCACAATGCGCTTACTTTCTTCCAGACGTTCCCGCTGCACTCGATTCCTGGCGAGCGCTTGTTCATGGATCCACACACGTTGCTGGATAGTGTCGTGCCCTGCCTTGTCATGGCAGAGAGCCGCATTTATTGGTGCGGGGATGTGGTCAACATCTTGGGGGACCTGGTCAACCCTTGGGCGCACATTTCTCCTGATAGATTGTGTGAACTCTTCCCTCTTGTTTTGTTTAGGCCTGCATACATATCAAAAGCAGAACAAATTATTTGGAAAAAGACAAAATTGAAGAAGGCGAAGAAGGAACTTGAAACATGCAACAAGAAAAGGCAAACAGGGCCCTATCACGATCGAGTTGTGCTAATGGCCCCTCTGACGCCTGCGCTTATTGTTCGCGTGGGAAGCAGCCTCGGGTGTAGATTGGTCGTCTCGCCAGCGACTCCCTCCAACACCAGCTCATTCCTATTCAATCTTTAAATCATACATACGGATCCAAAGCAAAAACTAGTATATACGTACTCTAATATTTCTTGCTGGTATACGAAGTAGAAATCGAAGAATACGATGAAGGGACTCAAATCGACATAAAAGAAAGAAGCAAATCGGTTCGGCTGCAGCTTGTATCGAGTCTGTGTATGCGAACCTCACCAAAGCGGCGAACGGGGCGGCGTCACCTTTTATCTTCACCTCATATTGCCGGGCCTCGACCATTTCCCCGCGCAGCATATCGGCGAAGACCTTCGACCTTGCCGCCAAGACAAAACGATGAGCAGGGATCAGTTATCCCCCGACATTGAAAGCAACGTCGCAGTCTATCCCTCATTGCCGGGGATCATCAAGGTGGCTACCGACGTCCGAGGCAGGGACGTTGATGCTATTGTTGCTTAACACGACGATGGTGCACGCTATCTTGACATTGTTACCTTGGTCCTGCAGCTTGCCCAGTTCCCCGTGGCCGATGGACCTATCAAAACCATGGCAATCCAATTCCTGATACTTACCAAAAGTGAGCTTGGTGACGAAACGGCTGTGGTTGTGATGGATCAAACCCGCCTCCACGGTGAAATGAACGCGGACTTCATGGGCGATGTCGATCAACTCCAAGTACACGCCCGTGCCATGGACTCCCCAGGTGTATTTTCCGTTGGGGTAGCACAAAATCCTCCACTGGCGCCCACCAACGGTGAACTCTTTGGTCGGGATGGACTTCTTCGCCGGGTAATACTTAGCGGCATTGGCCTTCTCGAGGGCGAACTCAATGTAGGTGGAGGGGAAAATCACGCCTCTGGAATCCATGATAATGTGTTTCTTTGGTAGCAGTGGTGCTCCGGGAGGGTTGGTTTCCTAGGCGGTGGGTTGCTTGACGGTGGCCGCGAGTTTCAGAGGGCGGAGATGGCGACAACAGAGCTAGAACAAAGCTTTTGCTTGCGACAGGCTGTGGCGGTCTGGCTGAGGAGGCAATCGGAAGGGAAACAGAGCTTTCAATTCGATAGGTCTTGGTCGATAGGCTCTACAGCCGAGGAGCGTATCCTGGCTAACCTCACTGTCTACACAACGGATCATCCGGTATATGTTTTTTCGGTGGCAATGTCTGATCCAGCTATCATAGGATATTCCTTTGATTCAGATATGCCTATCATCTGGTGCTAAATCTTTGCAATGAAATAACCGATAAGTTAATCCGATGAGAACAGATTGTTTTCGAAGACCCTTACCTCCTCTACCCATTCCAGAAAAGAGATTATATGCACGACGAATCATCTGGTGCACATGTTCCTCACTGGCAATGTTTGATCAAGTTATCATAAGTTATGCTGTGACTGTGAGGGTACTCCCATTGGGAGTTTCATTTTCAATATATAGATTTTGCCACATAAGATAAAATTGATGACATGGCATGGGATTTATGAGGAAAGAGAGGGAATTGTGTTTCAATAGATTCTTAATTAAATGCTTTGTTTCGTCACAGGGAGCCGGAGCCAAAGGAGCCCGGCCAAACAAGGCCACAATTGTTTCATTGACTACACGGCGGATCATCCGGTGCACATGTATTTCGCTGGCAATGTTTGATCAAGTTCTCATAGGATAATCTTGTGATATACTTTATTTTTGGTACGCCCATAAGCCAGTGCTAAATCTTTCGACGCCCCTTATCTCCTTCAACCCGTTCCAGAAAAGTGATGTTATGCGCGATGGATCAACTCAGATGTTGTGGCATCTTGGAAACAACAAAATGACAATGTTTCATCAACTCATCATAGGAAAGCCCGATGCTCAATTTTGAAATGAAATAAACGAGAAGTTAATCCGTCAGAGAACAGATTACAATCTTTCGACTCACCTTACCCCCTACATTAAAAATTAATTATTACAAACAAATACTAATAATTTTTAAGCATGATCTATGATCGCAGAGAGCATGCATGCTTCAGACGACGGCAGGGTTGGCTATGGCCCGACTAGTCCGACCAGTTTTCATCGTCAGACACCAGTTTATCCGAGTCGTCCGTCATGATGTACGGTGAACGTGGCGTCGTCGGTGTGGTGGGATCGTCGTCGTCGTCGTCGTCACCGTACTCGGGATGGGGTGTCTCCGACTCCTCCTCCATGCCTAACGACAAATCCGCTCAGAGCTCGTACTCCGAGTCGGAGCACAAGCCACCGCATCACCTTCCCTTGCAGGCATCGAGGGGAGCACCGTCGTCGTCGAAGTTGTCGTCATCGGTTGGTTTGTCGTGGCAGGGGCAGTGGCACATCTTGCCATTCGCATGAGGCAAGTGCAGCAACCACACGTCGCCCTCTAGTTGTGGAGGAGGTGGCAGGGGTTCCGGCGACGATGGAAGAGAGGGCAGGATCGGCGGCGGTGGTGGAGGGCGCGCCGGTTTCTTTGGGGGTGGAGGAGGGTGCGGCACTCCGGAGGCCTTCCTTTTGGTTCCACCCGCCAAGATCGCTGTTTCATGGGGATTTTCGAAGAGTGGCGCTAGGTTGAAGTGGAACTGGTATGGAAGGCAGCCAGAAATAATGGGGCTAGAATGATCAGACCCATTCGATCAAGGAAATGCTTTCACATCAACAACGGCAGGCCATCTCCCGGCCAGTCGCACGCGGCATTGACAATCGGCTGACCGTTCCTATTCCCGTGAAGGCGCAACAACACCCCCGCCCCCCTGTTTCGTTGCTACACGGCGGATAGTCTGGTGTGAACGTTCTTTGCTTACACTGGTTGATCAAGTGAACAAAGGATAATCTGGTGCGGACATAGGATATTCCGTTGTTCAATCGTTGCATGGATTGTGATGATCAAATACCCGTTGCGCACAATTATGGTCTTTGGACGCCCCTTACCTCTTTTACACCACCGTCGGCCGAAGCCAATAGTCGCACAGCATCGCCTCGAGCACGCCCCAAATAATACTCACTCCTGTACGCCGGCGGTTTCTGCATCCCATTAAATACCAAGATGTTGTATGCTAGGTGCCATGGATTGTCCATCGAGGCCACGGCAATCATTTCCGATGGACCCGGCCCCCATGATGAAGAAGGTGCACCGGTTTCTTTGGGGGTGGAGGAGGGTGCGGCACTCCGGAGGCCTTCCTTTTGGTTCCACCCGCCATGATCGCTGTTTTTTGGGGATTTCCGAAGAGTGGCGCTAGGTCAAAGTGGAACTGGTATGGAAGGCGGCCAGAAATAATGGGACTAGAATGATCTGACCCATTCGATCAAGGAAATACTTTCACATCAACAACGGCAGGCCATCTCCCAGCCAGTCGCATGCGGCATTGACAGTCGGCGGACCGTTCCTATTCTTGTGAAGGCGCAACAACACCCCCGCCCCCCTGTTTCGTCACTACATGGTGTTGGTCGTTTATACGCACCCACTTATATACCGCAAGAGCACGGTGTACAATTGTAGTCTTTTTCCCCTAGAAGAGTATTCCAAGGTTTAATCGAACCACAGAGACCAATGGGAATTAAGCAAAATCATCAGTAAAAGAGTTAGCCAAGCTTCCTAGTGAGCGTGAGCGTGGGTTTCAGGAAAACGGGGTGTTGTGCCGATCGGCACAGCGTGCGTGCCGGTCGGCACCAAGGTGAAGTTGTCCGATGTCTGAAAAGCCTAGGAACAGATTAGATCATGGGGTAAGTTAGCCAAGTCTGCTAGTTGAGATCGTACCAAGAAGCGTAATCAAATAGCATCATAAACGGGATTACTCAATTATGATAACCGAAGATCGGTAGGTCGAAGCCCCTTTCCGAATGCCCTGTCACGACCAATTCGCCGTAGTCGCTGACCTCTTCCCACTCTACACATCACCTCAAGGATCATCGCGTATGCATTAGCGGCTGTTGAGGTACGGAGGCAACGTGCAAATATGGCGCATTACAAGATCCCAATGCTACCTTAACCACGATGGAGATAGTGAGAGAACGAATCTTGTCACTTCTTTTTGCCACCACAATCAAGATAACATCTAATACTTAGTTGTCACTAAGCGTAGGAACAAGCACATGTAAAGACCATAAAATCCAGGCAATCAATAATCAAAACCATTCATCCACATATTCAACCATACTTCAATGATACATAGTGCAAGATACATCACCACCTAGTAGGCCTACCTTGATGGATCACCTCTTTAGCACCAATGGTTCTTGATCAACAACTAGAGAACATGAAGAACGGGGCAAAGCCCCGGTGGCTCTAAACTTACTAGCTGTGTTGTCCCTCTGGCGGCCGATCCCGAAACCCTAGGGCTTTTACAAGTTTATATAGGGCTGTACATCAGAAAGGAAAGGATTCTCGGGAAAAGAGCCCTTGTGCCGATCGGCACACCTCGTGTCCAGCTCGGTTTCCTCCCTAAGTCGGTTGCGAAGTCCTAGGTAGCTTCCATGTGGGCCTTCCAATCAGTTTTCTTTGAGATCAAGTCTTGTGTTGCTCTTTCAAATCTTCAAGTATCTTTTATCTCTTCGTGATGAATATCTCCCAAGATTGGTTCGGATAACTTCCTTCTAGAATAAACTGAATGGTGGGCCAGCTTCGGTTGCCTTGGAGCCCCATGCGCCGGTCGGCACATGGCTGTGCCGATCGGCACAGTGGGCCTTTTCTGCTGGTTCTCTTCTCTTCAGGTCCAGATCAGCCACAATGTCCAGAATGTCGTACTTTTCATTTGTTTCTGCAATAAAGCTCCAGAACGACATATATACAATATGGTGCTATCATCAAGGGTTAATGGCCTAAAATGATGACATTTATGCTCTAAATAAGGCGTAGTTGGCATATAAAATGGTATGCTAGAAATCGCCAACAGCTCCCCACACTTAAACCTTTACTCGTCCCGAGGAAAGTCAAGAATGAAGAATGAAAATCAACTTGCATATAGTCGCATCAATCACAGAAGTATTTCAAATCTAACACGAGCTTGAGCATTTAGTCATTGTGAGATTAAATCAATTTAGTATTCAGCAAACATGTTCACAATATGGGTATTGAACATGAAAGAGTACTTCCCAAGCAATCCTTGAAAATATTCAACTTAATGCACATGACATTTCCACTTATGTAAATCACCAAAAGATATTGTGAGCAAAAGAACCATCCTTCTCAAACGATCAAGTTAACAACTCAACTTCAATCTCTCTCCTAAATCACTCAAAAGCCTAGCCTACTTTATCGATATATGTATGTGTAAGGCCATATGAGTAGCTTGGTGAGGAATTTCAAGGAAATAGACATAAATCACAACATATTGCAAAGCTAAGAAATAACTCTAATTGGTTTTACTGAGACTTGTCAAAAGGCCATTAGGAAATGAATTGAGAAAGAAACTCACACCTTAGAATAGTGGACATATACTTGTGTGAATGAACAATCACAAGTAGAGAACGTAATCTTTTAAACAGGTGACAAAGCTGTCCTTTCTTCTTTGCATATCTATCAGAAACTTTGGCATTTTCGAAGGATATCGAATGCAAAGTGGAACATGATTGGAAAAAGAAATTCTTGGCTACTAATCAATGATAAGAATTCAAGGGAATTCACTCTTCCCCCCACACTCAAATTTTTGCTAGTCCCGAGCAAAACAGCGCAAGGACAGACTTTATTTACTTTTTTTCCTTTTTTTTCTTTCTTTTTTTTCTTTTTTTTTCTGCGTGCCGGTCGGCACAACATGTGCCGGTCGGCACACTGTCTGTACTTGCCAATTTCGCTCTGTATTTTTCGTTGGAACTGCTTGTGTCAGGTGTATAGCCAAGAACATTAGGATGTGGTCAAGGATTGATATTTGAATCAAAAAAATTTGGTTCTCAAGTATCGGATACTCGGCGAATTATGCATAATTCCAATGCGGTAATTTGCATAGCTCGAGTTGGAATAGGCTAGAAAATCAACGCGATAACGCGAAAGATGTGGCCAATTTTCCAAGTCTCATACCCTAAGAATTAAATCTTAACCGAGCTCAATCATCAATCATAGTCTCTACTTAGCAAGGGCTTAAAATGAGTCACATATATTGGCATTGGTAGGCACAACCGAATGATATGGAGTAATTCTAAAGCTCACAATAGAACATTTGAATTTTATAAAGAAATAGGTACTAAGTCATGTCATCCAAAATTGATCTTTTATTAGACCTTGCATGGGAATTTTGAAATGAACTACGCCACATATGAAGTATTTGCCGAATACACTTTATAGTGAAAGTTGAAAATTTTTTAATGCTCAACATCGCTCGATTATCATTACACTTCTCAAGATAGACATACATACTCGTATCATTTTTCAATAAAGCATAAAGATCATCATCGTATTGGATTTGAAAGCGCGGCCTACATGGTGATGTATCATTCTAAACGTACTACTAGCACACTTGCATAAGTAAAACTACACTACTCTCGCACATGCATAAATAAGCACATAAACAAACTAAACACACCCGATACATGGTTTCCCAACCCGCTCACACACACATAAGTAAATAAATAAAAAGAGAATGCGAAAGGGAAAGAAAAACGCAAACCGGGAAACCGATACAAGTTGTGCCGTACACAACACTCTACCCATCGATGGAGGTGGCTGCGTGTAGTCGAAGCCGTAGTACGCCGCCTCCAATCTCCCGAACTCATCAATCATCGCTTCGGTGTTGCTCCGCATCGCGCCCCCGCAAGTTGTCCATGCGTTCAACGTATGAACGTTATGTACTGATGCATAGGGGCAAAGTTCGCCCCCCGGAGGACCTGCAGGAGCATAGTAGGGTGCCCCCTGGAAGTGCTGAGGGTAGACAGGGGGCATACCGAAGTACCTACCTGGGTTGGTGCCGGTCGGCACCTGACCTGTGCCGATCGGCACAAAGCCCGTGCCGATCGGCACGGGTGCCTGCTGCGCGGTTGGTGCTGCGCGGCTGCTGCCGCGTCCTCACTGTCCCACTCTGCCGCTGCGCTCGCTGAAGACTGCCGACGACGACCTCCTTTCTCCCGCGCTTGGTCTTCGTTACCTTGTGTCGCTCGCGGGAGGTCGGCCTCAAGCCAATTCCCTCCGTCAATCTTGTTTTGGGAGGAGAGGGCGAGCTCGGGGCAGGGAAGCTTGATGCCGGTGCCGCACACGTAGTAGCCGAGCTTGGCGCTCCCCTGATGGTCTTCCGTTCGCGCACCATGGACTCGTCGATGAGCGCGGCCCTTATCCAACAATCTTCCTTCATCATGAGGTTACCTTCGGTGACTTGGGAAGATGATTGTTTTGGAGGTAGCCTCCGAAAGCTAGTCTCTCGCCTTAGGGTTGGCCCTTGGCTAAACCAACTTGACACCATCGTCCCGATGGGATTGCACTTGCACGGACTTGCAATGGCGTTGTAGAGCCAATGCAGTCCGGGTCGGAGATGTTTTGTGGTGTCGAGGCGGCCGGTGGTGCGTGCGGCCATCCACCGGTGAAGGATTTGGATTGTGGGGTTCTTGATGTGCCCCCTTTGCGCTCGTCCGCGTCGGCGATGCGGCGCCAAAATGTGTCGAGCATCTCCGTAGTAGCCGCCGCCCGTATACGGGGCCTCCCTATCAAACCGAGAGCATCGGAGATGCCCTCAATCGGATGGAGTAAGGCTCGTCCCGCACACGGAACTTGATCTTGTCGTCTCCTTGCTCGTCCACCTCACGGCTCATGGTGGTGATGAACTCGGTGATGAGCTCGATGTCAAGCTGCTTGCTTGATCGTGGAGGGTCCTCCCATCCAAGGTTGAGGAGGCACGTTGGAGGTCCGGCCATACCCCAACCTTGGCGAGGAACTCCTCATCCATGTCGATGTTGGGGAAGATGCGGCCGCGGATGTTTGGTGGTAGTAGAACTCCTCCTCACGGCTCGTGAGGGTGAACCCCTCCCGAACCCGCGCGCGGTACATATGCCGGCTCGCTCGGCTCGGCCTCCATGATGATCCGCCCGCCCGCGACGGCGGCGGCGGCGGCGCGGTCGCGCTCCTTGTGCGTGGCCTCGGTCCTCGAGGGATCCGATGTCGCGGTGGCCGATGAAGAAATCATCCCGCCCTCGTGGCGGTGTCATCTTGACGGAGAGCTCGGGGCTGTCATAGCCCGCCGAGCTTGCCCTCCGCGTCGAG
>JAAXCT010001259.1:0-205236 GCA_012490785.1 Eragrostis nindensis
GTGTGTAGTGCTAAACACGCTGAATCAATAATCTAGAACTAACAGCTGCATCAAATAATCTAGCTGCAGCACTACAAGTCTCAGGCTACAAACATCAATTAGGTTTTCAGTTAATTAAAGGCATTTAGAAAACTTTATATAGTTTGATCATAGGCATTATGTAAGAAAGCTTTAAGTAATGTAACCATCAGCATTTTTATGCGCTTCTTAACTATACAACACTTTGGTGGTCTTTAAAATGCGAAATCATATGATTAGGGTACTTAATCTGTAATGCAATTTGCCTCTAGGCAACTAAGGCTCACTATTGGAGTACCCCAGGTTGAAGCCTAGATAGTTCAACCCAAGACTCCGAGCATATTACTCTTAATTTTCATCATAGGTTTTAGCTTTATTGAGTCTCCAAAAGCTTATTTAAAAAATCATATGGCATATGGTCTAACTTATCAGTTTTTTTATTATCATGGGTTGTTTCAGCTCTACAATTTCTGCTGAGCAAAATATTTATCTGGATCAGCAGTGATAATCCTTTCCAGCAAGCAGTTATCTCTATTTGCTCCTAAGTTTTATCTCCTGATAACTGATTCTTCAAACATAAGTTTAATGTAATATGTAGTTACCAAGATGAATCAAATGTTTTGATAAATGCAAACTGAGATCTACCTTCCACAAGAAAATTGATGCAAGATAGTGCAAGTCATATACTATGAAGTAGTTCTGGCCCTGATAGTGGATTTCATCCGAGAAAGAAAGAACTGTGTGGTACATATTGCTTTCCTTTGCAGAGTCTGAAAACAAAGTCAGGTGCACATAAATGTTAAGTAGTTTCCACCTATGAGTAAACAACATAATGTCTAATGTATTTTTGCACAATTTTTGCAGATTCTTTCCATGAAGTTCCAATACTAGATTTGAAACAATGCTGAATCTTTTGTCTATAGTCTGGTTGCCTTCATTTAGGTCCCAACATAAATGAAGTGCGCATATATATACAGTCATAGAAATACCTCAATATTAGTGTTCCTTTTTTCAATCTTTCTTTGTTGCTTTTTACCTACAGAATATATATTAACCATCAAATTACGAAGTCCAATTCATGTTGTCCTGATAGGAGCATTGAAATTTTGAAAGCAAAACAATATGGACCGCAGAGATGGGCAATGTTAGCTACCACAGACTCAATACATCCACCATGCTATTAAAGATTGATCTTAGACTCAGGGCAAGCATGCCTGTCCGCTTGGAGTGCTCAGTGCAACACGGATTTTATCTCCATCAGTGTGGTTGAGAAGCGAGAGGATCCGCGGCAAGGGAGGCAGAGCTGCAGTAGTGGAGGGGCATGGTGGCGTGAGATGCTGCTTTCCCACGGGAGGCGCCACAGCTGGAAAGTTACAATGTTATCATGCGAAACTATCGTGTGATGAGATGTTTGCTGCTGAACTTTCTGGTGCTACCCTTTATAGTTTCGTTCACAACTATGCTAAGAATACTGACCATTAAGAATATCCTGTGTGGAACTGAAATTCTATCTGGTAAAGGTAAAGTGAGGCCTGTCTGATTATTCTGATGCCTACATGTAATCCTAACATTACCAATTTGAAAACTTTTTTTTTAGAAAAGGAGAAAACTTGGAATTAGGAAGCTTACACATTTAAAATTCCCATAATGCATATGTAGGTGACAATATGGCAAAATTATCTATATGAATATAACAACAAAATTAATAGCATAAGTAATTATTATTAATAATAATAACTTGTTTTAGGTTTGACGGGGATTGCAAGGCGTGAACAGAGCATGTCGCCACTAAGAGATTTCACTTGATGCAATAATGGTGCTTTTCTCTCATGAAGTGTCGTGGTATGAACTATGGTTAGTACTAATGTACCAGACCTGATTCACAAGTTGATCAATGTAATGTATCACTTACGATCTGCAGTTAAGATAAAACACAATCATCAACGACGATGATCCTCCTGCAACAGGCTGCCACTGAATTAAAATGCATTTCCAAGTACTGGTGTATATGATATACATAGCTGACCAGTCTATACATTGTCTTATAAATCGCAAAGTGAATAGAAATTTAAGTTCCATATGTTACTGCCTCTACAGAATTTTTATCTCTTAAATATTAGTACCTTCAGTTCAGTATATTCTTGTGGTTTGGAAAATCCATTTAGAAATGATTTTGACACAACCTCATTTGTACAAAAACAGATAACACTGAAGGCATCCAATTCAATATTTCAGTGACACCTCATCCGACTGAATGAAACACAGCTGCATAGTTTGACATGGAGGTAATGCACTGCATGTTTCATCTTCCCTGTATTATCAGACCATTTTGACTATGCTCATAATTATGAAACAAATATGTTAATTCCTCTTGTATTTCACAAAAATTTAGCTCAAACTCCATCGCATAACTCCCATATCCCATGTAACAAGTCTCTCTATTTTGTGGAATATCAACATCTGCAAAACTTTAAAAAGTTGTTGTTATATGTTGGCTGCTGCTAAGCTGCATGTTCTTAAGAAATGCTAGGTTCTCTTTATAATTTGGATTGTCCAGGAACAGGAAGGGTAACAGATGTAAGATATCATTTGATATCTAATTGCTTGTTTATACACATTGTAAATTCTTTCATGGAGTGATCAAATGAGCCGTAGATTTGAATGAACTTAGTATGGAAAGATAAGAAAACTAAAGAATGAACCTCTTCCATGTGCAAAGGTTGTTCCCCATATATCTGTTAGGAGTCAGTTCAGTAATAGTCGTTGCTTCTGAAATATCAAAAAAATGGTAAGTGATATGTTCAACATTAGCCATTGATCATATGATGTTCATGCTTATGGATCATCAATGTAAGCTATAATTGATAAACGTGATAACTTAAACATTCCTTTTCAGATAGCTTATACATTTCAATCCATTACTTACTCGGTTCCTAATATGTACATCCCTCTCAGGCAACTTATACATTCTTTACTAAATTATCTAACTTTGCAGGGATAGCATAAGATTACTCATGCTTAATCGTAGACTTATTTTTTTTTAAGGTATTAATCGTACACTTATTTGTTATACATATTTTCATTTGTAAAGTATATTTATATCATTGGACCCCTCTGAAGATGCTGATATGTATAGAGCAGTCTAAATTTGGTTCATAACCACACCCCAATGGGCCAGGCTATGTGAGCGCGGCAAGCCGCGCCATGTTTCTAGTTTGCATCTAGAAGAAGCAGAAGATCCTGGCTGTGTTCGGCTGGAGGAAAATCCTCCGGCTGCTGCTGCTCCTGCTGCTACAGTCAACTGAATTGATACAGTACGCAAATCCTCCGCTACAGTGTTCTCTCTCACTATTTAACCTGCAACTACAGTGTTCTCTCTCACTATTCAAACCGCTACAGTGTTCTCTCTCAAAGACGAGGAAAAACTTTTTCAGGTGAATCAGTCGGCATTAATCACTCGACCTAGACAGTGAAATAATATAACAGAAAGAAAGTTTCACGGAAATTCCAGATATTATATCGATCCGTGCTACTCGTAAAAACGAAAGGTCAATGCAAATGTGGCGCTGGACTACCTTGTACTCAAACGAACTAGAGCAGAATCCCCCCAAAAAAATTATCTATTGTTATAAATTTTTGAAATATATTTCATAAAACTACATGTATTAATTTCAATTTCAGGGTCGAAAAGTATACTATATAGTTATCCTGCTTCCACAAGTCAGTCATACATGCGTTACACGCTTGAATCGACACGTCACCTTTACATACACTAAACTGATATAATAACTTCTTGTTGCTCATATATATTATTTAAAATATTAATAGTATTCTAAAACATATTTGAAAATATACAGTTCTATGTTTTTTCAACTAAATTGTGCATGGGTATTGCAATTACGGTTGATTATTTTTTTTAGAGAAGACGATGTCTCCGTCGATAATGATTTGCCGTATTTTCATATGGATGAGAGCTCATATATGTATCTGGGCATCTGCATCCTTGTGTTCTGCAAAAAGAAATACTAGGTAGTGAAAATTTACTCAGAATTATACTGTTTTTTTTTTTGAGAGAGAGACTACTTTTTTTTGAGGCGCACCACCCTTTATTGATCAAACAGCATAAGTGTTACAAACACCATCAGATGGTGTCAAGAACCACACATATCTACCAACAGAGTTGTAGATTGAGCTTCTCGCCAAGATATGTGCGTCTGTGTTCGAACGCCGACCTTCATGAACAAAATCCATCCTCGCAAAGTCCCTGCTTCTGACTTTGATCTTGCGTATAATATGGCCATACCGGCCCATTCCATCTCCCTGGATGCTCTTGATGACCGTCAGACAGTCTCTCGCCAAACGAATGTACGACATGTTGATGTCGCTTGCTAATGAAAGCCCCTCGCGACAGGCCGGAGCTTATGCAGTCTTAGGATCCGTGACCCCCTCCATGACAACTACTGAAGTTCCCAGGAAGTCACCATCCTCATTGCGTGCAACCGCCGCACAGGGGCGGTACTTGTGTTCTTTGAAAGTGCAGCGTCTACATTGATATTTACTGAGCGTGACGGAGGAGGAATCCATATCGGTGCCGCCGTCTGGTTCTCTTGCTTCTCCCTTGTGACTAGTGTTACCAGGCTCAACTCTCCAATGAAGCGATCAACGAAACAGTGCGTTGAAAGCGGACTTTGGAACAAATTTTCATGAATTGCCTTTCGCCTCGCATGCCAGATGGCCCATAGTGTGACCACGACCCTAGTGAGGTCATCATGCTTAAGATGCGCCATGACTTGGGCCAGCCATCCTTTAGCACTTTGCTCTGGGATCTGACTTAAAAATTCAACAATCTCCTCTTCTTCAAGTGCCCAGACACATTTTGACATTGTGCAATCGAGCAGTGAGTGCCTCCAGGAGTCCTCCTTGCCGCATATACCGCAACAGCTGCTCGTCGCCATATTCCTGTGATTGCGAACATCATTAGTTGGGATGGAATGTCTCGCTAACCTCCACAAGAAAACTCGTAGCTTTGATGGGACTTCGATTCTCCAAATGTCCGTCCACTCCTTATGTCTGCTCTGATGTCCGACCTCCCAGCGGTGTTCTCCAACCAAGCCATTCTAACTTCTTTATTTTGCACTAACATCGATATGCCGATCTGACGGTGAATATACCAGACCGTTCGTAGTGCCAAGCCCAAAAATCCTGAGATCGGTTAGTGCTCAATGGAATATTGGCTATGATCTCCTTATCCATCGGGTTAAAAAAATTATCAATCAACTGTATGTTCCACGTACCCGATGTCTGGTCGATTAGCTCACTCACAAACTGTGGTGGGTTCGAATTTGTGCATGCTATCGGCTTGAGCAGACCATCACGAGGAAGCCAATTTGTGCTCCATACCTTGGTCCTCTCCCGTGCCGATCCTCCGAATGAGCCCCTGCACAAGAACCTCCTTTCCATTGATGATCGCCCGCCACACCCGAGATGGCGAGCTCCCCAATTCGGCATCCAAAAAGTCATTATGAGGGAAATAAACTGCTTTGAGTAGGCGCGCGCTCAAAGAGCTCGGGTTAGTCATAACCCTTCATGCTTGTCGTGCCAGTAATGCAAGGTTAAAAAGTTCCATATCTCTGAACCGCAGGCCGCCATCTTGTTTGGGTTTGGTCATGTCCTCTCAAGCGACCCAGCAGGTCACCCTTTTCAAGTTCGATATGCTAAAACAAGGGAAGAAGCCCAGAATAGGCCATTAAGAACACAGATCGAAAGGCCCATGTTTTGTGATTGGGCCAAAAATGCCGTTTCTCTGTTGCAGGCTCATGGGTTGTGGACTGGATTCATTGTGCCATCGTGCAATTTGATACGTCATCGCACACGGTGGCCCTCCTTTTCTACTGTGATTTCTGTGAACTGTGATCATGGCAATGTGATCGTGAGGTCCGGGACTACGCTGTAAATTGGTGACCTTTAAAGGCACTTTTAATCTTTTTAGAGCAAACAGATGAAACACTAATTCATTTGGTCGAACTAGAGTTGAACTAAAAAGACTCTGAAGTGACTTTAAAAATTCTATACCATGTCACTATTTTTTCCTATGTCGCATGTCATTTAATGAGTTTGAAATCCTTATGAAACTTGGATTGAGATTGGCTGAACTATTTCCAGTTTTCCTGAACTTGGATGACCAAGTTCTACAAAGCAAAGTGCAGTTATATCTACTTACTAGCCCCCTCTCTCCTGGTCTCCTTGGGGGATAAGCTATGTGAGTCGTTCAAGATACGGCACGTTCTCCAGATCTGGTACACACATTTTGAATAATCAGATGGATTGGTCATGTTTGACAACTTGTTCTTCAGCCAACCTAATCGTTTACCCGAAAACACAAAAGAAATAAGTCAACGATTCGTTCTAAAATGTGATCGTTTGAGACTGCTGCGCTGTACCTTCAGCCACCAACCTAGCAACATTACTGTAACGAAGGTGTTATTAAGGGCTAAACCAGTTCACCATACGGAACCGACTTTTTCCTAGCTAGGAGTATTTTGCATTGGAAAGTCAGGACCAAGAAGTTAGTGAGTGAGGTACATCTTGAAAATGGTATACATGCCGTTTATGTAGCGTAATCACATGCATGGTCATCAAATTCAGTTTTCGCTAGCCTTCGATAGTACTACTACTCCTACTATTCAGCCTGTTCGGCAGTCTGTTTGCAGCTGTTTTACTATAGCGGCTGCTGAAGAAATAACTACGAGCATTGTAGCGGCTGCTGAAGAAATAACTGTGAACGGCTTGGCGAACAAACTGATTTGACCATCCACTGCCGGAAACTCTGAATGGCGTATCGACTTGCTGCGGAAGCTGTGAAAAGGATATGCTATTTTAATGCAGTCCACCGCATTCCAGTATTTCGGCATCGGAGCAAAATATGGTCTACGTCCTCACTCTACCATCTGGTCGACCCCAACTAATTGGTCTGCAAACCACCACGTAACTAGCAGACGCTCATGCTTCAGCGCTTCACCAACTCACAACATATCAATTTCAGACGCCGTTCCTATATAAACCCATCGGGAAGTAGCCCTTGAAACAAACCAAAGCACGAGCAAACTGAAGAAGGAAATGGCCTCCACGAAGCTGCTCACCTGCGTCCTCCCTCCTGTCCGGTACGCTGACATGTTCTGTGTCATCCTAGCTAGTAGTGGCTACCTGTATCTATCAATCGATCATGGATTAATGGAAGTGTTCTCTGAACTATTCTTTTCCGTGACCCATGGCTAGCTCTTGGGAGCTCTGACAGGCTAGGCTATCGAGCTTTTTTGAGACGAACAGACTATCGAGCTTAATCAATCTATGCGTGTTCTGATGATTAATAACGTAACGCAGGGCTCGTCGTGCTCGGCGAGATCGCCGCGACGGCGGAGGCGGCGTGCGCGGTGCAGTGCATCCAGGGCGGCCACATCACCTGCGACAACTACCCGTACCAGAAGCTGGAAAGGTGCGACTGCCAGTGCGCGCCCAAGGACGGCAAGAACTGCGTCCTCCACCTCGAGCACGGCCCGCCGTTCAACTGCCCGCCGCCGGAGAAGGCGTAGGCCGGACTGAACTGGATGCATGGGAGCCATACCAGCATAGCATGTCATGTGTGCGTGATCTGGGTTCCCCATTGCTACTGTTGGTCTGTAGTGCGCGAGGTTGCGAGTTTAATGTTCTGAATAAGAATAGCAGTACTAATGACTACTAGTATGTCATGGCATATGATCATCAGTCTGCTATTGAGTGAACAAGCTTCCGATGCCGTGAATCACAGGCTCTTTCGATGCATTGCGCGTGTTCTTTTTTCGAACAGTTTTGCTGAAAGACGCGCGCCGCCTCGCCTGATAATAACCGGTACTCCCTGTGTATCTATTTCAGTTTCTAACGCAACAGGCCTCCCCGACTGGCACCTGGACATTTGCACGAAAAAAGAAAGAGGAAAATCTCGCGAGAACGACTCGCCCGTTCAAGAAAACGGTACTGCAAGTGCAAGAGCTCATTGGGCAATCTATTCTGCTTCTTGTCTTGCGTGCTGAATCCCTTAGAAAAAGTTCATACCCTAGAGTGAGCAAAGACCGAAAAAGTTCATACCCTAGAGTGAGCAAAGACCGAACAGGCGCATATGTGATTAAACACAGCCAAGGATCGCAAACCGCAAACCGACCGGGTTTTGTTACCGCCAAAAACTTCTTGATAAACCAAGAAACCAAACGATTTTTGTTTTTACTATGGTACTAAATCTGGTTTTATCGGAAAACCGTCTGGTTTTACTAATTGAGCCGGACCGATTTTAGCTAAATTGTGAAAACCGAGGGATTTTCGACGGGTTTTCGAACCATAAGCACAGTGCGGCCCATTTCATGACTGGGCCAGCCCATATAGGAGACAGAACTTTTCCCGCCGGAGCCATTCTCTGTCACATATATAGTTCAGAGATCGTTCTTGAATAGGGTTAAGTCCTTATAACAGCGACAATTAACTGTCAACCGAGAGATACGAGACGAACAGCCCGTCTAGCGCACTGAAGCCATCTGCACCCTCGTGCTGTCGTGCACATCAACTGCACCAACAGCCCCGGGCAAAAACTTCACCTGGTGTCCGGTGTGCCTGCGGCCAGTGCGCGCCGCAAGGCTGCGCAGGCTGAAGCCAAACGTCCACCTCGCCGACGGCCCGACACTACGGGGCTGAGGATGACGCCTTCTGTTCCGGATTGTGTGCAAGGCTGCAAGCAAGGAGACTGTTGGAAGTTGCTTCGGTCTTGCACTCTTGCTAGCCTAAGAGCATCTCCAGCAAGGTCCCTACTTGGACTCCTACTCAATTATTTAGTAGGTTGAACTAAAAAATCAACTCCAGCAGAGATCCTATTTTGGCTCTCATTTTGCATGCCCTCTCAAACTCCATCTCCAAGCCCCCATTCCTAGGGTCTTCCAATCCTCCCTCTCATTCATGGGTCCCACCATTTTTTTACTGGTTCTTACATAAAATAGGGTCTTGGTTAGTTTATTGCTGGAGTTGAAGCTAAATTTTGGGTCCTTATTTTTACATGCCGGCCTGGAAAACGAAAATAGGGGCCTTGGTTTGAGGTCCATTGCTGGAGATGCTCTAACTGCCTAATTGCCAGCCTGCATTAATTACCGTTATATATTTGTGCCCAAATATTCTGAAATGTTGCAAGGCGTCCTGCAGTCTTCAAACGGAGCTGACAGACTTACAACTCATTCATCGCTCCCAACCAGATCGTGCAAAGAAGTCACTCGCCTTATTTTTCTAATGAGAAATCAATAACCCATTTCCCTGTGTACAAAAAGAAAAGAGAAGTCAATTGTGAACGACTGTACTGGTAAAATAATGCTTGATAGAATTAGTAATGGAAAATAAGCCCTACCCATTGCTAATGCTATTAAGGCTCTGTACATTGAATTAGATATATAGCTATTCTTCAAATTTTAAAATAAAGTAATTAGCTGAATGCACATTTTTTTCAAGAGCTCTTGGAGTGGGACCAAGCATACCGCCGATAATAACTTTAGTGGTACTAAAATATATGATACCACATTTACCAAATTTGGTGCCACTTACTTATAATTTTGATACTGTTTGGTACATTTCCATAACATTAACATCTTCTTGTTTTTTTTCAAATAAATAGCTAGGTGCATTACTAACATTTTACAACTATGTCGGACAAAGCTTCCGTCATTTGAAGACCCTCACGAATTAGACAAATCGGCGAATCCACACGGTCCATTTCCCAAGATTAGGCCTGCCCATCTACTGTATTTGTGTAACTCAGCTATTTTTTGCTTCGTGATCGAAAATGGGCCACGCCATCAGCAACATCTACCAAGCTCAACAGTCAACACCTTGCTTGCTCGTCACCAGTTTTTTTTTTTTTTTTTTTTGTATGGTGCTGCATATCAACATGCCATCGTTGACTTACAGAAATGTTGAAGGTAGCCGACGGACTACGTTATCACCACTAGCTACAACGCAACTTGAGGTTTGGGGGTCCAATGCTGCAAAACTTAAACAAAACTGGGAGGAAAGTGTATCTGGTGAAGGTTAAACCTTCCCCATTTGCTATATAATCTCAAGCTCTCAGCAAATTTTGAAGACAGAGAGAGATTAGAGAGCGCAGTGTGTGTGCGCCGTTCCTCCTACCCTGAATTCATGGCTTCCAACAACTTGTCCCTCGTCGTCCTCATCTCCGGTAGGTACCCCATTCCACTGTTAAATTCACATTGCTATTCCTCCAGTTCGTGCTTTTTAACTGATATATGATTTCTCTTTTTTTGTTGTGTGCGTGTCTTGTAAATGAAGGCCTTCTGATACTCGGGGCGGTAGTTGAGCCCACTGAAGCCGTCTGCACCGTCGCCTGCGTGAAGGATGCGTACATCACATGCACAAACTATCCTCGCCAGCGCCTCTACGGGTGTGCATGCCCGTGCGCGCCGCCGGACGGGGGGCGCTGCGTTGTACACCTCCCTAACAGACCGGCTAAGCGGTGTTGGAAACGCGGGTGAACCAGAAAACGAGATGTGCGGTGCCTCCATCATGTTTTTGCTTGCTTCAGTGTTGTTTAAGACAGTTCCATGTTATCACTAAGTCTTGAAAAAGTTGGGACTACCTGGAAGCTCTGTAACCAGACTTCTACTTTATAAGACATTAATTACTACAATTTTTCCTGTAAGTGATGTACACTTGCATTCTTATTTTTCGGCCAACCTACTTTGAATTCCTTCATCTTGAAATTTGCCATGCATGGTCTATAGATCTGCAGACACTTTTAAACTAGCAGAAGACTCTTGCAGTTTTATGATTTCTGGTTATACCGCCGATTGTTTTTCTATAGATCCAGGTGTGTATAGTGGTAATAATGATTAATTAATAAATATAGAGAAATATATACAATTGAGCTTTGGCTTTATTTTATTGTAGTTACAGTGGTGAGAAATAATTTATACTACATTGTTGATTTTTCTCGGTCTTTGATGTGCAATTTGACCACTATTGTATATTAAAATAGAGTTATAATAGCGTATTACCAATGCACTTTTCAAAATGAATCTACATATATGGTTAATATTTTTGTTTCCAAGGTATTTTTTATAGATATTAATTGCCAACTTTGAGTTTACTCAAAATTTGGCCAAAGTGTCCTATTTCTAAAACAGAGGGAATAAAAATGTATAAGGTGGGGCTACTTTTTTGTAATGTTTGTGGTGGGTTAATTTTATTAGCATTTTATAACAGTATTTAGGGCTACTTCTACGTCATGTCTTGGTGGATATTTTTTATTTCTTTTTTCCTTCGATTAATTTGATAATTTCTATGCTTGTAAAGCAAACACGGTGACTTCAACTGTTGATCAAATATTAAGATAAAGATTGTCAGTGTAATTGTTTTGAAAGGAAACTGCGAGGGAGATCCCCACAAACTTTTTCGTTAATAAAAAACTGGAAGAGTTCCAAAAACCAAGCCTAAACAAAAAGTGTTATTGGTTTCTACGCAACTTCTGGAGATTCAGTGTGAAAATCACGACCATACCTGAAACTCTGATCAATTTGCAGAGTAAACAATGGCAGCACATGCTATTTAACGAGTTCGAACAGGGCAAGATTGGGCTAAAAAAATTACAGATCTGGGAAGAGTATCGTTCGTTCATCCATTTGCAAGGGAACAGTGTCAGCATTCGAATAAGGTAAGATTGGGCTAAATGAAAATTACACACAACTAAACAAAACCAAAGGGAGTAATTTAGTGCAAGCTGAAGTCTGGGGTTTAGCATAACTAAAAACAAAACTGGGAGTAAGACTGTGCACATAGTCAAGTGGAGGCTAAACTTTCCCCATTTGCTATATAAAAGGGAAAATACTTTGTATGCCATTGAATTAAAACTATGCTCTATGCAAGTTTCAGTTTGCCGATAGAGACTGAAGTTTGCTAGGTATAGTTCATACTACTGTACTATTCACTACTACTGCTGCCGCTCTGTTACTACTGGCTAGCTACTGCTACCACATAGCAAGCGGCATGGCGTCGATCAACTTCGCCAACACAGCCGTCATCCTCATCGCCGGTAGATGCGCCATTTCACATTGCATCTATTATTTGTTCATTGTGACTCGTGAATTAGGAGTTTAGGACTTCTAAAACTGGTGGCGGTGGTCGACACCGTAGCTGTCTGCAATGCCGTTTGCGTGAGAAAACTTAAGCTGATAGGGAAAATAGGCAATTCATTTATACTCCAACGCGTGCAAGCTCTCTTAGGCCATAAACGTGAAATATTGGAGTGACATCAATTTATTTAATATCGCACCCGCCAAAATTCGAACTAGAGACCTCTGACATACCATATTGAGTTGCATGCACCCATCAGCTCACCCACCAACTTAAGTTGACCGGAAAAGAAGATCCATTTATTATACTCCAACAGTTGACAATACAATGGAAATTTTGAAAAAATTCAAGATATGCCATTCAGTCTTCTGAGATGGGGCTGCCAGGACCGAACCTCTGAATTTTTAATTGTTTAATTTGACGGCAGCTCTGATCTGAACTTGGGCCCTGTTCGTTGGCTCTAAATTTTAGATGAGAGAGAAAAAATTCTTACCATTTAGGAGTACTAAACAAAGTCTACTTACAAAACTAACTGCAGAACCCTCCATCTAATTCGCGAGACGAATCCAACGAGGGTAATTATGCGGCGATTAGAAGACAGTTACTGTAGCATCACTGTTCCAAAAAATAGATTAATTAGGCTCATTAGATTCGTCTCGCGAATTAGAGAAGGGGTCGTGACATAGGTTTTGTAATTAAACTTTGTTTAGTACTCCTAAATGGTAAAGATATTTTCTCTCTCATCTAAAATTAATAGGCAACGAACAGGGCCTTGGATAAGGTTCTAATTAAGCAAGTCCCACGCTTCTAATCAACCATGGATTTTCAGCCATTCCATCGAGCTTCTATACCTTGAAAGGCAAGCTATACGAGGCATAAATTAAATTTAAGAGATTCGTCATGTTCTCCAGATCTGCAAACATTTACAATGGCTATTGGTTTGGTCGACTTATCCTTACGGCGACATGGTTAATTATCGAGTTTCGATGTACCGACTAGTTCACCCTCCCCAAATATTTAACCTAACGACGCGAGGCAGAAGATGCCACTTCAACCCATGCAAATAGTCTTTCTCCTTGTAACGAAAAAACTTTTTTTTTCTCCCTAACTTCCGGTTGCTAATGAACTGTAAAATGGCACTTCAGGATAGGTGCCATGGCATTAGCTAGCATCGCAGATACATGCTCGGTCGCGTTTGCTTCCACATCTGAACGCTAAATCGAGAAGTGAATCGCACGTTACGGCGTTCGTCAGAGAAAGCGGCCTTGCATCGTCGGCGATGAGAGCCAGAGGTAACCTGACCACTTCCTGCACGCTCACCGACTCACGTCGCCGGCCGGCTTCTCTCTCTATATAAACCCATCGATCTGCACCTCTTGGAAGTTGGAACACACGCAGCAATCAAAACAAAGCAAAAGTGAAGCGGAGAAAAACGGTCGCCATGAAGCTCTCCTTCGCCTTCATCCTCCTCGTCTCGGGTACGCCAGCATGAAACTCAGCAGAGCTACCTCCTCTGTTCTGTGGTTCTTGTCCCTGGAGCAAGACCGAACCTTGAGCTTCAATTGTTGGTGCGTTCTGTCAGGGCTTGGTCTGATGCTTTTGGCTTTTGCGTGGTGCTGGGTGCAGGGCTCGTCGTGTTCGGCGAGATCGGCGTGGCAGCGGCAGCGAAGCCGTGCGATGTGCGGTGCATCCAGGGCGGCTACATCACCTGCGACAACTACCTGAAGCGGCTGGAGGGGTGCGCCTGCCAGTGCGCGCCC
The DNA here is from genome assembly GCA_012490785.1 of Eragrostis nindensis. Classification (NCBI taxonomy): domain Eukaryota; kingdom Viridiplantae; phylum Streptophyta; class Magnoliopsida; order Poales; family Poaceae; genus Eragrostis; species Eragrostis nindensis. The sequence continues at coordinate 13,929 of JAAXCT010001259.1, forward strand.
AGGAACGGCAAGAACTGCGTGCTCCACCTCCATAGCGGCTCCAAGTACAACTGCACGGCGCAGGCGTAGAAAATGATGGACTACTGCAGATTGTGTCGAACAGTGTTGTTGAATAATAGAGTACATTTCACTCTTCATGATCACGGATCAGTGTGTATCACTTACTTTTCAAAGAAAAGAAAACATAAATTGTGTCGTTTGCTTTAATCCAAGATATCAGGTGTGATTTTTTTTTAAGTTTATGGAACAAAGTTCCAACCTCTACATTCTTGGGTACACAGCCGTTCAATATATAACACGGGCGCTTAGGCTCACACCTCACGTAACAGAGTTCAAATGTCGAAATAAACTAAGTCTAGATCATCGAATAAACCAAGAGCACCTTTATATGCCATATCATTTCTGTTCAATCATATTGCCCAACATAGAGTTGCAACATCTAATCAATAATATCTGATCTAAGCTTTGGCCGAATACCATGAAGCCAAGAATCAAACATACTTGAAATGCTAGAGGGAGGTTGAATTCCAAACGTGATATGCAACATTAATAAAACTAAGGAAATGACAATCGAAGGATGAGTATTGCATAGTTTCTAAAGAACTATAACAACAACCTTTAAGGCTACCTTACCACTTCCTTTTTGCAAGGTTATTATGTCACACATGATACCGTTGATCGTTCAATACTTTTTATTCAGGTCCATTGTTTGATCGCTGACAGTGTTCTCTATTCATCTTCTGACCGAACATGCAGTACTTTATATCCTACTACTACGTTGTGTTCCAATTTTCAGTGCCCTGCATGCGCGTATCTAGGCACGAATTAACTTGCTTGGCACAGGCAGGATATGCTATTCCAGTCCAAGAGATCAGCTGTGATGTCACGCATGATACCATCTTTGATCGTTCGATGCTCTTTAGTTCAGATGCACGCGATTGAATATCGCTCGGTTCAATCTCTTTCTTCTTACGGAATTATTACATACAGCACAGTACTCTACCTTGCTTCAATTTTTCAATGCCCTGCATGCGCTTATCTCGGCAGGAACATGCTTAGATAGATAGCCGCTAGCCAAATGTCAATGCCACGAAGCAGTAACCTAATCTTCGCCAGATCCAGTGTGAACTCGACAGTCTGACCAGTTTGGGTGGCCAGCAGATTTGCAACGAAGCAGTAACACGCAGGATATGCTATTCTAAGCCATCGGAGGAGCTCTGCTGACTTCCCCGAACCTCAGAACGCACCACAATCTGGATGGCGGCGATGCCAAGTCTGACCATTGCAAAATAAGCAAAATCAAAAGGTTCGGCAGAAATGGTACAGGCCACACGGTCCTCCTCCGTCCGATCGACGCGAGAGCTTCCGTCATAGATCAGCCACCCGTTCGTGGGCCGGATCGGAGGGCGTGTCGATTGTCAATCGTGGCACGTTCGTACGGCGTGTCAATGGAAGCGGCGCATCCGGACACGGTTTAGCCGAAGACGCACAAACCCGGCAGCTGATAGATAAGTGGTGACTCGTCTGCAGCTTTGCCTTGTTTGCTTATATAGGCCCCGGCCGCGAACTGGTTTCTTGCCTGCTCGCTCAGTGACGCACATATAATTACTTGTGGTAACATCCATGGCTTTATCCATGAAGTTCTCCCTCACCTTCGTCCTCCTCCTCTCCGGTACGTTCAAACGCTTGCATCGTGTTCTACGACATGGCGCATCCTTCATCAGGGCATGGCTAGCTTGTCGTCTTCAACTCACGTGCATTTTTTTTTGACACATTATTAATTAGTGGCGTTTTGTGCATCTTTCATCAGGGCTCGTCGTGTTCGGGGAGGTCGGAGGCGCCAGGGCGGTGGACTGCTCGACGATCCGGTGCTTCCAGGGCGGGTACATCACCTGCAGGAACTACCCCTACCAGAAGCTGGACGGCTGCGCCTGCATCTGCGCGCCTGAGGACGGCAAGCACTGCGTGCTCCACCTCCAAGACGGCACCACCAACAAGTGCGGCAAGACGTACTGAATCCAGCTAGCCGCCGAGATGCACGTCTGATCTTGGTTTCTAGCCTCAGCTTGAACAGGATACTCAATAATAATGCCACGAGTTGTTGCGTGATGTTGTAACAGCGGTCCTCTGTTTTTTTTTTTTTAGGGACAGCGGTACTCTGTTTAGTGTTACATATCTTGTGTGTCAGTCTGTGTCCTGAGCTGTTATGTCGAAAATAAGGTGGCCAAACACAGATGCATCTTAGCATGCACGAGAACTGTGACGTCCCGCCTCCACGAGGCCGGGCCCGCACGCCTGGCAGCTCTCTAGGATCTCAAGACTGTCCTCATAGACCAACACACGTCTTCTTCTGCGCTTTGTCCTCACTCGTGCGCACCCGGGAAGGACTTCCCGGTCGGTCACCCATCCGAAATTGCTCCGGGCCAAGCACGCTTAACCCCGGAGTTCTTTCGAGATGAGCTTCCGGAAAAGAAGTTGCAACTGTTGGTATGAGTATTCTTATCAATCCTATTAAGCCCTGGGCCAGGATGTTACATTCTCACCCCCTTAGGAGATCGACGTCCTCGTCGATCAACCCCAGGCCAGGAACTTCCTCTCTTGGCCACGTCCGTGCGTCCAGTGCCAGCGCATGTGCCATGCTGTGTGACCACTTGGGCCCACACCAGTCATGCAACCATGCCTGCGCAACTGCGCCCACACGCGCCCGTGAAACCGCGAGAGTCGGCTCCGATACCACTTGTGACGTCCCGCCTCCACGAGGCCGGGCCCGCACGCCTGGCAGCTCTCTAGGATCTCAAGACTGTCCCCACAGACCAACACACGTCTTTTCTGCGCACTTTGTCCTCACTCGTGCGCACCCGGGAAGGACTTCCCGGTCGGTCACCCATCCGAAATTGCTCCGGCCAAGCACGCTTAACCCCGGAGTTCTCTGGCAGCTCTCTAGGATCTCAAGACTGTCCCCATAGACCAACACACGTCTTTTCTGCGCACTTTGTCCTCACTCGTGCGCACCCGGGAAGGACTTCCCGGTCGGTCACCCATCCGAATTGCTCGGGCCAAGCACGCTTAACCCCGGAGTTCTTTCGAGATGAGCTTCCGGAAAAGAAGTTGCAACTGTTGGTAGAGTATTCTTATCAATCCTATTAAGCCCTGGGCCAGGATGTTACATTCTCACCCCCTTAGGAGATCGACGTCCTCGTCGATCAACCCAGGCCAGGAACTTCCTCTCTTGGCCACGTCCGTGCGTCCAGTGCCAGCGCATGTGCCATGCTGTGTGACCACTTGGGCCCACACCAGTCATGCACACCATGCCTGCGCAACTGCGCCCACACGCGCCCGTGAAACCGCGAGAGTCGGCTCTGATACCACATTGTGACTCCCGCCTCCACGAGGCCGGGCCCGCACGCCTGGCAGCTCTCTAGGATCTCAAGACTGTCCTACAGACCCACACGTCTTTTCTGCGCACTTTGTCCTCACTCGTGCGCACCGGGAAGGACTTCCCGTCGGTCACCCATCCGAAATTGCTCCGGGCCAAGCACGCTTAACCCCGGAGTTCTTTCGAGATGAATTTCCGGAAAAGAAGTTGCAACTGTTGGTATGACTATTCTTATCAATCCTATAAGCCTTGGGCCAGGAGGTTACAAGAACTTGACTGGTTTTCGAGCGCCTAGCGATGACGAAACAAAAGAACATTTATCACATTTTCCAACAAACTTTACGACGAACGCGCGCGGGCTATAGAACGCATAATTTATTTAGGAGAAGTCTGTTTTACTAGCTCCAGCTGTTTAAATCGGCGCAATGTACTCTCTACTGAAATTTCCCTTTTGATTCTATGCGTAAAAGTGAAGCATAGATTTCAAATTCTGTAGAATGCTATTTCATGAATGTTATTCGTGCATTTATATATTTCTAGTTTTAACTACTACTAGATACTATTAAACTATACAATAATTCTAAAATCATTCATTATAGATTTTTCTTAACAGAGTACTATGTCACCTACTATCATGTAGAATTTGAGTCTCAAATTGTACATGGAGAAACAAAAAGGATAAATTCCATGAGGTTTATTGCACCTACTTGAGTAGTTGAAGTGAATAAATTGATGTACTTATTCCAAATTATAAAGATCTAAGGCATTATTGCGTTGACAAATATGGAACAACATCAATCAAAAGTATAATTGGTGGCCATTAGACCATACTGGACAGTGGACACCTAGACCTTCAGGAAAGAATGTACTGGTAAACGTCAAAGGTTGTTCAGACCAAACGTCTATATCCCTAGATCTAAGTAGTTGTTCTCGACCTAACTAGTATTCTGTTACTTGACAGCTCCTTCACTTGGTCTCCATTCTGCGCCGCTGAGCCTGGTGCCGTTAGAAATGCATTCTGCTGCGTTTTCAATTCTTGCATGCAGCAGCTCGGCAGAATAGCTTCCATGTTCCTATCAGTTGTTTTAGATAGTAAAAGTTTATTTCAATTGGTCCATGCAGGCCTCCAAGGCTCCAAAGAAGGATAAATGAATATTGGGTTTGATGACAAGGTCACTGTCAAATGAGTTAAAATAGTTGCATCTTTGCTTTGCACAACTGAGTCGAATCAGGAATGAACACTCCTGATATGCATTGTGCTCACCTATATAGAGCTTTATTTTCTACATCTATTATAATATTTTCGCAACATCGAGTGGTCAGAATTAGCACACAACTGCACTATCAGTTGTGGCAGCAGATAACTTATCTCCGTTCCCTTTCAGGCCAACACATAGATCTCGAATCTTGGTAAACAACATTTCAGGAACTTCAAGAAAAACAATCGTGATCATCTTTTGACTTGACCATCAATACTGCTGCTGTTGATCAGTACTCAGAGTCCTACCTAAAATGTCAACAGAAGAAAGTCAGCAAAGATAGACGTGTTGCTGACTGAAGAGGCCTTGTCCTACTTCACACAAAATACAATTTTTCAGCGTATAGAGTATGATTCAACAACTGAAGAGGCCATGTCCTTCCTATAAAACACATCATTTTTGTATAGACATTACAAGAACAGAAGCTACAGACCATGGCAACCAATAAGCTTGCTCTTCCAGTGGTTCTCCTGCTGTGCGGTAGCCGCATCTACTCTCTACCTACCTTCTTTTTCAATCCAACTATTCTCTCGCGTCATGCATGAGTGGTGTTCTTCTCTGGATAATGGCAGGGCTAATGGTGGACGGCTGCTGCATCAAGAGCTCAGAGGCAGGGCAGGGGAGGTTCTGCCCAATGTACTGCCTGAATGCGGCGTCCATGATGTGCAAGTCCACCGGCGACCAGCACCTGGAACCTGCGTGCAACTGCTGCGTCGTCGAGAAGAAAGGCTGCACCATATACCTGAACGACGGGAACCCGGTGAAATGCTCTTGAAGACCTGAAGACTGGAGATCCTGTTCACTCACTGTTTCTTGCATGGTCAGAGAAGAATGACAGTTGTACGTGTGATTTTTTGCCAAAAAAAGAAAAGACGAGTTACAGTACTCGTTCAAAAAGATTCAGTATCAGGGTGCCATTTTCAAAACGTTACTGATTCAGTCAGTGTGCCATTTCCAAACGTTGCAGACCAAATGTCTGAAACTCGACAGGATGCAAGCGAAAACACTCTGGGTTGCTGCTCATTCTGCGTCTGGTGTGTTTGGAAAGGCATCATGCTACTTTTTTCTTGCATTTGGCATAAATAGAGACGATGAAATAGGTCGAACTTCGGTCAGAAATATATTTCAGTTTTCCTAGTCAAGGTAAAAACATGGCCAATACCATAGTTCACAAACGCTTTGGAAGTAACTTTTTAGTACAACTGAGGCTGAATTGAAGCAGGAATGAACACCCCAGATACGCGGCCCTTTTTTTTTTATGCGAGTCCCGGAATCGCGAACTTCTATGCAGACATCTCCGTAAGCCAAAATTCAATAACTATTTCGTGGTGATCTTTTGACCTAACCACATCGTGGATCCAGAGCACATTTTTGAAGGCTGCATCAGGACTTGGCTGCACGGTCAAAGGGAGGAAGTCAGCAGAGATACACGCAACGCAAAGTCAAACCAGACTTCCCTGACTGGAGGACTGGAGTGGCCATACCCACGTTCCTTCACATGGTGACACAGATAACAGAGCTACAGATTTCCCCCCTTTGTTTTGAGAGAAAAAAAAAGTCAGGATTTTGATGAACCTTCCCATATAAACATCTCGGCATCTCGCAGAGAAAGTGAGAAGCAGCATCTACAGAAGTTACAAAAGCATGGCGACCAACAAGCTTTGCCGTTTCAATGGTTCTCCTGCTATGTGGTATAGTTGTCCTAACCCCTCTCTTCTTCATCCAACTCTTCTCGCTCTCTCATCGTCCTCATGCTCCGTCGTCCTCACTGCTGTTCTCTTCTGAACCGTGCAGGGTTCATGGTGATCAGCTGCTATAACCAGGGCACTGAGGCAAAAGAGCCTAAGATTTGCCCCATGTATTGCCTTGATAATGCGATGTACATGACGTGCCCGCCCAATGAATCCAAGCGGCTGAAACCTGTGTGCAACTGCTGCCTCGCTGACAGGAAAGGTTGCACCATCTACTTGGGCAATGAGGGAGTGGAGAAATGCCCTTGAGGACTCTTGTGTTCATGACCGCTTTCTTGTACTATCAAATAATAAGAACTTGCTCCTGCAGTAAAAGAGGCTATTATTCCAAAAAAAGGTGTAAAAGGCCGGTCAAAAAAATTTGAATAAAAGGTTTCCATAATAAGAACTCGTTGTATGGGTGACTACATCACTGCCTCACTGAAGTCTGGAAGATGCATGGTAACACAGATTTTACTGCACAACGAAGTGAACAGTAAGATTACAGGACTTCTCAGATACCAAATCCACAGACATATGTTTAGAAAATACAGTGTAATAAATGGTATAACGCAGCCAGCCAGCCATAGAAAATGGAAGTAACTTGCGAACATATGCAGCATCAGGTCCAAAAGTGTGCAGCCGAGCATTATTAGCAGCAGTGAACGTTAAAGACACGCCTGTGGAGAACAGGAAACGCGAGTTTCAACCGCAAATATTTTTTCTGTACAATGTAGTACATATTTGTGTTCGTGTACTCCAGATCGTGATAATTTAGTTCTACGGCACAATTTCTATCTTCCGTGAAACCAAAAGGGAAGGAAAAGTCTCAAAAAAAAAAGGGAAGGAAAAAAAAACAAAGATTGTTACAAACCAACAAAAGGCCACTAGCGGCTCAGCATTTACAGATGAGAAGCCCATATATTCGTTTGCCAGCCCAACCAAATAATCCCCAACCTAACAAATCGGCCCGCCTAGTGGTCACGCGAGAATGGCAGCCCACGAGCCCTATATAAAGCTCACAAGTCTCAGCCCCCGTCTCGTTCGCGAACCCTAGTCTCTTGCGCGCCGCCACTCACGAGCCAACAAGCTCACCACCTGCCGAGGAAGGAGGAAGAGGGGAGGAGATGGCGCGCGGCGCGGCGGCGGCGGCGAAGGGCAGCGCGGGTGGCAAGAAGAAGGGGTCGGTCACGTTCGTGATCGACTGCACCAAGCCCGTGGAGGACAAGATCATGGACATCGCGTCGCTGGAGAAGTTCCTGCAGGAGCGCATCAAGGTCGCCGGCGGCAAGGCCGGGAACCTCGGCGAGGCCGTCACCGTCTCCCGCGAGAAGACCAAGGTCACGGTCACCTCCGACGGGCCCTTCTCAAAGAGGTATATGACGCCCTCTGCTTCAGTCCGTTTCGGATTAACAGTGTATGGATCTGTATAGTTTACGGTCTATTTGTTCTTGTTCGTCATAAGGAAATCCGCTGTTGTATGAACTCGGATTCATCCATTTTCAGTTCATCTATGCGATTGACTCCGCCATGCCGTATGTTCTGAATGCATAGGAATGTGGTACCATACATGTATTAGTAACCCTTTGATATGGCGGCCCTACTATGCATTATTATTTGTCCGTGATGGCAAACCTTTCTGTAATTGTGATGCCCTATATGTCAACTGTATTTAGCTAAGAATTGCAATCAGCAGTTAATTGGGTACTTTATATGTCGACTCTATTTAGCTAAGAATTGCAAAACAGCAGTTAATTGGGTACCTTTAGCCTCTGAACGCAATTTCTTTAGGGATTGTTGATTTTAGTTAATTGGGTACTTTATATGTCGACTCTATTTAGCTAAGAATTGCAAAACAGCAGGTAATTGGGTACCTTTAGCTTCTGAACGCAATTTCATTAGGGATTGTTGATTTTAAGTGTAAGCGGCAATTGAAATTCATAGGCTAGTAGATATTTCATATTATCAAATGTTTACATGGTACCACTGTTTGGTGTGATGCTTGAGGACGAAATGTTTAGCGTAAATTCAAGCTTTAAATAGACTACTCTGTAAATTTCAGTTGTATCCAATTGATGATGTTTTGACTGTCATATAATACAAGTTCATAAAGATATTGTTTTGTTTCAGTTTGTCTGATCATATTGTTATCTTTCATTATCAGGTACCTGAAGTACTTGACCAAGAAGTACCTGAAGAAGCACAACGTGCGTGACTGGCTACGGGTAATTGCTGCCAACAAGGACCGCAATGTCTATGAGCTCCGGTACTTCAACATTGCCGAGAATGAAGGCGAGGAGGAAGATTAGAATGCATTCCACCTATATCTTAGTTTTCTGTACTGAAACATCTTCTCTTGTTATGCGTTTAACTTGGGATGGTTAGTTCTAAGAATCCTTATGTTTGGTTGCCTCAATTCTGAGTGCCTATATGTCACAAGCTATGTTGTGAATCCAGTTATGTATCATGGGAGATTTCGTGCATCCATTTCTTTTGTTCTCCTTTGGTTAGCGTGGTTGCTGCTACTATCTGAGAATCCGTTGGGTTGCCAACGGAAAGTTACACTCCGAAGCTCATGTTTATCATCGTTACAGTTTCATGCACAGTGCTGGCTGGAATTCGATTCGGCCTTGTGGAGGCATGGTACTTTTGCTCGAGTTGTCTACATTATCGTAAGTCTGCTCAATTTACTATGTCGAGGCAGTGAGGACAACAAAAGAAATTCGTACTTTCTGAAAAAACATGGTGTAAAATAGCAAAGCTAGAGGAATGAATTATTTCTTCATGGCGAGAATCTGTTTTACACGTTAAAAAAAAGAAGAGAATCTGTTTTACCTCTACAAAATTGTAAGTTACAACAAAATTTTGCCAAGACCACGTTACTACTTTCATGGATTTGTGTCAGATGCTGAATGGGTCAGAAACGGACTCAACCGTAATGAAAACCATCGAATGCTATGAACTCGGAAGAATCAGATTGTCAGAACAAACTACTATGTTTCTCCTAGACATCGTAACTATGTCTTTTCATTGGCTGCTCTGAATAGTTTGACAACATTTTCATACACCACAAACGTGAGGGAGGCAGCTGGGAGGTTTTTCAGTAGGTTGGACGTGATCCCCCTGTAAAATCCACGGACACCTTCATACCTGCAAAGGAGCATGTCAAGACCAAGTCCTCAATCTGATCACAACAGATACGTATTGCATAATAAGACAACAAAAATTTCTGAATAAATATTCAGCATCGGACTATGGTTCAATGTGATTATAAAAGTTGTACAAATACAAACAGAAACGAATTCTCACCGTGCAGTTTCCCTCACTACATGCAAGCTATTTGAGTACTTTGGAGTACCATCACTGCAAGGACGTTGCTGGAAAATTGCATGCAAGAGTTACAATTGATAAAAGCTTCAGAAAATTATATTCATAAAATGAGGACTCCAAAACAAATGGAATGTAAATGAGAAAGTTCCAAATTTAAAACCTGCAAGCGGGCTCGGATGACCTGCAAATTTACATCCCAAAAAGAAAGAAAAACTTCAATTGATATGATCCATAAGAACACATAAATAAGCAGAAGAAAGAAATATCACCTGGTAAGGGTAAGTAAGTAGAATAGCGGCTACTTTTGAACCAGCCCCGAGTGCCGCAAAATCGATGGAATTCTGTTTAGAATGGAGATAAAGGCATATCAGGCATTGTAACCGCCAGCAATATAGTGTGTATCATGTAATTTCCGAGGATAAATTATCTTCTAAGACAACTATTGAAAAAGCCTAGCAAATGTTAAGAATGAATCACACAATCTGACACTGCACAAAAACTACACTTTGACTACCTTTCGATCTCTGTAACTAAGTGCTTCACATTGTCTTGTACGTCATAGTTCTCTAAATGGGTGGAATAGGGCAGCCACAAATACATGGACATACTTTTTTTTTTTAAAAAAAAGAACAGAGTAAATGAATTAAGTACTTATTGCATTTGATCAGATCATACCAATGACTCCTCTCCTCTGTTCTCAGTCCTTGTTGGTGCACTTTTGACAAATATCATAGCTTTCCGAAGTTCCTCATAAGCCGTGAACTGTATCGCACCATGAGTGACCTTTCATCCATGACAGTATATAGAAACATAAAGGCAAGCATTAGATTCATCAACCATCCATGAAAAACATTAAACGAATAGGAAAATTTTCTAAAAGAGAACATAGTGAGACACTTATGCCCTCACCAAGAAGACCTAATACACACATAAAGTCGAATACAGCCAACTAAACTTTGTAATTCAGATGCATACAACATTCAGAATAGAGGGAAAAGAAGCATATTACAATTATGCATAAGTCTGATAGTTACAGGCATACCAAACAAACAATACAATATTTATCCAAAAATTTCCCTTGCCCATAACTATGTGATCTCCACAACAAGGTCTTGTTTTGAAACAGAGGGTAGTAACAACACACAAAAGTAACCATGACACAACAATAAGAAATTATGAACACAGATCGTTCAGTTGAGGCCTCACAAAAGGACCTTACCTCAAGAAATGCTAGAGAGAACAGAAATCACAATACTCATCTAATTATGGCACAATAACACAATATGCCTGCACTCGTACCAAGCATTACTAAAAGCATCATGCCCTTATCAAGTATGTGACATTGGTTTACAACGAAACGCAGGATAGCAGCAGAAACACAACCAAATAGTAATAAATATACATACCAGCAAAAGGGCAGGTCCGATCCCTCTATAAAGTGCAAGAAATCCCTCTTCTTTCACAATCCTTCTAAAAGCATCTGTCCTTACCACGATTAAGTTAGCAAAAACAGCCAAAGAATAAAATCAAGTATATACCAAAAACGATGAACACTAAGTGACTGCAGAAACAATTTATACAAAGCTGTAGCCATAGCGTTACAGCTACTGGTACTGTAGCATATGTGTTTATGTGGATAGTTGTAGTTAATAATTCTCGTGACACTGCTTTAAGATTACAATGTTGCAAGAACTGCAGGAGTAGCTATCGGCCACTCCCTCAGAATTTGCAAGCATATTGTAATCTGCTAAATGCTACATTAAACTTAAAAATAAATACACACTACACAAATACTTATATAACATGGAAACATAAGTACTTAAAGAATCACATATTACCAGAAAAACCAGAATATCTTGAAGTATGAAGTTCAGGTGTTTGCAGTTGCAGTCTTGTTTTCACCAGCCATATGGGATTTGTAAACAAGGAAACCTGTACAGTGCATAGTCATAAAACTAGTCTCATGAATAAATGTTTAGGTTAATCAATGAAAAGCAATATAGCTTTGTAAATAACATTAAACAAAAGTTGATAGTGGTCAGAAAAATGACACATGTTACACACTATAAAAGACCCATTAAATACCCACATTCTTGCTCAATTGAACAAACAGATAAACAAAACACAAAAGTAATGTTAATATAGAGAAAAGTTAACGTACGAACCAATGCACCTGCTTCTGCTGCTGAGACAAGATGGTGGACTGGACGAAGTTGGCCATCCTTGCCCTGTAAATACCTTTGTTTAGCTCTGTTATAACTGTCAAAGAGAATGCACTTGATGTCAGTTGAAACACGGATGCAATGTATAAAGGAGCAATCAGACTTGTAAACAGGAAGCACCCAAATAGGTGAACATCATTTTCGAGTTTTGAAATAGGAGAAACAAACAAGAGAAGTCAAAATTTCAAACTTAGCAGTTTAATTCGAATTACTTTAGTATTGGAAAAAAAATAGATATGTAGCACCACACTATAATAATTGTTCAAAAGAGAACTACTAGAACTTACAAAAAGAAGTATAGCCCCCAGGAAACAGTTGATCCAAGAACCGCAGGGTAGAAGCCAGCGTAAAGTCCTCTCAGGCCCTAAAAGAAGTTAGTTAGATAAGCATAGCTCATAGTTCAATCGGAAGTTCGGAATAACCTCATAGGAGTTCAGATCTTACAATAAAAGTTCTATGGCATCAGTTACACAATCAGTGGCACTCTGAACTGTTAAGCTTTTAAGAACCAAACTTCTTGGAGTAGGCAATTTCTCATATGTACTGTACACAAGTTAATCACCAGCAGTATTTGCAGTTCATACGTATTGCATCCAAATTTCGGTACACCTTGATAAAGTATATATGCTTGTATGAATCTAAAGTGTCACAGTTTGCATTACTGCTTACTACTAAGTGTGCACATGTTACCTCAGCTATCTGCAGAGCAGTTTGACAAGCTAGGACCAATCAAATTGAAGTTACATTGTCGCCATGTAGCAACTAATTTCAGCAATCTCACCTCTACACACAGTAAGCAAATGCATTTCCAACTTTTCTGGAGCCAAGCACGAACCATGACAAGTTGACATCACATACACAACAACCCTAAACTTCTTTGCTGAGCTACAATTCACGTTGCTGGACTGCTATTGCAATTTCAAAGCATCCATTGACCAGTAGAAGAAATGCGGCAGGATACCTCGGATCGTGCGATGGTGTACACGGCGTGCGCGGTGTTCTTGTACGGCGGGATCTCAGACCACCCCCTCCCGCCGGTCACTGCACGAAGAGAAGAGCACGATTACTGATCGTTGATCCGCGCCTCCGAAGCCCTACGGTCTGTGGTGTGGGAGTCTGGGGACTGGGGGGTTACCTTGGAAGCGGGTGCGGACGACGTCGAGAGGGTGGAGAGCGGCGACGGTGGTGAACCCGGCGGCGGCTCCAGCCGCGGCGTTCTCCCACGTCCATGCCTCCGCCGACGGCGACGAGGTCCCCGACGGCATCTCCGGCGAGAGGTGGTGGCGCCCTTCGCTTCGAGGGGGACTCGGGAGCAGCGGCCGCCGTCAGATTGTTCAGGAACTCGATGCCCCCGCGGCAGCCTGCGCGTGCGTGTGCCGACAACTTCAATTTTTCCTTGCCCGGCTCTTGGGCTGCTTGTATGCGCCCCATTGGCGGATTCCATAGGAAAGATTCTGCTGTTCCAAAGACGTTCTATTTGGGCTGGACTGACAACGCTACCTGGATTGAGCCGGAAAGATAAGACCTGCTAGTTAACTGCCTAGCCTCACTTTGAGCCCATTTGGCCATTTCCAGAATGGAAGGGGCAAACACTTTTTAACCAGAGTTGAAGAATCCGTGTGTTGTGTAGAAAACTTACCGAAGAGAACAATTACCTAGTCCAGCTGTTTTCTAGGGCCGAAGGCTATGAGTCCCCAAAGTAAGTATTTATATATCCTCCCTTTTTTTTTTTGGCGACATGGTCTCTAAACTCTAAAGCATTTAAGTGTTCCATTTGATTTTACACACAATTACATCTCATGTCTTGAACTGCAGGGCCATTCAAACTGGAGGGGAGAGAGCCAGTAAAAATCAACAATTTGTAATCATGTCTATTTATCTTGCTCTTTTGTGTGGGACGTAGTATATGTTTCTTTTTGTACTCATCACCTTTGCCGTTCCTCTCAGAAGTAACCACAATCACATCTAAGGAGTGCTATAATATTAACTTTCGCGTTGTTGTCTTCATTTTACTTTGAGGTCTTGGTGTTTAATCTTTCTTGATTGAATCGATCCATGTGACTGGTAGGCTCGAGCAATGGTTAATTCTGTGGACTGAATCAATCCTTTTGTGGACTGAATCAATCCACTAGACCTGGTAGCGGCTTTTGCAAAGAAGAAGATATCTCGGCCCCTATCGGACCTGATCATAGGACGACCGTGTATAAAATTCGTTGACTACTCGTTTGACACTGATGGCCATGCAAATCCAGGATATGGCTTGTCCTAATTTTTTTAATATTTTTTTGAACCTCATGCCCTAGAAAATTATGATGCTGTGAAGTGATTCAGATCGAGACGCTTTCATAGCTAGTTTTGGTCAGGTCTATAGATAGACTCGTGGACCACGCGCGATTCCATGAGCCCAACTGCAACCTTGGTTTACTTCATAGTTTTGCTATAATGGCGGTTCAGGGGTCACCAACTTTGTGACGCTGGACTGGTACTGTTGGTATCACGATAAGGATAAGCTATAGCACGTGTGTGTATAATAAAGATGGGAAGAATCGCTTCTTTATTTTTGGGCAATATACTAGCTAGATGGAACGGATCGGCAAACCAGTTAGGATATCGTTCAGCTCCAGACAAATGCTGCGCTGAAATTGAGTCAAGCTGTTGTTGATCCACCGTGATCCGTGCTCGTAGCAAGCGGCCACCGTGATGCGGTTCCCTGATCCGAAATCGTCCTCTCAGCAGCGCACGAGATAATGACAGGTGTAGTCCGTGGAGCGTGGAGGGAGCGAGATGACACTTCACTTTCACCATCACTACTAGTACTCCATGGTACGCTAGCACTAGTACTAGTCTACACTCTACACTTGCATACCTCACGTGCTGACGTGCCGAGAAAACGGCCCTTACTTACCCAACGGCGTTGGGCTGGGACCAGACAGATCCTCGTCTCATTTTCTGCGTTTGTTTACGTACTCGTCGGCCGGCCGCCGGGCGGTGAAAAGGGTCAGCCGAAACCGAACGCACGCCAAAAAGGTCACGTTCGGGTGGCCAAACGCCCAAAAATAACCCGGTCTCGGCAGTCCACTCTGGCGATGGAGTGCGCCGCGACCCTGCGACCCCGCTTCCTCCAGCCAGCGACGGGGTCGGTCAAAGCGCATGCCGGCATGCGCGAAAACGGAAAGCGCCACCCCACCCGACCGCGGCCGGAAAGGCCGGCCACGTTTTTTTTAGTCAACTCCCCGCCACCGCGGGCACGTGAGCCCCGCACCCACGAAACGAAAGCCACGCGAAACACCTTCCGTCACCAGTTCACCACCCGGTCGCCAACCTGCCCGGTGCCCGGTCCCCACCACGCGCTCCGGCGTCCTCGGCCCCCCAGCTATATAGCCCGCGAGAATCCTTTCCCCATCTCCTCGTGCAGATCAACAAAAGCACACCGGAACAACAAGCTTCTTCCTTTTGCTTGAGAGTTGAGATCGACCGGCCTGCGGGGCAGGGGGAAAAGAAGATCGCAGCAGAAGCGGCGCGCCTTGCCGAAGATCATGTCGCGGTACGTGGAGATGCTGGACATGGGCGTGCGCATCGCCGCGAGGTTCCACTCGCACTGCCCGCAGACGGCGCGCATGTACTACAAGCCGCCGCAGACGACGACGACGTCCTCGTCCTCGGCGGGGGACAAGGCGGCCGGCGCCGGGGAGTTCGGCTTCGACTCCGCGGCGTCGATCCTAAGGCCCTTCGCCGCGTCGACGGCCGGAGAAGAGTTCGGCGCCGGCGGCCGGCCCACCGGTTTCCACGAGTTCGACACCGCGCAGGTGCTCGCGTACGAGGTGGTGTGAGAGACAGAGACCAAGCATAGAAGGTTCTTGAGAGAAATTTTGGGGACAGGGGAACAATTTGTACATCTATAGTATAGACACCATTCGTTGATTTGTGCTGGAAACTTGGTGTTGATGATGCAAAAAGAAGAGAAAAACCATTGATTCTATGGATGTCGTCTGCTGTTCTTTTGGTTGGCACTTGGTCGAAATCAAACCGCGGAGAGTCATATGATACGCGCTCACTCTGACGCCGTGCCGACTTGGCATGGACCACCAACCATGGACGGACTGGAAGCTGGGACGAAATGATCGCAGCTTGTTACGCGTATATTTGGATTCAAGCAAGAGACATGTTCATGGAATCGGTGAAGCTATGTGACGATGACAAAATTCAATCGAACCCGCAAGCTGGGTGCGTGTAATTTGTTGGACTAGTTGAGAGGCGGGGGCAGGGTCAGTACGCGGAGGAAACACTTGCAGTTTGTTTGACCCAGACGGAGAGCAGCCGTAGCACGTTATGGGAACCGCACTGAGTCAATTGCATTGCAGCAAATGGGGAACGAAGAAGTCAGGCTTCACAGCATTTCACTCGAATTTATTCTCCAACAACTCCGAACTCAGCAAATGGGGAACAGTAATGAGATTTTTTAGTGAAAAATCTAATTACTGTTCCAAAGGTGAATATCCACCAGGTAAGTTATGAGAAGAGAACTTCACGGATCTTGCACACACACCAAACTGAGCTACTGGCCTACTACCAAAGTATGAGAAGTCAATTTGCTCCACATATATTTGCATATGGCATTTCATCAAGAAGAGTTCAGAGTTTCAAATCGGAGTCGGGCTGGGTAAGGTCACGAAAGTTGACCCTCATACATGCGGATGCCACCTCTTATGGTTTGGGCTTTAACCCATGCTTTTTAGTTCCTCCATGACCAGCTCTTACATGAGAGCCCACCTATCACATGTCGGTTCATCCATCACGACCAGTGAAACCAGCGAGTGACTTTTGTATCCAAGCTTGAAAATTCAAGTGAAATGCCGTTTCACTTGAATCAAGAGAAGAGAGGAAGGAAAGGAATTCAAGTGAAATACCGTTTCACTAGAAAATTTTGATGAGATGAAGAAAAAACGTGAGAGGTAAGGGAGGTAAGGGATACTACAAATCTATTCTTTGGGAAAAAAATGTTTGCATTTCAAGAAGGAAAATTGTGCCTTGATTTTCTTACGCCTAACCAAGTTGATCTACAAAAATTAAACTCAAAGAGCACACTTCAAGTAGCAATTTTTTTCAGTACATGCCTATCATGTGTTTCATTAAGTAGAAGATAAATTTCTTACACCAATTATGAACACACATGCTCAATTATACTTCGCAGTACCTACAAGGTCGTTCATATCTTAGAGTTACAAAATGATTCAAACTTTGAATTTCCATTACATGGTTGGACGGATCAGACAAATTCAGCTTGTCAAACGCCAAATTCAGATTGTCCTCAACACAAATTTGATACTCCAGAAAACCGTCTTCTTTCTCAGTATACGTATTTTTTGAAGACGAAACGTTTTCTCTTCACTCCAGCCAGCCGTCCAGCGATCTACCACTACCGGCGGATCGCCGTGACGGCGTCAGCTCTCTCCCCCACGAAAACCCTAAAATGGCGTCCCGCCTTTCCCACCTCCGCCGCCTCCTCGGAGCTCCCCGCCGCGCCCTCCCTGCCGCCGCCTTCTCCACCGCCGTCGCCCCGACCCCGCGCGTTTCAGCGCTCGTCGATGAGATCTGCGGCCTCACCCTCCTCGAGGCCTCCTCCCTCGCCGACGCCCTACGCGGCCGCCTCGGCGTCGACCAGCTACCCCCGCTAGCCATCCTGACTGGCGGCGCCGCCCCGCTAGCTGGCGGAGCTGCGCCCGGGGCGGCCGGCGAGGAGGCGAAGGCGAAGGAGGAGAAGATGGCGTTCGACGTGAAGCTGGAGGGGTTCGACGCCGCGGCGAAGCTCAAGATCATCAAGGAGCTGAGGGGGTTCACGAACCTGGGGCTGAAGGAGGCCAAGGAACTCGTGGAGAAGGCACCCGCCGTGTTGAAGGCTGGAGTGCCCAAGGAAGAGGCGGAGAGCATAGCCGAGAAGATGCGAGCGGTCGGCGCCAAAATTGTTCTCGAGTGAGAGGACTAGCGCGAGCTCTGTATGGCCTTGTTCCTTGATTTCTTCTATGTTTACTGTACGCAGAAATAGAATTTTGGAACTAGGAAGCAATAAGTAGTGAAATTGACTGTGGAGATCTTTTCATTGCTGATGGAAATGCCAATTGGAGCTTTGGGGATATGGATTTAGACATAGCGGCAGAGCTTTGAGCTCTGTATCGAAATTATTATTTTGTTGTATGAGAAAGGGATAATTAGTTGGAACAGAGCAATCGTTTATGAATATTGGGTTTCTATATCACCAACAATGTCGTTTCCTGAAGTGAGTGGACTCTTATAATGTGGGTTTCACTGAAAAATGTTTGATTGGTGCAATTCTAGCTGCAGGATGAAGCTTTGGGTAGTATGTTATCATTTCTGGGAGCATTGGTTTGTACTGCTACACAAGTTTTCATTTGAAGGGGATTAGTTGGTTAAAATTACACAAGAATACTTATATGAACCATAGTTTTAGTATATATAAAATGTTTCAGATGAGGTGTCCAAGGTCTGTGGTTGAAATTGAGTGTCTTAATGAAGTTTTGAGAATAGTATTGAGGATCAGGTTGATTGAGTAAATGATTTGAATGTATATAAAAACTCTGTTCAAAATTCTTTTAAATGGCTTGCAGTAACTGGCTAGTGAGTCCGGTCAGCAGTTTTAACAAAATTACTCCAATTAGTTGATAAGTCTTTAAATTATCCTGCATATAGGTTTCCGTAAGTTTCTGAAATAGTTAGTTAGAGCATAGGTGTTGGACCGACAGCGCCGCAGCTGTAGGGTAAGCTCCATTGGAGTTTTTGAACCATGCAACAAAAAAGCGAAGATAGATCTATTGGTGTCCTCTGGAGAAATACACAAGGAATTCATTTTCCTGACAACTGAAATGTGCCTTATTTGACTGTAGCTATTACCATTCCCTGACTTCTACTGTTTTGGTCCTATCTCATTCAGTCTCGTTAATTTTTCACGACAGGAGTAACCTTTAGGATGTTAATAAATATGACAAACTAGAACAATCTCATATGACTTTGCAAATGGTGTAATACATTTTTGTCTTGAAGTTATTATACATTTCCAGATTTATGAAAATAACTTTTACTTCAATTTTGTTAATTGTTTCACCACAGGAGTAACATTTAGGTTGTTAGATATGACAAACTAGAACAATCTCATATGACTTTCCATATGGTGTAATACATTTCTCTCATAAAGGCTTTGCATTATACATTCCAGATTTATGAACATAACATGGACTGTAAACATGTCAAGAGTAAGCTTTGCAATTTGAAAATTGAGTTGATTTTGGCGAAAACTAGACAAATATTAAGTTGCTGCATTATATTTTATGTTATTTTATAAAGAAATTTGACAATGATGTGCTGATTGTGAGGTGCATCATGTTATCAGATGATATTATGATAGTTTAAGGGAATAATCACTGGGAATGTGTTTTTCAAACAATTTTGCGGATTCGTTAGAGTAAGAACTCGCATGATCTGTATTTCTTTCCGAGGTTGCATTGTGTGTTCTGCTGTATGAACTCAGGAAGTTAACTTTCTTACAAAATCAGCTCTGTTGTTTTACATTTTTTTTATTTGCAAAATGTCACGCATAGAACAATATTACTTCTTTTCAACTAACATTTCAGTACACATCTCTGTCCATAAAATGTGTTCATGATCAGTCTCTTGGGCAGTTACCACTTCTCCGTTGCTCAGGTATATGGTTCTGGTTGGTGAGATTGTCAGCCCTTGTACCTAGCAATTCTCAGAAGTTAGAACATGGAGCTAGGCCTACATGGAGCAGAGCTTCCCCTCCTTCGCCCATGCGCTCCAAATTGGAGCCAATCAGCTTGAGACCTGCATAATTTGGAAAGGAATGCCATCTGTGAGGGAGCACTAGAATGATGAGAGAGGAGACTTCAAGGAAGATGAGAGGCGGTAGATACAGGCTATAACACAGCAGGACCGCAAGGGAGTCATTGGATGGGCAAATCTTGATGTTAGCCATGTTTTTCTGTTGTTTCTTTAATTCTTTTCACGATTTTATCTGCTAAGAGGAAATTTCATATAACAAATTTGATTGAAATCCTGCTGGCCCATGCTGTCTGTTCCTCGCAGTGCAAGATGCACAAAAATCCTTAAGTTCTGTTGTTTCCTGTTCGGTGGTATATCCTCTTATGTCAGCAAAATTTAGCTTGGTCTTTTGCCTTGCGTATATCCATGATGGCCTAGTAAACCAATATTCACACTTTCTTTTAGTTATTGAAATGTTGATTATGGGGCTAGATCTGTAACGCATTGCTGATTCATCGCTCAGGAGATGATAAAATACGCGTCAGGAGGTTATTCGGTTCTTCCAAATATTGTCAACAAATTCCTAATGCTGTAGGAGTATGGTGTATGCTACAGTTTATTCTTACCGGGTTGTCCTCATCCTGGTTTTGCTTTGACGGGGGCATAATCAACTACAGAAAATGAGAAAAAGAATTCCTGGTTGCAGATATCCATCCTTCACGAACATGGGAAGATAAAGCAGGGTACTGTACGCAAGCCGCATTCTGCCATTCCAACACATCTAGGAGCAAGCAACAGAAGAGTGCAACCGTGGATCCAGAGACTGGTTTGCGGTCTGCACTACATTATTTACTGAAGATTTAGGAGGCCAAACTACAATTATTTTAGCTCATCTTCCATGCCTACTTGTTGGAGAATTTGTTTGAAGAATGGTGTGGTGAATGGGACACGAATTATCAGAAAATCATATTGCAACTCAATAGCCACGTCTAATGCAAGACACATCAGATTGTGTTCGCCAAAAGTCCATAACGTTTTTTTTTTTTGAGGAATGTACAGTAGGGGAAGCCCCTACTGTGGTAAAGTCCATAACGTTAGTTCAGGCACGCATCAGGGGGGCTACTGTTCTCCCGTTCCTGCACGATGCATGCTGTACATATGCACCTTACTTCAGCACAATATTTGGCCACAACTGGTGGTGGTGTTTCTTAAAGGCCTGAATAATAATCGCTGACCAAATCTTCAGGGGTCCGTGTATTTCGAGTTTTTTTTAGTGAAATGCATAACGTTAACGACGGTAAACAATTCAGGGATAGCGCGAGCAAGACGGCATCAGTAGCTGTTGCGCTTCTCTCTTCTTCTTCTTCTTCTTCTTCTTCTTCTTCTTCTTCTTCTTTTTGATATGAGTAGCTGTTGCGCTTCACGACAGAAGAACCCGTATGCAAGCAAACAGCAAAAGGGGTCATGTGAAGTTCAGTCCCGCCGACCAGAGCCGCTGGCGAAGTGGATGTGGACAATGCTGTCCATCTCAACAATACGATGCAGTCCAACTCGTGGGAGTGCTTTCGTCCAGGTCCAGGTGCTGTTGATGGCTTGGTGGTCGTGTACAAGGTCTAACACTTTGAAGTCAGCTGTGACAGGGGCGCCATCTCATGGACGCTGCGCCCGTTGGACTCGACCCTAGGTGTAAAACCAAATGGCCGCGTGGGCCATTCCAACCAGTGAAACCAGCACAATTCCAAGCCTCAGAAGAGTCCGGCACAGCCACGGCCGACTAGCTGCGCTGGCCGATGAGGATCGCGCTGCCGCCCAGGTGCCGCGCCTTCCACCACCGCCGCGCGCGCGGCCGGGTCGTGCCTCCGGGCGCATCCGCATGGGGCGGGCGCGCATGGCGTCGCACGTGATGCCGGGCACGTCGCTCCTCCACACCACGTACGTGCAGCGCCGGCCCGTCGCCGGCGAACACGAGGTGCTTCACGTAGTGCCGGTAGTCGGGGCCGGGCGGGCGCCACTTGGCGACCCGCACGCGCACGGGCTCAGCGGCATCGATGGACCAGACCTGCCCGCACAGCGTCATGTAGTAGAGCCTCCCGGCGTGGTCCACGACCTCGCACGCGCACGGGCTCAGCGGCATCGATGGACCAGACCTGCCCACACAGCGTCATGTAGTAGAACCTCCCGGCGTGGTACACGACGTCCAGGTCGTGGACCTCGTGGTTGACGTGGAAGAGCTCGGCTGTCGACGTGCTCCGGGTAGGCGCGCCCGGCCGCGACGGGCCAGCAGTCCAGTCACCGCCAGCCCTGCTGCCCGCGCTAGCTCGAGAACGCCATGGCGCCGTGGTCGCCGTGCGGTGGGGTTGGGCGCGAAGGCCACCCTCTTGACGAACGACCGCTGCAGATGGGAAAACGAGTCCTTGTCGTTCCAGGTGCGCAGCTGCAGGAGCGTGCCGTCGGGTGACGGGCAATAGGCGAGACGCATGTGTCGCATTCTCGTCGGAGGGGGCCGAGCCGCCGAGCGGGTTCGGCAGCGTGATGCGGAGGTTTGCGTCGACGAAGGCGAGCCAGCAGCCGCCACTGGAGCCAATGCAGCGCTCGCCCGGGAGTGTCCACCGGAAGGAGGTGCGCGTCGGGAGCGAGCGCACCTTGAACAACCGCTCCCTTTGGACGAAGCACGGGCTGTCTGGGGGATCACCATTCACCAGCCACGGGGATGGCATCACCGGGAGCGCGGCGCTCCAGCACCGGTACACGCCGCGGAAGCACAGGTGGCCAGGGAGGAGGATCAGCTCACCGATGCTCGTCAAAAGATCACCAGGCAGCTCACCCCAGTCGCGGAACGTCGCGTCTACCTCATAGCTTGATCACCGACAACTACCTCACTTTTACTCAACGTTTGCGATCTGTCCCAAAAGCACCTAGTCAATTCAACATCTGATAATTTTTTTATGATCAAAGATGATTATATGTTTAAAGTTTAAGAAATGTACAGTTAAATACTTCTACATCTTTTAACTCATCTTCACCAACATATCATCCATTGATCCTGCTGCCAGAAAACAAGAATCAAATCGGGCTCAAATAATCTTCAAGCATATCTTGAGAGAATCATCTTCAACCATTGACAAGAGAAACTTTATTTCAGCTCAAGATCCATCATCGTCTTGGAACTCACATCTTGTCAAAGAAATGCCAATTTTATTTCGCCTAGATTTTCCTAAAGAATCTGGCGGCGCAACCTTTGTCAAGGTTTGATTAAATGATCCTAATCAGCATTAATACCACCAAATGTGCAACCAGATACTGATATCTTGCACTTACAAATTCATGTGTGCCTCGAAAGTTTAAACCACTACTTTTACTTTAAATAATAACAAATGTCTCTAGGAATTTCAAATTTCTTATTAGAGGTAATTAGAAACAATTGGCTCTAAAAATTCTTGAAACTGAAGGTCTGCCAGACTTTAATTATGCATATGCCGCTTCTTCGATTTCTTTAGACTGGAACCCCTTATTATTTAGACCAGAGATTAAACTTACACGTAAAATTCAAAGTTTAAATTTTGCATGATGATGATAGTTGAAACATCAAACTATGTTAAAATGGCTATAACATGATTTTTCAAAATTATTTTCATACAGTTCAATAGAATCTAATATTTCCTAACAATATGCTATAAATATGTTAGCATATTTAATTATCTCAATTATCATCATGTAAAATTTGAACTTAAAATTCAACTTGAGAAACATAAAAGAAACTTCAATAGAAGGTACGTTGCACCAACTTAATTTGTTCAAAGAAAATTTTGTAAAAAAAATTCCAAAAAAATCAAACTAAAATTTTATTCAACTGTTTGTACTCGTTCCTCATCCCGGGTTTGCTGAAGTAAAGTACACTGTTTTACCCCTGTCCCCTCGTTTATCTTATCTTGTTTGCTGAAGTAAAATAGACTGTTTTACCCCTGCCCCTCGTTGTCTTCCGTTGCCTTCGGTTGGACCCGACCCATGTCAGAGTCCGCCGCCGACTAGGGAGGGAGCCAGACAAGACACACTCAGCCAGTCAAGGAACAAATACAGAGAGCGACCATGGCAGCCACTCCCAACGGCGCGGAGGGCGCCGCGCACTCCCGCGCCGGCAAGCGCGCGCCCCGGCGGCGGCGGCTAAAGGCCTCCACGGAGAGGCAGCATCCTCCGTCGACGGTCGACCGCTCTGCGAGCTACACTGCAGCCACCATGCAGTTACCGAAGAAAGCGCAGAAAAGTTAGGGTTCTTCGCTCGGAGGAGAGAAGATAGGGGCCATCCCAAACCCCGATCAAGGAAGCAGGTCGCCGGAGCTAGTGTATTGGAGCGGGGTTGGCCATCACCAACGATAGGCAAGTGCTTTGCTTCGTGTTCCTCTTTTTTCCCCTTTTCTTTTTCTCGCATTCTTTTTTTTATGGCATTTCAATCCTTCTCCTGTCCGGTTGGTTCGCCACCTATTCAATTTCACATTAGTTGCAATGTTGCATTTGTTTTTTGGTTTATATATAGTTTAATTAAGCACATTTTACTGAAAAAAAAGGCGATTTTCCCTGTTGGGTGGTTTCCGAGGAATGGGGGCGTATGCTTCTGAATTCTACTGATCTCGGTTCAATTTGAGTCCGGCCCAAACGACTAGGACTAGTCGAGTCTTCGCATTGGCTATATAAAGTTCTGATTCCACCGCTAGATCGCACGCACCTCTTTTCCCTGTGCTTCGGCTTCTCCCTCCAAGAACTCGCTCTTTCTTGCCACACGCACTCGCAGACAATGTCCAGCGATTCTTCAGCGAGCGCGAGCGCGAGCGCGAGCGCCATGCCGGCGCCGGCCTCCTTCTCCGAGAAGCGCGTCCGCGTGCTCCGGCCGTACTATGATTGTGAATTGATACGTTTGGAGAGGTTAGAGCAGGAGTCCTTGGTCGAGTTGGAGGTGAGGAGAAAGCTTCACCGAGCCATTTCAGTGGGCGAGACCCTTGTTCTAGACGGGCTTGGTCTCTGGTGCAATTGCAGCGTGGTTTCGGTGTGTGAACTGGCTCATGACGAAGTTCGCATTGTTGTTCGAGCATTGGACTGCCACGGTGAGGTTCTTGCTCTGTTTCTTGATAATCTTTGCCTTGATGATTACTTCTTGAGTTGATATCTGAGCATGTCGGTTTTGTCATCCGCAATTTGTTTGATGGGTTTCCTTTCGCTTTCTAGATGATCCTTGTAATGCGTGCGGGACAGGATTGCTTGTCTCACCTTCTTTATGATAATCTTTGTCTTGATCGTGGCTTCAGTTGATACCTGAGCATGTCGATTTTGTCATCTGCAGTTCGTTTGATGGGTTTGCTCGGATTACCCTACATCTTCCTACGCTTTTCTTGTAGATTCTTGTAGTGCGTGCGGGACCGGATTGCCTGTGTCACCTTCTTTCTGATATTCTTTGCCTTGATCGTGGTTTCAGTTAGTATTTGAGCATGATGATTTTATCATCTGCAGTTCGTTTGATGAGTTCTGCTCAGCCTTACCTCATGTCTTTCTTCTAGTTCAGCTGTGTAGTGCATGCGAATCTGGAGTCCCAATGTCTCTTTCTTATATAATCATTGTCTAGATCGTGGCTTCTTGATTTGATATTTAAGCATGTCGATTTATTCATCAGCAATTCGTTTGATGGACTCTCGTTTTTCTTTTTGCTTGTAGTCCATCCCTGTTATGAGTGTGAGTACAAGGACAAGGACGAAGAAATACCCTTTGGCTCTTTCTCAGATAGAATGGTTGGGAAATACCCTTTGGCTCTTTCTCAGATAGAATGGTTGGGAAAGCCATGAGATTCTGTGGGTCAGTTAAAGAAATTGTCGGTGAGGCAGTTGTCCAAGATGTTAAGAGAAAAGACTCCTCGTTATGTTATGTGCAATTGGAATTTCTTTCTGCCCTTCCACTTCTTATGGGAGATCTGTTGGTACTGGAAAGCATGGATGGCCAATGCCAATGGGAAGCCTATGTGGCAAGTTTTGGAGGTTCCACGTTCCTTGTGGGCGGCACTGAACATGTGAGTGTTCATGTGCACGATGGGCAAGGTGAGGTGGTTCATGTCATGTGGAATGTTAGTTATTTGCTGGCTATTTCTCTGATTTTTTCCTCTTTGCTATCATTTTCTTGTTATAGAGATAAGTCTTAAGATGCTTCCACCATTCAAGTGCGTTTTTGTTGAGCCTGCACCAAGTTCCACATATATTCCTACTGATAATAGGGTAAGTGGCAATTTTTTTTGTAACTCTGCTAATATATACCAAGTTCAACATCATGAGTTGCTTAATTGGTCCACCCGTCAACTTTCAGGGTGGAGCTGCTTTTGATAAGACAAACAAAGCTACACTCGATGAGGCAGAGAATAGGGGTTAGTGACTTACCTTCCTAGGCCACAGATCATTTAATTCTATCTGTCCATTTCTCTACATTACCTTTATCCGCTCTGATTCTAATTCTCACCCTTCATTCTTTTTTATGTAAATTTTGTCAATGCAGCAAAGGCAAAGATTAAAATAGGAATAAATGGTGAGTTTTCAAAGACAAAGGTCATATTGCCGGTTCAATTTGGTGAAGCTACGGTGATTTCTCAGTGTCTTATTTATTTGTTCTGGTCTTCGTCAGGCTTTGGAAGTTTTGGAAGGACCATAGCTAAAATCGCTTTGGACAGTCAAGATGTAGAGCTCGTAGCAATTAACGACCCCTTAGTCAGGATGGACGAAACGGTATGATCTCTAATCAAGTGTTTCACATGCTTTATGATATGAAGATATTACATATCACATAGTTTATGTGATTTTATTATATTATCCTTTAATATATCTATATATTTCGGGTGCAGACTTGTTTGTTTAGGGATAAGAAAATGCATGGTCAGTGGTTGAGAAGTAATTTCAAGATGAAGGACCCCAATACACTAATGTTCGGTGAAAAGGAGGTTACTTTATTCAGAATCGAGTATGAAAATCATGTTCATATAGTTGTATGCTTCGAAGTTGTTCTTAATCTGGATGCTATGCTAATATTTAGTATCTTATTCCCAAGGGAGGGCAATGAAATCCCCTGGAACAGGACTGGTGCTGAATATATTGTTGCGGCCTATCCCGATAAATCTGGTTTTGATTTCTATAAGGTATACCGTTATGCCTGTTCTTTTGTTTCTCAGATGCAAAATGTTAGACTAGTCACAACGTGGCATAATTAATTCGAACATTTCGCATGTTGGTTCTTTGTGGGAAACGAGTAACATCTCATTGTTTTGTAGTTTTATGTACTTCTTGCTTTTTTTTTGTTGTGAATGTTAACTGGCAATGCTGATTAACTAGCAGTCCAGTGCTGTTCTCTCTCTCTCTCTCCTTTCCCTCTGTTCTCTATGAAAAATGAGTAACATCTGGTTACTTCTGTAGCTTGTTTTATTCGATTTGTTTGTTATAACTGATAACTAGAATTGGATTTCAGACAACATTTCAACTCAATTGTCATCTTGAGATCCCAGCTAAGCGCTTATTCAACAGTTTTATGCTCGAGTCCTCAAGACTCTATAGAACCCCAAAAGGGGAAAGAAAAAAAAAAGCATGTCATGAACAAAAAAATAATGCTCGAGTCAGAGCTCTTGTGTCTGCAGTCTGCACAAATAGCCCTGTGAGCTGGTGCTTTTTTTTTTTCCTTTTGTTTCTAGGAAGAGAACCGTGAAAACGCTAGGCAATTTTTTATTGATCATAATCACTGCAGAGTTGTGATTTCACGGAGAGCAGTAGAGTTGTGTGTGCTTATACAAAATCATATAACAGAGCCCGTTTTCACTGTCTGTGCATGTCCTTATTTGTTTTAGAGAAGCACTAGTGACTACTGACTAGTGATGTTCTTATCGGCGTGCTTATCGTTCATATGTTCTTTGATACATAGCTGAACTACTTTCCAGTCGTACTGAAATTTCAAATTAACTATGCTACCTTCTTACCTGACACAATCTTTATTTTGATCTTTGATAGGCCCGCACCAGCAAGTATAATCATTATAGCTCAAATGCCATCTTTGGAAATCGTCTTTCTCCCCTTGCTAAGGTTTTCTTTTCTTTTTTTTCCTACGATACTCTTGATTGTACTAGCACTGCTTTGGTGTGCATGCGCTCCTATAATCCTTGTTTCTTGTCAACCCAGATTCTTCATGATAGGTTTGGGACGTTTGAGAATGTGAGTGGAGATTGGAGGGTTCCTATCCTGGAGATCAAACCGCAAAACAATCATGCTGCCAAGGCCATTGAGGAGGTCCTTCCCTAGTGGAAAGGGATGCACAGTGGCTTGATATTCAAAGTTCCTGCTGTTGAGATCGCCATTGAGTTAGTTCAATACGAGGAGTATGGGTTGCTCTTGAGCAGCACCAAGTAATTTGTCTCCCCCTCCTTTGCTTGAAGACTCTTGGTTTACTTTCAAATTCCTATTTGTGTTGTTTTACTGTTCACTTTCTGATTCTATCTTTTCTGATGTTGTAGGCCAAGCTTCGGTTTCAGTACACTTCTAGGCTGGTGTGTTGAAATGGCCCGTCAAATCCCAGAAGTCGTATACTGTGAGCTCAAGTTAAAGTGAATTCAAGCATATGTGTAGCAATTGGTTGGAGCAGAGGATCTCTCCTTTGAGTAGCACATAGGTTGGAGCTTAGGATGTCTCATTTGGAGTAGATAGCTTGGAGCAGAGGATCTCTCCTTTGAGTAGCAGATAGGTAGGAGCTTAGGATGTCTCATTTGGAGCAGATATGTTGGAGCTTAGGTGTAATGTGCTCCACACGCAGCACGTTGTAAAGTCAGTCTTGGTTCTACCTAGAAAAATTCTTTTATTTTTGCAGACCGAACAGATAACTGTCTACGATACATGAAGGAGATGGATGCAAATGACAAACCCGAATGCCTGCATTGTTTTTTCTTTCTTTTGTGTCACAATGGAAATGCTTCTTTTAGTTTCTCTGCTTTACATGCCATCCTACACCACTTGTCATGACGTTCGGTAAGAAAAAAAACACTTGTCACAAAAATGCCTCGATATGTTGTGTCGGTGGGTGTATGTCTTGCTTCGGCTCCTGTTCAGACATCCTGGCCAGCAAATTAGAAGGTTCAATCTGCATTCATTGTATATGGCAAACCTTTTGCAAGAGTGTACATATGCACCTATAAACCAGATGAAATATGTCCAACTCTGCCATCAGAATGCACCTCACATGCAAAACAGGAGCCGAAGCTAGACATTTGCCCATTTTCCCAAGCCTATCATACGCAGTGATTTCGGACACACTAACGAGAGAATGCTTACATCTCAGTGTCACTCCTGACAGTGGCTTGCTTATGCTCTGCAGGAAGAACACTTGAGTTTTTGCCATCTGCATCCCCCTTCACAAAATAAACACAAATGAATTAGAGGTGAATGCTCAGATAAACGAGTTTCTGTTACAAACATAGCGCACCATTTTACTTGTTTTACAAGGATTCGCAGGATGCTGCAGAGCCATTTTGGGGGCATTCAGAGGACTTCTTAGAGTACCCTGAGAAATTCAAATGCATGTGAGTAGGGCCAATAAACACAACTTCAAGTGTTTTGTTGACTTGTCATATACAAACCAGAATTGAACAGAGAGAGACCTTATTTGCCCACATTAAGCCACATGCATTACATAAGGACCTTGGACCAGCTGGCCCCCGGCGCATTGCTGGTGTAAGCCTCGAGCTGATGCCACAATTTTGACAACTACCAAAGCAAGTCAACATGAGTCCATCTATATACAAGGCAACAAGGAGTAGCCTCCATATGAAACCAACATAACACCTCTAGGTAAACACAATTAACAGTTGACTCACATGACAACTAACTTACACGGTTCCTCGAAAGTGATCATTCTCGCCATTAGCTGGAGAGCTACAAGCTGCAGATGAACAGGCATGATCACCAAAGTCTACCCTCCCAGCAAATTGGCCTTTGCGTCGCTTCATCCTGACTAAGCTAATTAGTTTGTGCAATGTACGCAAAATAAAAATGACTTGCAACAAAAACAATTCGCAATAGCAATTTTCAAACATCAAGTATGTTTATTAACAAACTGGGATATGTTCCCAGAAGGTTAAGTGGGGCCAGCAGTTAGTTGTTCTCTGGTAACTGCACCAACATGACAAGAAAAGAAGGGATTTTAATCCCTTTGCTTGGAGAAAAGAAAGAGTGAAAAACTCTGAAATATCGTCCCTAGAAAAAAATGAGAAAAACAATTGGGCTGGATGGAGTTGAATAGAAGCAGGAATGGTCAATGGAGTATGACTGTCTTGTCTTGCAAGGTGATACAAATATGTAAACCTGCGAAATCTGAATTTCTTTCTTTCTTTAAGGGGACCCTCTAAGCATTCTTGAGACACTTGTTCGCAGATTTTGAACCATGAATGAAAAGAAAGTCACCATCATTTGATATTCAATTGAAATAAAGTGCTATGTTCCCCATCATTAAGATGTAATGTATCAGAGTCAGATCACATTCTGTTTAGAACAGGCCTTTTCGTGCATAGGTTAAATATTCTGCCATGTGTTTTCCCAGACTAACTAGTACTAACTTTTTAACCTAGGATAGTAGCGCTATGAGTACTCTCATTTCATAAAATAGTACATGGAAAACTATTCGTAATCAACAAGTGATATAAGATGGATAGGGTAGACATATACTCCCTCCGTTTCATAATATATGCAGTCTTGGGTTTGGGCACAATAACTAAGAAGAGGTGAAAAGGTGATGGGCACTGAAAATGATGAGTGAAGAAGGAGCGAAATAGAGATAGGCACAGGAAACGATACATTGGGAAATGAGGAGGAGACAAAGATGCATTGAGAAATGAGAACTGTATTTTGGCAAAAAATTTTGAATGCCAGCACTAAAAAAAATGAGGCTCCGGTCTTGTATCAGAGAACATTAGCGGGCTAGGGGTGTTGAATCTGCAGTGCAAGTACATTCACATTACGTGCCTAGCAGTGTCATGCTTAATAAAATCCTGCTTTCTTCCAAAGTGCAATATAGAACTTAAATCAAATAGGATTACATTATCCTAAACTGGACTTAGATTATATCTCAACTTAGTAATGCAGGGATATCAATTAATTTTTCAGAAAAATTAAGAATGCTGTTTAAAAGTTCATTATGCATTGACCCTGGTTGATTATGGTTATATAATTAGGTTTAGAATGGGTAATTATGAAAGAACCTAAAAGTGTGTTGGCATAATACTGTCCATACTTTTGGGCAACCTCCTTGCGCACATTGTATCTTATTTTTTTATCGAAACATCTTTCCTTTCTCTTTTCACGGAACCTCATTACAGAAGAAATCCTTCTAGCAGCCACAGTTGTACGCTGCACATATGTGAGGCAAAGCTTTAGATAAACTCGAAATCGTTGTACAGTCTTATTTTAGCGACATCAGGAATACCTTTTCATCATGCGCTGTAGGTACAGCAATGCTTTCTAAGCCAAGAGGCACCTCACACCCTCCAAGTATCAGCAGAAGAGCCTGAACCTGTACAAGAGAATGTTTAGGATATGGCAACGTCCCTCTTTAAGCTTCATGTCTTGCTTGTATGTTTAAGTAACGTATTTGGCAAGTCTAATAGTTGCATCTTGCATCTCACTTACCGACCCTCTAAATAGGATATACATTGTGTTCACAATCCCATATATCAAACCCTCTCCTTATCATTATCAATAATGTGATTGAGGAATTTAGCTATACAAATAAAAATGATAAACAAGAATTTTATTTGGTCATATTCATGACTTAACCCTCATCACATTGAATGTATCACTATAATCAACCCATAGTAGTTGCCTTATTCTATTGGCACCAGATTTCTAAATAATCTCCCAAAAATAATCAAACGCATATCATTTGCATATCTCCCCAAGGCCCAAACAACTCGAACAAAGAGAATCATTCATCCCAAATGGGAAACGGTAGGCTGCAAGAAGATATTGTACGAATCACTCACTCTCTATTAACCCAGGACCACAGATGTATGCTTGCAAAGTTCTATACTTCGGTACCAAACACTTTGCAAGCATAGCCAAACTTATAAAAACAAATAACCAAACCTGTTCAAAATAGCATTAGCCCCTTCCCTAGAAGCTCGACAATAACACAGTCGCAGAGGCGCCATTCGGCAAATGGCAAGATAGAATTGCCCTGCACTAATGCAAATGTCATAATGAACAACCAAACCGTTCATAATAAATAACCATCCCTCAAAACTCACCCGAAAGCACAATTCGATTGGTGAAATTCAGTAGCACAGTCGTACCAATCAATCGGCATGACTACATTCGAAGCGTGCAAACTAGTGGTCCGGTGGAGCTATCCAAAGGAAGTTGTCTCTCCCGAGAGCAAATATTACGAATAAAAGGCATATTTCCAGGTTGCAATTCAACGCCCAGCGCTCGCCTATCTCCGGCCCGACACGAACAGCGACCGCCGGAACAAGTCAACACAGGGTATCGAAACTATAAAGGGAAGAACACCGAACGTGGGCGATGGGAATGGGATTCGGAAGGGTGCAAAAGGCGCTACCTTTTGGGGCGGGACGGGGTCGAAGACGTAGACGTCTCCGTGGTACACCAGCGTCAGCTGCTCCGACGCCGCGCTCAGCAGCGCCTCCGCCGCCGCCGCCGCGGAGGCGTCGGCCCCGCCGGCGCAGTCCGCCGGGGGATCGTGGCCGTCCGCAGCGGGCTCGCTCGCCATCGGCGGGGGATCGGACGGTGCAGATGCGCGGACAGAAGGGACGGGCTCGGTCCGAGCACACGTGTGGAGGATGGATGGGAGCGCGCACGTGTGATGGTGGATATATGTACGCCCCGGAGTACGTGTCCGCAGGAAAGGCCTGAGAAGTTTGCGTACTTTTCAGCCTCCGCCTTTGAAGCTCAAAGGTAGCCTTCTGCAGGAGAGGAGCTTGAGGAGCTTGCGAGCATATTTGCGTTGTAGTTGAGAGATACTTGTACGCTTCACCCTTTATTTGAGCGAAAGTTCAAAGCACAAGGCTCAGGCTACTTGACTCCAGCACTTTTTTTTTTTGATAAACATATCTGTATTTCTAGATATGGAAGACGTACATGTATGAATACAGATACGTACTGAAAGGATACAGAGGCAGCTGCCCTTGCCAAACTACACAAAAGACTCTGAAGAAAAAAGAAATTACAAAGAGGTCCTTGGGTCCTGTGCTTGCCACCATCGCCCGAAATCACCATCGCCGACCGTCGCCGCCGACGAAGAAGACAGGCTCAGCCATGATCTGAAGAAGCTCCATCGCACAAAGGCTTTGAGAGGAGTCGAAGTAGACACCCGTCCTGCAAGACAGGATGAAGCCATCGGCGGTCGCCCATCGACCGGAGCCGCACTCCAAGCTTTCCAGATCTTGGACCTTTACTTGCCGTCGACGACCGCCGCCATCGAGGGAAGCTCGAGCTTGGTCCAACCACCCATCTTCCACGAAGCCGTGAGCTCGCTCTGCACCCTTGACACAAAAGGCCGACGACCCCGCCATCGCACGAGGATGACGTACCGCTGGACCCAGACTCCTGTACAGGAACTCCACTCGGGGAGACCCACCTCCACGGACTCGCCACCCGCGCCGGAGTGAAGCACGAGCAGGACGAGGAAGAGTCCGAGAGAACTTATTCCGTCGCGACGCCGCCGCCATTGCCTCGTCGGCGCCGTCAGGAACCCTAACCCTAGCTATACTAGGACCTAAACTACCACCCACCGGCGAGAAACCAGCGATCTCCGCCACCTCGCAACGCCCCATGGGCCCTTTCGCCTCTCTCAACTGTAGTTGGGGAGAAGTTTCGGGAGAGAGGGAGACGAGTACTTGACTCCAGCACTTTACTCACACGACAAGTAGAAATTCCTGTGAGCAAGCACCCAAAAACTGGCCATCGATTTTTCAGGAATAAAAGGAAAATAAATGCACATGTAAAATTTCACAGACTGAGCCGGTAGGCCATTTCGTGTATATTGTCCAGCAAGCAGTAAAATTGAAAAGATGTTCATGTTCCACAATGTTGTTTGAGTTTAATACAACATGGTGTGACGGGCAGGTTTGCGAAACAAAACGATCTTTGTATGGACAAACAGAATCTCTTAAATCCTGCACGTCTTATTGTAAAACTACAAAGAACTCCCTAAGCTTATTCCTGTCGCAAATGCCAGTCTGCAAGCCTTTCCAATTCATATGACAGTTCCATCAGCAATTATTGAGTTTTTAAGTACGATGGTGATGCCGGATCGGATGTAGAAGCCTTCGGAGGTTCTGTCAGCTTCCTCTACACCCTGCAAAAGGTGCAACAGCCATCCAGATTTGTAAATTTCTGAAGAATATGCACTGGGAAAAAGAGAGCAATGCTAGCAAAAGAAAGTACTATCTTAAATCTAGAGAGACAACATATACATTGTGGCCATCATAATCTGTAGCAACTTGCATCTCATGTTGACTTCAAATACTGTTAGTTTGGTAGTCATGATACTGTTATTGAACAAAATAGGTGGCAGAGATCATGATTACCTCAGAGTTGGAGATCGTCACATTCTTTCCTATCCTTGCATTCTTGTCTATGATACACTTTCTGCAGAAAACAAACCGAATACATTAGGGTGGCGTTTGGCAAATGGAAAATGAGAGGTGGGATTGGGATTGGAAAATGATTCTTGAAGGAATGAATGGTTGAGATTTGATATGATGGATAAATGAATGGTGTAGATTTTTCATTCCATTTCCCTATCCTAATCCCACTCTTCATTTCCTAGTTGCCAAACGGCACCTAGGGTTGAATAATCATTGCTGTCTAAAAATGAACATGTAGTTCTCAGGAAACAATCAATTCATACTCAATCTTTGTATTCTCCCCGATCCCGATTGGAACCTTTCCTTCCGCGAGTAGTTCTCCTCTTTCCACATCGGTTTCATAATAATCAGCACCGAGCATTACTGTATCCTGTAAGAAAGATAGCACACGACATATTACTTATACCTAGTAACTGTGGACACTAGGATCGGCTCTACTTTTCTTTTTATTCTTTTTTTGTTTGTTTCTCTGTTTCCATAGAATGAATAATTCAACCCATAAAATTTAGATGTCTAACCTTGAGGTGCACATTGGAGCCTATCCGAGAACGGACTCCAACGACACTGTGTTCTATTCTGCTGTTATTCAAGAAGCATCCGTGGGAAATGATTGAATCAGTGATCTGCGATCACCCCGAATGTTAGATTGTGGCGTGGCAAATGAGCTTAGTTTTGAAGTATAGTACTTGATTTTATTGTTTGTAATAAAAAAATATAGCACTGTGGTATGAAACATCAAATCCAGTATTAGTGAGAACAAAAAGGCTTGGCACCATAATACCATGATTGCTATTTAAAAACATGTGCGAAAGAACGAATATCTGGGAATAGCTAAAATGGCACAAACAGGAACAAAATTGATGAGCACGGCTAGTTTCAGACAGGCTGTCTCATACCTTGCTATTATTGACGATAGATGGTGGCAGGTTTCTTCGTGATGTGAACATTGGTTTGTCAGCATCATAAAAGCTGAACCTTGCAGGCTGCATAGGTTAATCAAAGGACAGACCACAACAAAGGGATTAGGTCTTCATACTATCCACAACATTAAAGATGTCTGAGAAATAATGTGAAAACTGACAACATATATGAGTGCTGGAGAAGGGGTTCGCTCCAGCACTCTTTATTTCGGGGGAAAATAATCTTCGAACAAAGTGGCACGAAATGCATATTTCCATAATCCTAAGGATACCTGGTCAGCAAGGGCAAGGTTTGCCTCAAAGAAGGACTTAATGGTCCCAATATCTTCCCAGTAATCGTTGAAAAGATACGCCTGAAATATTCTATATTAGATACCGGCAAACATGATATGGAAGTTCAAGGTCTACGGAGAAGATTTAGCATGCAGTATATTAATACATTAATATAAAGTTGGTCTGCTGCCAATGATGTTCCCCTGGCTATTTATTTTAGCTTTGTAATAAGTTTAGGAGTTCAGGGGCTTACTGTAACAAACATAGTAAATGTTGGTACTGCTTTTTTTTAAAAAAAGAACTTCAAATCCTAGACATGTATGTCATCAATTTTCAAGAGGTAACTAGGAATAAGAATAATGATACCTGTCAACGACTAGTGAACTTTGTACCTAGTACCTACTGCTTGGAGGAGCTTATTACGTTAAAACATACCTTTACATTGATTTCTTTTGCTGAAGCAGGAATTATTTCTGATCCAAAATCATTTGCGGTGGGAAAACGCCATCTGACCTAACGATGATAAATACAGATTAAGATCTACAAGCAATTACATTGTTGCCTGTTTCATAAATGCATCTTAACGAGAGTAAAATAATTGAGCATAAAAATGGTGGACTCCACTTTTTTTTTTTGTCTGGTTAATAAACTGGAGCATGTACTGAAGGTTTTATAGAAGGAGATGTCTCCTTCTCAAGTGACTGAGGTTTTGCTAATCTCTCAGTATCTCAGTATCCGGTGAGTTGAATCATACCTTAAAAGGTTTAGGAGTATCTCTTTCTTAAATATGTAGACCCCCATTGAAGCTATGTATGGTTTCTTTTTTGCTTCCTCCGGTGATAAACCTAGAACCGTGGTGTCAACTTGCTGCCGAAAAAAATGAATACCTGATAAGCTTCTTGCAGTTTCATCATTACACATTAGGCCATCTAAAAACGATTCTATTTAGTAGTTAGTTGACTCGTTCAACTTACCATTGCCTTCAAATCATCACCTTTTGGTTTCTCGCTAAATGAAACAACTCTTCCTGTGTCGTCTATCTTCATTAGACCAAAATCAGATGCTCGGCTGCATGATAAAAGAGTCATTCATATGTACAGATCCATAAGGACCGCGTTGGAGTAGAAGCCCATAAAAGGGAGTACAGATTATGCTCAGAATCGGACTTACTTTGACTTAACAGAGCAAAAAAAAACTTCAATGTATCTAACACTCTTTGTACGGTTATGGAATGCCACTTCCATTGTCATGTACAACGACTAGCGAAAAGAAAAGGGAATCACCTGTCATCAATTGGCAAGCAACAGATGCTGATGCCTGCACCTCTTTGTCGATGAGACTGCAAAATAAATTACCAAAAGTGATGCAGTTGTGTATTATTTGAACAGACAATAGTTATAAATGATTTGCCTGCTTTAATTACCTGAAGGAAGTCCATGTAGTCCATACGGTAGAGGTGATCACCGGAAAGAATCAGCACATCTTCGATGTCTTTAGCTCTGGCATCCTGAAGAACAAAAGCGTAGCACATTATTTTTTTTCTGCAGGGAACAACAAGTTGTTTTCTGGCAAAAAAATGTTTTTTATCAGGGAAGAAAATAGAATGGTATCCCTATTGCTACATTGTGTAACAGTCAGGACAAATGGTATCCCTATTGCTACATTGTGTAACAGTCAGGACATCACAGTAAACATACTAGGACATTATTAAGAGGTACAGTAAAATATAGTAATACAGTTATTTGTCGGCAGAGTTATCTGTTAACATAATAACATCCTAAGTTCCTTAAGCTAGTGATTCCCATAATAGCGGTATCAGTAATTGAACAGCATTTGCTATCGGAACATGAATCATTGACTCTTACATTGAAGTAAAATCATCAGACAAGTATAATTTCAGCAAGCACTATTGTTAGCCTCTTAGTAGCTCCGTATGACATGTTTCTGTCACACACTCACACCGTACACAATGCATCACAATTCATATCCAAAAGGCAAAGCAGGCATAGAGTACATCTGCTAAGCTAAGCGAAAGACGTACATCGAAAAGCCAGTCGAACTGCCGAACAGCATCAGCAGTACCCTGAAACCACCTCTTCCCCTCCGACCCGGACGTCTGTGTTGCTGCTAGAACCTGAAAAAAAAAAAACAGTTCACTTCCTTGTCTGTCATCTTCTCTGATCCTCATAAGTTTACTAGGACGAAGCAACCAGAGTGGCGGTTGAGAGCTAGTTCGCACCTCAACGAATCCGTCTCCGAACGCCACGCCATTGCTGAAATCGTAGGCCCTGGAGAGGTGGCGGTTGAGGGACTGCGAGTTGAACTGGGTGAGGATGTACACCTTGTTGATCCCGCTGTTTATGCAGTTGCTCATCGGCACGTCGATCAACCTGTACGCCCCACCAATCGGCACCTGGAATGGCACAATTAACAAGTGTTACGGACTCACACCCCAAATGTGCAAGAAGGAGAGCAAGGTGCATGTGAGTCGGAGGAGTTGGTCTGGAACGTGGCTAAACTGTATCAGAACTCACCGCGGGCTTGGCCCTTCGCTTGGTGAGCGGGAAGAGCCTGGTCCCGGCGCCGCCGCCGAGGATGACCGCCACCACCGTCTTGGAGTTCCTCGCCTCCAGCATCTGTTCCTCTGACTGCACCACACACCACAAACACCCGACGAGTTAGAGAGACGGCCGAGAGGAACCAACACCAAACAAATGTAGAGAGAGCAGCTGACTGACGGCGCCCGCGGCGGCGGCGGTGGAGGCGGCCTCGGTGGTCGCGACGGACATCCGCACGGAGAGGCGCCTCCGTACGCGGAGCGCCCACGGCGGCGGCGGCACGCGCTCGACGCCACCGCCGAGCACGCGCACGCCGGCAGGCGCGGCAGCCACTCGCAGGTTCATCGTGGGCAGCCGGCGCTGAACAGAAACGATCTACAGCTCGCGCCGCGCGTTCCACCGAACAGTGGCAGCAGCTTCGCCGACGGCTGTCGCGTCTCCCAGCTTCAAGGCTCCCGTGAGCTGTGCATTTAATGAAGCCTTCGAGTTCTCTTGGCAGTGGCTGGAGATAGAAGAACGGCCAGGCGAGACCAAGAGGCACTGCTTACCTCCGCCGTGGCTCCGCTGACCTGTTGGTCCGAACGTTCCTGGGACAGAGATGTCAGTGACCTGGAGGGGGTGACGGGACGGTGAGCAGGAGCGAGATTTCTCGGGCTCCCTTGCCACGCTATCCGGCGCGACCGCGCGAGGCCGGACGTCCACACGTCGCCCTTGCCCGCGCGCCCCGCCGCTGTCGCCTGCTGTTCTTTTGTTTTTGGAAACTGGAAGCTCCCGTGTGTCTCATGGGACTCCGGGGGCCAACGCCGCGGCCTGGCAGGGCAGCCACGCATTGGCTTGGTGCTAGCTTCGGCCGGGTGGCGGCGATGGCATATTCAGATTAAGACTGTCCGCACTCGTCGTACTCTAAATTCATCCTCTAAAAAGAATATTCTGTTCTGATCAGCAAGATTCTCTCCTCTATATCTAGTTTTCCCGCACCCATTCATACTCTATATCCATCCTCTATATCAACTATCCAATATTTTATTCTTTTTTCTTTCCCTCTTTCTCCCTTTTCCCTCTCCGCCCGGACCGCCCCGGCCATTCCCTCCCTCTCCTGCTCTCCTCGTCGCGCCCCTCCTCCTCCTCCCCACGCGCGCGCCGCCGCCGCCGGCCTCCCTCCCCCCGCGCGCCGCCGCCGCCCTCCTCCTCCTTCCCCCATGCTCGCGCTGCCGCCCTCCTCCTCCTCCCCCCACGCGCGCGCCGCCGCCTCCTCCTCCTCCCCACCGCACGCTCGCCCGCCCCCTCCTCCTCCTCCCCCCACGCGCGCGCCGCCGCCCTCCTCCCTCCTCCGCGCGCGTGGAGCTCTCTCCGACGGCGAGGCTCGGCGCGGCCGGTCCCCGCGCGGCCTCAGTCGAGGCGGAGCTCCCCGGCGGCAGCTCCGTCGAGGCGGGATCCAAGCGGCGGCCTCCTCCGAGCGGGATCCAGGCGGCGGCGGCCTCCTCCGAGCGGGCGAGCCGACGGCGTTGTGGGTTGGGCTCCCTCGTCGTCGGGCAAGCTCACGAGGTCATCGTCGAGTCCGTCGACGCCGTCCGCCTCCCTCTCCCCTCTCTTCCCTCTCCGGCTCGAGCTCCCCGGCGGCGGCGGTGCCTCGAGCTCCCCGGCGTCGGCATCTCTCTTCTGCTGTTGCCTCTCCACCTCGGCGGGCAGCGGCTTCCAGCGGTTGGGCCGTGTGGGCCCCGCGCCACATACGCGCGTAGCGGCCGTCCGCTGCCCCCGCCAGATTTGGCGTGCGAGAGCGCCGTCCGCTTCGATAGCGTAGGGGTAGCGGACCCCGGTGCAGCATTTTTTCCGCTATGGCGGTACTGGAGGACGGTTTCCAGTACCCCAGTGCGGACAGTCTAAA
This sequence comes from Eragrostis nindensis, assembly GCA_012490785.1. Lineage (NCBI taxonomy): Eukaryota > Viridiplantae > Streptophyta > Magnoliopsida > Poales > Poaceae > Eragrostis > Eragrostis nindensis. The sequence goes on from JAAXCT010001259.1 coordinate 53,929, forward strand.
GATCTTTGTGTGAGCTAGCGAATTCCAATGTCACCTTAATCAGTGGCGGTCTGGCGGACGCCTGGACCGTCCAGGAAGAAAGCAGCCGGCGACGAGCGGAGTTGCACATCTGGTCGGCTCCGTCTTCGCTTTGGTAATTGCCGGTGGTCAAGTAAACCGTGGGAGGAGATCAGATCAGTGCCGTCGCCGTGAAGCCCAACGCGTGTGTCTTTGAGTATAGGAGAGAAATGCTCGCTTTGTTTCTCTCTAAAACATTGATCCCGTTGAAAGTACAAAACCTGCATCTTTCATATAGACACACAAAACACAGCAACATTACAGAAAACCATACATGTAGTGAGAATTGTTTGTGGTAAATTTATCGTAAAGGATCTTTATGTAAATTTAATTTTTTTTTGGAACAAATGTAAATTTAATTGTCTAAGCATACTCACATTCCCCCTAAGAGAAGAGGAATATGTGAAGTTAATTGTCCTGCTATAGAAACGCATATAGCCACATCAATAAAGAGCGACATCAACAATTTGATACCCGCTCACTGATATTTGTTGAGCCGCTGACGTGTGGGACCAATCATTAATTTAGAGATGGAATAAACTCACTTGCTAACTTTTGGATCGGGTGGACAAAATTAAAGAGTCAACGATTGGTTCCACCTTCAAAAACACTCTAAGACATTGCAGAGGATGGCGTGAGCGACACAGTGACGTGTTTGCTCTGCGTTACAAAACTTATGTGGGCCTTAACCACCTAAATAAATGGAGATTGCTAAATCTCACCCGGGTATTTGAGAGCCCTCCAGCACCTGTTTGACCGTGATTCCTCCCCTCCTCTTCCTTATCTAGCTCCAGCGAGCCTCCGAGGTCCTTACCCCAACGCCCATGACCCCTCCGACGAGGTTAGTGTTGAGGGTTGAGGTTAGGGTTCCGGGTTTGGGGTGTAAAGTGGTGGCGGGAGAGACTGCGGAGGCGGCGGGGGCCACCGGACCGGAGCGGGCGACGGGAGATTGTTGGGCCAGGGTTGGGACGGGGTTGAGGAAGACAACGGCGGAGGTGGGAGGCGACGGATGGAGGGGGTAGGAAGGAGGCTGCCTTGCAGGGCTAGGGTTTCGCTGAAGCGAGACCGGAGAGACAGGGGCGGCTAGAGGTAGAAGACGAAGTAGGGTTGTCCGATTCAGATCGTAGAAATCCGGGTGTTGAGATCGGGAGAAATACTCGAGTGCAGTGCAAACAACCCCAAATAAATAATTTCCTTCCTTCGTCTTCATGCCTTCCATGCCCATATGTTCCCTTTTCCTCTCTCGTGCTCCGTCGCCATACAAACCAATCTTGGCGTCACCTAAAAATCCACAACCAATGATTCTTACAAGCCATCTCTCCACTCTACACTCGTCCTTCCTTATAAATTTATTCTCTGTCTCACGTTCTCTCCATGAAACCCTGGAAACAAGGTGTGACACAGGGCAATCTAGGTTCAAGCGTCAGGGGCGGCCGATACCGACGAATTCTTGCAGACCAAGGCACTTCCCCCTTGGTACAACGTAGATCCACCAAAACTATGTTGAGCACCCATGCCCAACATCCCTATAACTTGACCCTCTCGACAATCTTTATTCCTGCCTGATGCGATGAATCTGGAGTTCTGATGCGGCAAGAAGTGAATCTCAGCACAAGCAGAGGTACGCTATGGCTCCTCTTAGATATGTATATTTCTATATGTAAATATTACTTGTCATTTTTACCATTGCTTCTTTTGATTAATTATTATTGGTGTGGATTTGCTCTGAAGCTTCATCGTGGGGTATGACCCTCAACACCTTGGTGTCTCGGAGTTTAGGACAAATTGTGGCTTTGGCTATGAGAGCACCCAACACAGCATGTTCAGGTCATACATGCTTCACTTTCAACATATTGTCTTTTTCAGGGAAAGGTTCTGTATCTTTCACCTCAATTTGTTTTGCAAATGCTGTTAGGTGATTTGATTTTCGTACTTTACTTTGAACTACTCTTTTACAGAGGACATAAATTCTCCAAAACTGTTTCAATTTAAATATGGAAGATATTTGAAGTCGCAACATTGGGATCTTTAGTCAATATTTGGAGATGGGAAACATGGTTATTTTCTTATGGAATAGGAGTATATTGGAATTTGGGTAGCACCATTTCGTCGGAGGGATTAGTGTGATGCTCAACTCATATAGCCCACTGGGCCAAACCACCTCTTCGAACAGGGCCGCCGCTTTCTCAGGTCACGTAGCCCGCAAGCACGCAGCCATCAACCCAACCCTACTTGTCTCCTCGGCATCAAAACCCTAACGAGCGGCGAGCCGCCTCTCTCGAGCGTCTCCCACTCCCCCTGCGCCGCCCCAGCCCGCGCCATCGCGCCATCGCGAGGCCATCGGAGCTCCTTCTAGAACCTTTTAGAACAGCCAGATCGCCGCCGGCGCCCTTGAATCGTGCTGCCGCCCCATGGAGAAGCTCCGCGTCCACCGCTGCGGCGGCGGCGCGGTCGCCTGGTCTCCCTCCCCCGTCGTCGCGCTAGCCACTTCCCCCTGCGCCTCCCAGGTCGCCGCTGCGCGCGAGGATGGCTCCCTCGAGCTCTGGCTGGTCTCCCCGGGCTCCGTCGGGTGGCACCACCAGCTTGTACGCTTTCCTCGCCCATCCCTCATGGTGGCCCTGCGATTTCCTTCCAGCGGTCTGGGATTTCAGTGACCTGATTGGGGGTTTGTGTGGCTGCAGACGGTACAAGGGAACGCTGAATCGAGGGTCACGTCACTGGTGTGGGGTCGGAGAGGTGGAGGTGGAGCTACCGGACGGCTGCTCTCGTCCAGCGTCGATGGGTCGGTGGCCGAGTGGGATATCTTTCATCTGCAGCAGAAGGTAGCTGATTTTGCTTGCTTACACTACATTTAAGTTTCCATTCGAAGTTGATTTGGAGAGAGTGAATAAAATGATGTACGAGATACTGGTAACTTGTACTCTTGGCGGACTAAAATGTGAGATTTTCTGAGGTATCAAGCTTGTGTTGGTATGAGCTAATGTTATGTATCTGTTTGCACACGGGATTGTAATTATTGGAATTGGTAGTGAATAAAGGGCCTGCAGTACTGGGTATAGACAACAAAATAGGTTAGGAATGTGACTTAAAAGTCCATTACTTAGTCAAGCGGCAGATGTTTATGACTGTATTTATATTGTCGGCCGGTTTACTACCTAAGAGTCATTTTAACTTCATGAATTTAGTGATTAAGCTTGCCATTTTGCTCTGTAGGCTGTCGTAGATACAATTGGAGTACCAATCTGGCAGATGGCTTTGGAGCCTTCAGATGATTCCAAAAGTTCTGAGATTAATGGCCCTGGATTGTCCGTTAATGGCCATTCCAATCATCATGAGTACAGCGACTCGGACACGAGTAATGTTGATGATGGTGACAGCTCTGATGATGAAGCTGGTTCATCCAAGACAAGCCCTTCTCGTAACGCGAATGAGTTCCAGCGGCTGGCACTTGCCTGCGATGATGGCTCAGTACGCTTATATAACGTATCTGAATCAGGAGCATTGACTTACTACAGAGCTCTCCCGAGAGTAAGCGGTATGTCCAGTGTACCCTTCAGTTTTGGTAATCATGCCAAATTTCAACTCTGGTAGTTACGTATTACCTTCATACAGGGCGAATGTTGAGCGTGACATGGAGTAATAATGGTAAATTTATATTTTCGGGAAGCAGTGATGGGTAAGTCCAACCTTCCTTGCTCGTGTATACAGCCTTTTTATGTAATAGTGATCCATGTCTCTGTCATTTTTCGTTCTAAAAAACATTTGTTATATGTATCAGATTTCATTTCTATAATTTTTTAGCGTTGGAGATTGTTTTCTTATGCCATATTTTTGCTGCTATTGACAGTTTAATTAGATGCTGGGATTCAACATCTTTCCATGAGAAGTATCGTATCACTGCTGGATTGGGAGGAGCTGGTACTGGTCCTGAATTTTGTATCTGGTCATTATTGTTTCTGAGGTGAGACAGTGCTTGTTTGTGTCTTTCCAGAACTTCCATTTGTTTCTTTATTTTTCTTGTGTTGATTATTGTTGCTTCTGTCTAGGTGTGGAACACTTGTTAGTGGAGATAGTACTGGCAGTGTGCAGTTTTGGGACAGTCGCCATGGAACTCTTTTACAAGCTCACTCTCGCCACAAGGGTGATGTGAATGCACTTGCAACTGTGCCTAGTCAGAACAGGGTATTTTCCGCAGGGTCTGATGGGCAGGTTGGTAGCATTAATAAACAGCTATTAGGTGGATTAACTAATCTTATAGAACACCTCTCCCCCTCACACACAAAAACATGAAAAACATGCACACACGCACACCATATTGTGTTTTTTGTGCTTTTTATAATTCCAAGTTTCAACACATCATGTAATAATTTGTTGTTGACTTTCTGTTTCCTTTGGCTTGCTATATTTTTAGGTAATTTTGTACAAAGTATCACAAGATGGTGCTCACAAAGTATCACAAGATGAGCAAGCGCGAAAGTGGATCTATGTGAAATATGTAAGAGTTCACACTCATGATGTAAGGGCATTGACCATGGCTGTACCGATTTGTAAAGAAGGTTTGTGATTATTTTGGTGCATTTGATTTTACCTCCCTCTACTATCAGTTGTACATTAATGTTTTCACATTCTTTCGTTCTCTAGATAATTTGCCAGAAGAAAAGGTGGTGAAGATTCGCCGGCGTGAAAAACATGAATTCAGTTACCACAAATGGGCTCATCTTGGTGTTCCGATGCTCATATCTGGTGGTGATGACACTAGACTCTTTGCTTATTCAGCAAAGGAGTTTACTCAATTTGAACCTCATAATTTCTGCCCTGCACCTCAGCGCCCTTTGATAAATCTGGCAAGAGAGAGCACAATCAATGGAGATTCTGTAATGCTTGTTCAATCCGCCAACTGGTTGGACGTTTTGCTTGTCACAGTCCATAACAAGTTGACCCCTAGTACATCATCTAAAGGAGATGCAACAGTGCGTCACCTAGCTCGGTTGAAAAGCAAGGGGTCCAGAAAAATCATTTCCAGTGCTGCCTCTACCAATGGAACACTTTTGGCCTACTCAGATTGTGCTAGACCCTGCCTTTTTGCACTTAAACATAAGGGTGGAAAGTACACCCTTGACAAATTAGAGCTGCCAAAAGGATTGCCATGCTCTCAGAGTATGATGTTTACCGTTGACTCATCCAATTTGATACTTGCCGGACGTGATGGAAAAATATATGTAAGTTTACTATCATCTTGCATTCTTTATTTGTATGCTATAGATGTGATAAAACACTATAGATTTTTTCTTATCTGTCTGGAATATATTTTTGCTAAAATTGCCTTAGGTTTTGTTCATAATGCGAATCATGTGAACTGGATGTCACCATAGACATTACTGTATACTGAACGTTGAAGTTAACATGCCTTGTAATTGGGACATAATGCGCTGCTCTATCCTTGTAAACTCGTTTACTAGTAGTCCTATGTCCGGTAAAATTGACCACACGCCCATGCATGGTTTAAAAATATATTTTTTGTTAACTATTGTAGCTAGTATGTGAGAATGTTGTATGCTGAGACAATTCACGTTGCCAGTATCATTGAATTTTTCTGCTCTTTTTGTTCACATGTTGTTTTTATAACTGACACCATTCTCCATTTCTGCTGCATTGGTCAGATCATAGATATTGCAACAAGAGAAGTTTCAAACATATTTCATCCGACAAGGAAGACGGATGGGTCGAAAGTTTCTTCAAGAGAATCACCAGTAACAAAAATGTTCCTTAGTGCAGATGGGCAGTGGTTGGCCGCCGTTAATTGCTTTGGGGATATTTATGTATTCAACATTGAGGTGCAAAGGTACGCAACAGTTTGTTACCTTCTGGCTTATCTCGCATACATCTTTTGTTGTTGACTGCAGTCATCTATAAAGCCAGATACCTGTCATTGCTGAACTGTTTTCTTAAATGTGCAGGCAACATTGGTTCGTACCTAGAATGAATGATGGATCTGTTACGTCTGGTGGCTTCTGTCCCAAGAACAATGCACTTGTGATAACTACATCCAAAAATGAGGTTTACATATTTGATGTAGAAGCAAAACAATTAGGCGAATGGTCTAAGCGCTATACGCATCACTTGCCAAGAAGTTTCCAGGAATTTCCTGGAGAGGTCATTGGCCTTTCATTTCCTCCGCAAAGCTCCTCGTCAGTTGTGGTATACAGTACAAGGTAATCTCCTTTCGGTGATCTACTTTTGCTACTTTATGTCTCTTGGTGCCGGCCTTGTGAATTCACTGCGTGTGAACTCGTTAGTTCACTTGCTTCTAACTTACTGCAATAGCTTATCTGTAGCACCGAGTTGATCTTGTTTTTTACCGGTTTTATGGATATCCGCAATGAACATGAGATATACAGGGTAGAATTTATGGTTGCTTTCCATTAGCTGAGATTCCAATCTCCTTGCTTTTCAGGGCAATGTGCTTCATCGATTTTGGATTGCCTGTTGTTGATGATCTTCAATTGCCAAATGGAACAAGTGGACCAGCAGAAACGACAGATTCACCAAAGAGTATGAAGACAAAGCTAAAGCGCAAGGCCCATGACGAAGAGTTGAAACAAGGGAAAAGGAATAATTTTGACTTCTTTGCGTTCAAAGATCCAGTCCTGTTTGTTGGGCACCTGTTGGACAGTTCGATTTTAATAGTAGAAAAGCGATGGATGGACGTGGTTGAAGGCTTCGGTGATCCAGTTCACAGACATATATATGGGACATAATTTCTGGGGTCACTTTTCAACCTCAAGCACTCGTGACAGATATCCCATTCTTTGGTTTTTGATCAACCGATATCATGCATCCATCCTCAAGCATGTTATTGTTTGAAAGTGGGTTCCAGGATTTAGCAGCAGAAAATGGCTGCAGCATCAAGTGCGTGTTGCTGGTCTTTTCCTTTTATTTCCCCCCTTTCACTTGACTAATCTAGTAGACTCACTGCGCCAGTTTGTCATACCTTGTCATGGCGCAAAATTTTGTCAGCTGTAAACACTGTATGATCACTCCTGTTCCTGTTAAGTCTATCTGTTGTTTGTCTCAGGACGAATGTACTCTGTATATAGGAGCTCGAGGAGACGACTGAAGCCTCGGTTCTAGAAATTCATATTTATACTGTTCTACCTGAATCCATCTCTTGGAAATAGCGCAAACGATTGCATCGCCGGAGCGTATTGTAATTAGTGGCTTATTTTGTTTGAAAAGAGAGCTAGCGGTTTGTGAGGGTTATTATTTCGTAGATAATACGGTTAGTTAAATCGCCTCCGTGAATCCTCGTTACCTCCGTCAATCCACATTGCTCAAAATATATATTGTTAAATTAAAAGTATAAGCAATCACATTGAAGATTCCAGAATTCACACCCCCCCCCCCCCCCCCCCCCCCCCCTCAGCAATGATAATGGAGGCTATTATGCGAAAAATCCTGTCGTTACAACACTTCAAACAATGTTTCTTCTTCCTCGTCTGGCACATGCCCCATCTGGTGCACCAGCAGCCGGAGTACGTCCCATATCTCGAAGCGCCGTGGGTGCGCCTGGTCGTCGGCGACAAACGAGCTGACCTCGCCGTCAACCTCTACAGCGCTATACGCTGGAATCTTCTTGATCCCCCGGCTGCCGATGAGCTTCCGCACCCTCCGCGCGTCGTCCTTCCGGTTGGCATCGAGGTAGATGTTGGACAACTGCACGTAGACGCCCTCGTCGGCGCCGGCGCCTAGCCTCTCGAGCTCCCGCGCTGCGACCTCGGCTAGCTCGACGTTGCCGTAGTTCCGGCAGCCGGCGAGGACAGAGCCCCACACAGAGGCGAGCGGGGTCATCGGCATCGTCTCGATCAGCCCCACCGCGTCCTCCAGCCGCCCGACCCGGCAGAGCATGTCGACCGTGCAGCTGTAGTGCTCGTGCCCCGGCGCGACGCCGTACCGGCGGCGCATCTCCTTGAGCAGGCGCAGCCCGTCGTCGACCTTGCCCGCGTGCGCGCACGCGGACAGTGCCCCGAGCACGACGACCCCGTCGGGCCGCACCCCGTCCTCCGTCGCCATCCTCTCCAGGCACGCGATCGCCTGCGCCGCCATGCCGTGCACCGCGAACGCGCCCACCATGGTGCCCCAGACGTACTCGTTCCGCTCCGGCATGCCGTCGAACACCTTGATCGCCTCCTCCAGGCACCCGCACTTGGCGTACATGCTGATGAGCGCGGAGCCCACGAACGCGTCCGCGAGCAGCCCCGGCGCGGCCCGCTCGATGTAGCGGTGCACCCACGCCCCGCCGTCCAGCGCGCCGGCCTGCGCGCACGCGGCCACGGCCGTGGTGAGCACGACGGCGTCCGGGGCCACACCGTCCTCCAACATGGCCCGGAACACCGGCAGCCCCTCGGCCGCCATCCCCGCGCGCGCGTACGCCCCGATGACCAGGTCGTAGTGGATCGGCTTCCGCCGCGGCAATTCGTCGAACACCCTGCGCGCGAGGTCCGGGCGGGGCGCCTGGAGCTGGAGCAGCGCGGTGGTGACGTAGTGGTCGGCGGGGAAGAGCGCGTTCTTTACGAGCAGCGCGTGGAGCTGTGCCCCGGCCCCGGCGGAGGAGGAGGGGTCGTCGATCGCGGCGGCGGCGGAGAGCGCGAAGGGGAACGAGAGGTGGTCCGGTGCGGGGAGGGGCGATATGGGGGAGAGCATGAGGCGCAGGAGGCGGAGCGCGAGCCGTGGGTGCGCCGGGCAGGCGGCGCGGCGGGAGAGGGCGTGGAGGAGGGAGTTGAGCGCGAGGAGGGAGAGGTCGGGGAAGCGCGGGAGGAGGCCGGCGGTGGTGAGGAGGGCCTGCACGGGGAGGAGTGGCGCGGTCGAGGCGGCTGCGGAGGGGAGGAGTCGGGACGTGAGGAAGGAGTGGCAGAAGGCGAAGGTGGCCTTGGGGATGTACGGCCGCATGCTTGGCTTCGTCGCCCCGGCGGGAATGGGCGTGTGATTCGTGTCAAGTAGCTCGCCTTTATACTTGCGCAGTAGCGCTCTTTGCTTGTGGCAAATCGCTGTTCGTTTGTTGCTCTTGCTCCAGGGGACTATTAGCAAAGATAGACCCAGATTAAATGTCATTAACCATACAGTTCTGCATGATGAAAATAACCGTGGTAAGGAATTTTCTTTCTAAAAAATTGTTTAATAATCCCCACGCTACACCTCCGACAAGATACCGACGTGAGTAATGAACATGATTAAGTGGCCATCCTCGATGATTAAGTGGTAGGTTGTTTCAGCAGACAATAACCGCACCCTCACGGGTTAGCTGGCCAGCTAAAAGAGGGCACCAACATTGCGAACCAAAAGAAAATAGTGCCAACAATTCTGATCACATGGATATATTAATTGACAAAGGCATAACTGCACAAATAGAATGAACAATTTAACACAGGGAAAGAGTTTCCATCTTGATAATGCGATGGGCATGAACATAGGGCAGCATGCTCAGCATTCAACGACCATTGGGAAAATAAGCAAACCTCTGCGGCAGAAACATTGGAAAGATGACTACATGATTACCTGGAAAAGCATTATGCTCACAACCAAACCTTGCGCTCAGGGAAAATAACCTCACATAACTGACGGATTCCAACACATCCTCAGAAACTTATCTTTTCCCCTGATATTAATAAAGCATGCACTAAAGGAAACACCAGAAGCCCATGGATTTAGACCTGTCTCAGTTCCCTTGCCCACGGCCACCCATTCTTCCCCTTCCACGGCCACCGTATCCCCTTCCGCCAGGATACCCACCGCCCCTGCCTCCTTCATACCCATCCCTGCCTCCCTCATAGCCGCCCCTGCCTCCTTCATAGCCTCCCCTGCCTCCTCGATACCCTCCCCTGCCTCCTCCTTCATAGCCGCCCCTGCCTCCTTCATAGCCACCCCTGCCTCCATATCCACCCCTACCTCCTTCATAGCCTGCAAAAGCCAGTAAAATTCAGACCAGTTTCATGGCATGAAGAACTATCTATTCAGCAGCGACTGTTTATTGTTTACATATACCAAAAAGCTCCAGTTTTGAAGGCAAAATCAATGAACATAAGCTCCTCCACCATTAACCAGAAAAAAGTTTATATATGGTCATACCTAGTGCAGTCAAAAGAGGTTAAAGCATCTTTGACTGAACATAACAAGTGATTATTCACACAAACTAGACTTGTCTTGCGGGCCAAAAAGGAGTAAAGTTCAATATACTACATCTCAAGCCAACAGGAATGATGTAACATGTTGAAAAGCATGAATGAGTTAAGCACACAATTTAGAAGCACAAGAATGTGACAGCATACCACCACGGTAATTATAGTTGCCTCTTCCACGCATACCACCTCTGCCTCGGCTATATCCACCACCATTTTCTGGTTCACAAATAAATATAAGTATGTATAACATCAAGCAGACAAGCAATTCAATTGTACCAATATACCATGCAATACCTTGGTAGTTTCCATATCTGCCTTGGTTGTAGCCATATCCACCACCATAACCGCCTTGATTATCATATCCGCCATATCCACCTTGATTATCATAGTATCCACCGCCTTGGTTGTAGCCCCCTTGGTTGTTTCCATATCCACCATAACCACCATAGCCTCCTCTACCCCAACCCCTTCCACGTCCACGGCCCCTTCCACCTCGACCCCGAGCATAGGAATCTGCCAATCAACAATTATAAGACATCTGAACTATAAGCAAAAAGATCATCCTAAATTAACACTGTTACAGACCTTCATAATCAAACTGCTGGATGTGGCCCTGTGGTCGGCGAGGTTGGCGCTGTGGTGGTGGTGCCTGCTGGAGGCGCTGCTGCTGCCTAGGCTGCTCATCATAAGCTGGAGCTTGATACCTATATAAAAATGAATTAATATTTCAAATCTTTGCACACTTGGGACACTAAGAATACAAAGACTAAAGATTTGACAAAAGTACACATCCAACTCACCCAGGAGTGTTCTGGTCCAGCTCTCCGGGAGACAAGGTAATGGAAATCATCGAAACATGCCGAGTCATCTCAAGTCTGAAAACATTCAGGCATTAGAATTGTGCAACAGTAGAGCGCACATGAAAAACAAATATGGTAGAACAAAAAAAAAATATTACGGGACAAGGCCTTCTTCAATAGGTTCCCAGACATCAGTGATGCTGACAGAACTGATGTTGGTATCCTGGTGTAACCCAGGGATCCTTTTCTGTTTCAATAAAAAAAACATTGTCAAATATGGTGGCCTACAATGCAAGAAACATTGAGAATATACAACAAAAAAAAAGAATTACCTTGATAATCTCTGCAACAGCAACAGACTTACTGATTGCCTGCCCCATGGCCTTCAAAACGATTTCTTTAATTTTCCGATCCTGGTTTATAAAAATAAATGGTAAGGAGCTCTGAAAGAACAAACTAATAATCTGATAAATGAATTAGTTTCAACACAAATAAAGGTACCAAGAACCATATACAGCACTACATTGCGGCATTAGCACCATCAGCACTAAACCAACATGTCACAATGTATTGGCACACTAATAAATACAAATAAGCCCATCGAACTTAATGCAGAACACGCATCAAATTGTTCCACAAATACTCAAATGATTAGAAATGCTAACAAATCCTCCCTCACTCAAGCCAGATTTAGCAATACCAATCACCACTCTTCATATTTGGGCCACGCAATCTGAACCCAATCTGACATCAAAACTCAAGAAGACTCGCAGTTCAATCCACCCTAATAGACCACCTCGGCCTCGCACCCATTCCACCGCCACAAACACAGCGACTCAAATCAACGCAATCACAGAGGATTCGAACATAACTTCCGACGCCACCCATAAGACCAACCGACACAGCAGGGATGTGGGGGCGGAGAAGAGCGCGCACCTGGAGGAGGGACGTGGCGTAGGAGACATAGTTGCGGATGAGGCCCTGCGCGGTGATGCGGATCTCGTTCTCCTCGATGGCCGACTCGGGCCGCGGCCGCTCCACCCTCTGGTACCGGTCCATCTCGGCCGCCGGCGCCGCCTTGTCGCCGCCCGGCGGGGAAGTCGGGGATTCGGGGGGGGGGGGGGGGGGGGGGGGGGGGAGGGGGGGGGAGGAGGCGGCGGAGGAGGCGCGGCGGAGGGGAAGGAGGGAGAGGGAGAGGTTGCGTCGCGGGGGCTAAAACCCTAGACGGAGCCAACGATACGGTGCGCTCGTGTGGGGCTGGGCTGACACGAAATAGGCAGCTTTTTATTTATTTTCTTGGGCGAGGAAAAATGTAGATCGTCTCGGGAAATCTGATGGTCTTCCATCCGGTTTATGGCTGTCACGTTTCGGGCCGTTTGAGGCGGCCGTAGGTTCTAGAATCTAGAGACTCAGGCTTCTGGATCGTGGGCTTTCCGATGCTGTTTCTTTCTTTTAAAAATAAAATAAAATAAAATAAACGTATTCCTTCTGTTCGGGAAATATACTATTTTGGTTGGTTCTCAATTGCCATAAACTTTACCTGATTATTAGGTATTTTATTTAGCATGATTGGTCACGCAGTGGACTAGACGAAATTATATTACTTTGCTACTAATATCATCGACAACGACATTGACAAAATTCTCTGCATTTGTTATATTGGATAAAGGGGAAAAAAGGTATAAGATCGCATGAAAATTTAAAATCAAAGTTGGATGTTCTGTTGGTAGATAAGAATGAAGGTGGCAAGTGTTTGCCCTTAAAAGAAATGGTTTGGTTTCACCTAAATTCGAGTTTTTGAAAGTGATAACGCCCTGTCCTATTTGTGTTCTTTATTGAATAAGAATGGAGTTATTGGAAATACAACAGGAGACAAAGCTTGTTGCTCTCTCTTCTATGGTGTAGTGTGTGGATGCTCTAGCAATCTATTCCGTACATTATTGTTGTGACATTTGCTATGCTAAAAAATGCACATCCCTACCTAATCTATGTCATGTCACTTCATTGTCCTCTACTTATGAGGAAAAATTTAGTAATAATGTCAAAGTTGTTCCACACCTCTTTGTGATGTAGGATGCATGTTGCATGTTTGTTACTAAATGACATGTCTCTATCTTGGTCTTGTGCCCCGCCAAGACCATTGTAATAAGCCAATCGTGTGTATAGCCGTGTTCAGAGTGTTGTGTTCTGAGGTCACTTTTCACACCATGGTCAATGGTTACTTATCACGTCACGATCACAAGTCAGAATGTCATCCTGCATTGTGGTTATGGTCTCATCTTACTCTATGGTCATTTATTACGACGCCACCCTACCTAGTGTCACTTGAGTTCGAGAAGCTAGCTATTCTTACTTTTGGATGAAGGCGCACAAAGCACTCTCATTCTCGTGGCGTTAGCGCATTATCTTTTAGATATTTGTCAAAAACATATTTTTATTTGTCACTTGAGTGTTGATCAATGTGGGCAATAAACCAAAAGAAGGTACATGCCCTGAGGAACATAAGAACGATGAGCTAACCGTGCCGTGAGGCATCCGATTTGTGAGAAGAAAATGTCATCTTAATCAAACTTCCATTTGTTCCCCTATGTCCCATTTTCTTCCAATTGTTTAACCGTTAGTAAAGTTAATTAATCATGGCTTTCTTAGCGGTTGTGCCCAGTTTCTTTGATAAAACCATTATGAATCGGTCAGCTACGAATGAACGACCAGAATTATTTTATTTTTATTTTGAAATAATGTGAGGATTTTCTCAACGTTTTGAATGATGTAGTAGAGGTATGTAAATAGATATAGTCAGAAAACATGTATATATATATATATATATAATCAAATACATGTATATTAGTAATCGCAAAAAAATGTATATTAATTAGATAGGTGTACAGATATAAAGATATGTTTCTTTTATTCTTTGATGAAATACAGAATGATAGATAGAGGCATACAGATATATATACATGTATTAAGTTTTTAGATAATGATAACATGTATTATTATATAATATAGATAATACAAGAAGATTATATATATACTGGAGATAGAGGGACTGCTCCTTGGCGTGTCGGATAATGAATTTCAACAGGGGTATATCATGAGCGGATGTTGACTTCTGTGGGAGGACACGTATGTATCTCATACCTCAGTCCACGATGCAGTCCTGTTAATTCTACAAGTCCTAATCTCAGTTCTATACTTATCCATAATTAATACGCACTGGATATCCGACACGATTTCTTGTAATCCAGTCAATTTTACGCCGTACGTACTCTAATCCGGCAGCGCGTACACGGCCTATAAATTCGCACGCACGCGCCCTCTTCTCCCCCGTACTTTTCCTCGACAAACAGCAACTCGTTGAGAGCGGTTAGCAAATTGACTCGACGACATGGCGATCAGGACGGCGACGTGGGTAGTTTTCCTCGTGCTCGCGCTGCTGTCGTCCTCTGGTAGCGTTGCGGAGGCGTCGCATCAGGTCCTGTCCGAGGCCGACTTCTTCCAGGTCTCGGCCGAGGCAGAACAGGGCCACAACGACGACGCGCTCCGCACCGGCTACCACTTCCAGCCTCCCAAGCACTGGATCAACGGTAAGAACCTGAACGCAAGATATGCCGATCCTCTTGTTCGTTAACTGCTGCGGCATTGGAGAGGGTACTAACAAGATCGTGCTCGTGTGCGTCCTCCAGATCCTAATGGCGTGATGTACTACAAGGGCGTGTACCATCTGTTCTACCAGTACAACCCCAAGGGCGCGGTGTGGGGCAACATCGTGTGGGCGCACGCCGTGTCGACGAACCTCGTCGATTGGACCATGCTCCCTCCGGCGATCTACCCGACGGCGCCGTTCGACGTGAACGGCTGCTGGTCGGGCTCGGCGACCGTGCTCCCCGACGGCACGCCCGCCATCATGTACACCGGCATCGACGGGCAGAACCGGCAGGTGCAGAACATCGCGTACCCCAAGGACCTCGCCGACCCGTACCTCCGCGAGTGGGTGAAGCCGGACTACAACCCCGTCATCGCGCCGGGCCCCGGCGTGAACGCCACCGCGTTCCGCGACCCGACGACGGCGTGGAAGGGCCCCGACGGGCTGTGGCGGCTGGTGGTCGGCACCAAGGACAACCACCTCGGCCTCGCCGTGCTCTACCGCAGCCGGGACTTCAAGCAGTGGGCGCCGGCGCGCCGCGCGCTGCACTCGGGCGACTCCGGCATGTGGGAGTGCCCGGACTTCTACCCCGTGGCCGCCCACGGCGTCGCCGGCGCCGGCAAGAAGCACGTGCTCAAGGTGAGCCTCGACCTGACGCGGTTCGAGTACTACACGGTGGGCGAGTACGACCACGCCACCGACACGTACGTGCCGGACGCGGGGCAACGCGACGGCGACGACGGCCTCCGCTACGACTACGGCAACTTCTACGCGTCCAAGACGTTCCACGACACGGGCAAGCACCGCCGCATCCTGTGGGGGTGGGCCAACGAGTCCGACTCCACCGCCGACGACGTCCGCAAGGGCTGGGCCGGCGTGCAGGCCGTCCCGAGGAAGGTCTGGCTCGCGCCGGACGGGAAGCAGCTCATGCAGTGGCCCGTCGCCGAGATCGAGGCCCTCCGCGGCGGCAACCACGTCAACATCACCCACACGCTCGTCAGAGGCGGCGAGCACTTCGAGGTCACGGGGCTCCCTGCGTCGGCGCCGGCGCAGGCCGACGTGGAGGCGTCGTTCCAGGTGATGGACCTGGACAAGGCCGAGGCTTTCGACCCCGCGTGGAAGGGGGCCGACGCGCAGACGGTGTGCGCGGCGCGCGGCGCGGACGCCAAGGGCGGCGTCGGGCCGTTCGGGCTGTGGGTGCTCGCGTCCGACGACCTCGCGGAGAAGACGGCCGTGTTCTTCAGGGTGTTCAAGGGCGGCGACGACGGCAAGCACGTCGTGCTCATGTGCAACGACCCGTCCACGTCGTCGCAGGCCGACGGCCTCTACAAGCCGACGTTCGCCGGCTTCGTCGACGTCGACATCGCCCAGACCGGCGGCAAGATCCCTCTCAGGACTCTGGTAGAATCACTTGGACCACACCTTTCGTTGATCAGATATCTGGTCTTTATTAACTGCCCAGTTATTAGTTGTGTGACTTCTGCTAATTAACGATGTGTTGCTGACTCTTGCAGATTGACCACTCGGTGGTGGAGAGCTTCGGGGCCCACGGCAAGACGTGCATTCTGTCGAGGGTGTACCCGACCAAGGCCGTCGGCGACAAGGCGCACCTCTACGTCTTCAACAACGGCGAGTCGGACATCAAGGTCAACCACCTGCACGCCTACGAGATGCGGTCGGCGAATGTCACCGGCGACATGGGGCAGAGCACATGAGACCCGTCTGACCGCTTTGATCAACTGCAAATATACAATATATATGCGTAGTAGCAAAGACTGATATAGAGTTCTATTTATCTCTGTTCATGAACATGTAATTTCGTAACTAGCTTATTATGAAAGTCTGCTAATTTATGAAGCTCTGTATTGAGAATCTTCTTGTTTGTTTTGGGCGCCAAATACTTTCGATGTTCATGCGCCGACAATTCAACTCCAATTTATCCAAGATAAATTTTTTTTTTTGAAAAGCTGTGAGAAGTTAGGAGCTAGTACGCCTACAATTTGAGCCAAGCAGTACAGACATCGGGATGGAGAGGCAAAAGCATATTGCAGCGGTTCTTGCAAGCAACCATACACGAGGGAACTAGTATTCCAATTGTCGAAGTCTAAGAACATAAGCGAAAGGGCCTGTAGCCTAGTGGTTACAAGAACCTCAGTAGCACCTGAGGTCTTGGGTTCGACTCCTCGTGGGAGCGAATTTTCAAGGATTTAACGGCATTTGTGCTTTCAGTGGTAGGCGACGCTCCCGTCGACAGCGAGGCGCCAGTGGCGACTTTGTCAATCTCTAGAATTTGCCGGCTCAGTCTTCGAAGATGCTCATATGGGTAGGGTTGCGTACGTGTGTTCATAAGGGTGAGCGTGCATGCGTTGTGAGTGTCTGAGTTGTACTATGTAATCTAAAAAAAAAGAAAGAAGTCTAAGAACATAAAAATCAAACCATCTATTAGAATAGCACACATATCATATATGTTGTGTACAGCTATATATAACTAGCTTGAGCAGCCAGCTAGTGTTGATCGCACAAATTGTTAGAGAGGGACATAGATCACCTCCCTGCCTAGCATGAAGAACACGACGAACGGAGTGCTGGCCCCGATGGCAATGACAACATAGGCAGGCCACCGTGAATCAGGATCCACGGTGATAAAGACGGCGGTCATGAGCGAAACAAGCATGCCCAGGCAGGCGATGACGGTGAGCCTATGGCCCCACAGGAGCTGGTTGACCTTGAACTTGACAGGGTCCTGCCACGCCCAGATGAAGCAGAACACGACGACGATGGAGCTGCACATGGCGATCGTGTTGGAGATGACGAAGATCTTGAACGCCATGCTGTGCCTGTGAAGGGCGATGCCCTTCTGCTGGTCGTAGCCGCCGGGCATCGTGAATGTGGCGGCGAAGGTGACGGTGGCGATGAGCGTGGCGACGAGGATGTACGTCTCGACGATGCGCTCGAAGTACTTCTCGTTGGTGGCCCTCCGGCTGGGGTAGGCGGCCATCGGCGGCAGCTGCTGGTTGCGGCACCTCTTGGACTCCTGGTGCTTGAGCTGCTTCCACAGGTACATCTCGTAGGCGTCCATCTCGCCCGTGGGCAGCTTCATCTCCACGAGGCTGCGCGCGGTCTGGCCGTCGTGGTCGCGGACGCAGGGGTCGACGCGGTTGTCCTTGAGCAGCATCAGCGCGGACGTGACGCGGCTCATCTTGGCCGCCAGGTGCAGCGGCGTGTTGCCGGCGTGGTCGACGCGGTTGAGCAGCTCGGCCGGGCGGACGTGGCGGAGCAGGCACTTGAGCGCGTTCAGCTTGCCGCTGGTGACGGAGGTGTGGAACGCGTTGCCGCCGTAGCTGTCTACCATCTCCGCCACGTCGGGGCAGTGCCGGAGCAGCGCCTTGATGGTGTCCGTGGAGCCGTAGTACGCGGCCACGTGCAGCGGGGACAGCTTCTTGAGGTTGCGCTTGTAGGCCAGCTCCGATTGCCTGTTGAGCAGCATCTCCACCGCGCGCGGGTGGTTCTTCTGCGCCGCGTAGTGCAGGGCGTTGTTGCCGTCCGAGTCCGTCAGGTCGATCAGCTCGGGCCGCTTGTCCAGCAAGATCTCCACGATCCCTGAAATAAAAAAGGAGTGGATCCATGAACGTGATCTGCAAACGGTTGATAGTGACAAGTGAAGAAGCAAACGGCCGGATCCAGTAGCTTACGGATGTGGCCGCCGAGGACGGCCTGGTGCAGGGCCGTGCCGCTGAGGGAAACGGACGGCAGGAACTCCTGGTCCACCCAGGCGTGGTCGACGATCTGTTGGACGACGTTGACGAGGCCCTCGAGGGCCGCCATGTGCAGCGGCGACTCCATCCGCTCGTTGAGGTCGTGGCCGCGCATGGGGTCGGCGTCGAGCAGCGCCACCGCCACGGCGCCCCGGCGGTGCCGCACCGCCTCGTGAAGCGGGCAGTTGCCGGCCTTGTTGGTCATCATCAGGGGGCTCTTCTGGTCCGGCGGCAAGGCCAGGGCGCGGTCGACAAGCAGCTTCGCCACATCCTGCTTGCCCGATTTCGCCGCCAGGTGCAGCGGGGTGTCGCCGTCGTCGTTCTTGGCGACGAGCAGGTCTTCGTTCCTCTCCAGAACCTCGCCGGCGAAGTCGGCGTGGCCGTGCAACGCGGCGAGGTGGAGCGCCGAGTTGAGCTGCGGCGTCGTGGTGCGGAGGATCGTGGGGTCCTTCAGCACCAGCTGCTTCAGGCTCGACACTTTCCCCTGCGTCGCGGCCTTGTACAGCGCCGGATTCATGCGTCTCTCGCTCTCCATGCCTATGCGACTGCAGATCGAACACCAGCAGAGTGCGTTTTCTAGCGGCAGACTCTGCTGTGCGGACCTGCGGTGGTCTCCTGCTATTAATCTGTCTAGTAATTCCAGAGGATCAAGGAAAGAACAAGGTGTTGCGTTGTGAAATGGACATGAAAAGGTTGCAGGAGTGATGACAAGGCACCCAGGCGATTAGTATATTGGCACTTTGAACTTCCAGCAAGCTGGACTGCTTTCGTAGCATACAAGTACTGGTTGCTTGGCAAATCAGCCTTGGTATCATGCTTAAAGCGACAAAGTAATATGCCAACCTTGGTCGATCAGAGGTCGGCATGATACCATCAGTAATACAAATTTATAAACTTATATAATATTTAGGTTATTTTTTAAATAGCAGGAGGGGTAATTTTAAAAACATGATGAGAATATTTACACTATTTTTTTTTCACAATTACAGATGTGGATATTTTGTTCTCCTTTTTTTCACGTTGGTGTGGTATTTGTAACCCTTGAGAGGCCAGTTGTTATTTCTTTTATTATCCAAATATTAAGGTATTGTAGTAGACAAATGATATTGTTACCATTCGAATCTCACTCCTCATTCGTCGGTACAAGATAGGAATACATTTTTTTCGCAAATCTATAAGGGATTAGGTGTAATTTCATGCCAAAGAGAATATGAACTTAGGTGGTTTTGTGTACAGTAAAATCCTCAATCCTCATCTATTACAGAAGTCAAATTGATCTCAACACCAAGCTCACAAAGACAACAATGCGCGACATCTACGCAGGTGTGGTGAAGACATCCTGTCCCAGCATCACAGACATCACGGCAGGAGTGCTGCAACCCATTGCAATTACAAAGTACGCAAGCCATGGCGACTTTGGCTCTACGGTGAGGTACACGGCAGTCGTCAGCGACGCAACCATGGCAAGGCAGGCGACGACGGTGAGCCAGTGGCTCCACGCGACCTGGCTGCTCTTGAAGTCCTGGACCTCCCTTCTTGCCCAGATGAAGCTGAAGACGACAACAATAGAGCTCAACATTGCCAGGGTGTTGGCCACGACAAAGACTTTGAACGCCGTGCGGTGGCCAAGGATAGCCGTTCCCTCCTGCTGTCGTATCCGCCGGGCATGGTGAACGTGGCGGAGAAGGTTACCGTGGCGATGAGAGTAGCGACGAGGGTGTAGGTCCCCATCCTATTCTCGACGTACCGGCTGAACTCGCTCCACCAAGCCGGTGTTCTTGGTGGCGGTAATTGCATACTCTTGCACCTGGAATACTCCAGTTTCTTTAGTTCTCTCCACACATATACCTGGATCAAATTTCACATGACGGTGTTAAAATTGCGGCAAGGAGAAATCAGGGGACACGAGGGAACCAAAATAAAGTTCTCTAAGCAGAAGCAAAATGCTACCGTATGGCCGAGCATTTGCTCTTGTGACTCGATGAGGCTCCGTGCAGTTTGGCCCCCTCGGTTCAGAACGCATGGATCCACCCTGCTATCCCTGAGCAGCAGCTGACACACCTGTGGCAGGCCGAGCTTGACAGCTAGGTGCAGCGGAGTGTTGCCTTCCTTGTCGACTCGGTTCAAAACCTCAGCCGGTATCACGTGACGGAGCAGGCACTTCAACGAGTTCACCTTCGACGGCGACGTGGAACGCGTTCCTTCCTGAGCTGTCCACCATTTCGGCAATGTCAAGACTGTGCCGGAGCAGCGCCCTGATGACGTCCGTGGAGCCGTAGTGCGCGGCCACGTGCAGCGGGGACATGTTCTGGAGGTTGCGCTTGTAGGCGAGCTCCGACTGCTTGCTCAGCAGCATCTCCACCGCGCGCGGGTGGTTCTTCTGCGCCGCGTAGTGCAGGGCGTTGTTGCCATCCGAGTCCGTTAGGTCGATAAGCTCTGGCCGCTTTTCCAACAGGATCTTCACGATTCCTGGAAACAGTGGATGATGCAATGCTTTTTATTTGATCTGCAAACGGTTGACACTATAAGAGAAGAAGAGAAACGGCCGGAGTAGCTTACGGACGTGGCCGCCAAGTGCGGCGTGGTGCAGCACCGTGCCGCTGAGGGAAACGGACGGCAGGAACTCCTGGTCGATCCAGACCCAGTCGACGATCATGCGGACGACGTTGGTGAGGCCCTCGCGAGCGGCCATGTGCAGCGGCGACTCCATCCGCTCGTTGAGGTCGTGGCCGCGCAAGGGGTCCGCGTCCAGCAGCGCCACCGCGACGGCGTCCCTACGGTGCCGCACGGCCTCGTGGAGCGGGCTGTTTCCCGCCTTGTTGGTCATGATCAGGGGGCTCTTCAGGTCCGGCGGAAAGGCCACGGCGCGACCGACAAGGAGCTTGGCCACCTCCACCTTGCCCGATTTCGCCGCCAGGTGCAGCGGGGTGTCGCCGTCATCGTTCCGGGCGACGAGCAGGTCCTCGTTCCTCTCCAGGACCTCGTCGGCGAAGTCGGCGTGGCCGTGCAGCGCCGCGAGGTGGAGCGCCGAGTTGAGCTGCGGCGTCGTGGCGCTGAGGATCGTAGGGTCCTTCTCCACCAGCTGCTTCAGGCTCGACACTTTCCCCTGCGTCGCGGCCTTGTACAGGGCGGGATCCATGCGTCTCTCGCTCTCCATGCCCTCTGCGACTGCAGAACGAACACGAACACAGTGCGTTTTCTAGCTGCAGGCTCTGCTCTGCTGTGCCCTGCTATCAACCTGTCTTATGATCCCAGCGGGATCATGAAGAAGGAAAGCACAAGGAGTTGCGTTGCGAGTTGGACATGCAAAACCTGCACGAGTGATGACAATGCGCCGAGGCGATTGGCATGCTTACACAGTTTGAACTTGCAGCAAGATGGACTGCTTTTGTATCGTACAAGTAGCGGATACTTGGCAAATCAGCCTTGTTTATATTCCAGGTTTCCTCCTCCTGCTGCTGCTGCCGCTGTGCATCTGGAATCATGCGACTTTTTTTTTTATCAAGGAATCATGCGACTTGATCGACCAAGCTTAGTATATTACTTTCTCCCTTTCAGCATGATACCATCTCTCCGTTTCGTAGCTATCGAATATGCCTAAATGGAAAAAAAAATACATGGAAGAAAAGGCTTGCTAAGCTAGATGTATGCCAACCAGGAGAACATCCCTGGTAGTGGAAATATTCATGATAGGCAAAAAACCACACGAGCTTATTGTTAGGTAAAACATGCATGTATAACAAGGCCAAAAACTGGAGAGCTTATTTCCGTGAGATCAAATTTCATCATAAACCGGAGTTTTAAAGAAGGAACCCCATGATTCACTCGCGAGGCTAAGAAATTCCTATAGTAATCAAGAAAAAAAATGCACATTGATCGTCACTCATGATGATGCATGCACTAAGAGCATCTCCAAGAGAACCCCATAAAGGCATAAACCTCCCTTAAATCAAAAACTCATCTCCAACAGGACCCCAAAACCACTTCCAGTTTTTTCATAGCCCCTAAACTCCCCTCATTTGTAGCTACAAACAGGGGAAAAATTGGGGCTCTCATCTCTTATTTTTGCTATAGAATTAATGTTTTTGTGGCCTCAAATGCTGACGTGGCCCAATCAAAAGTGTTTTAATTCATTTTTAGGGGTGGACTGTTAGAGGAGGAGAGAAAAGTTACCTCTCATAATTTTTTAGTTGCTCCGAAAAACAAGTTTATAGAGCCAATTTTATGGGAGTCTCTTGGAGATGCTCTAAAGGCCATAAGGCCTATCAAACAACAAAAAAAGAAGAACAACTTATAGCCATAAGCTGCAATAAGTTATTTTTCAATTTGAATTAGGATAAGTCGTTTCGCACAAGTCAAAAAAAGTAGTTTTTTACAACTTACTCTCCATATAAGCTGTTTTATAAGCTATTTTTCCAAACGGCTTGACTGGATAAGTCAAATAAACCTGAATAAGACGATAAGTTGTTTTGTCAAGATAAGCCAGCAAAAAAGCTGATTTTTCATAACGATAAGCTGTACCAAACACGCTCTTAATGCTGAACACTACACACATATAGATAAATTCGGATTAAATATAAGAGTTAATACAAACTCAACTCATAAAATCATTGATTTCAAACTAAACATCATGCACGAGTAAAAAAATGATCGCGCTATGAATCACAAGGCAACATATACCTAAATAAAAACTCCATAACAAACACATTCTTTAGCAACATGTCTGGATATACAAGTGTAAACACACCGCATGGGATGCCGTGATGCCCTCGTTTGTCACTCTTCGCGTGAATTTTCTGTCCAGAGCTCCTGTGAGGCATTGGAGTAAACCAAAGAAATGTTACTACAACTGAGGCGGCGTTTCTGATGCGGGCAATCCAAACGTCCCATCCTGAACAATGCTCATATTCCAAACTGGACCGGTAAATCTTTGATCCCTCTGGCTTCTTTCTTTCTTATACACTTGCTAGCTGTCAATGTTGTTAGAGGCGGCTGCAGGATGTCAACTTTGCGGTGAACACATTTTGAGCCTGTCGACTCCATGATCAATTCACTTACACAAATTCAAACAAACCAACAATTACATACGCGCCCAAAAACACAACTCATGGAAGCGCGCTCATAGGTATATATATGTCTTATTGTCATCCCAATAACTAGATGCGGATTTTAGCCTATTCGGTGGTTAGCAGCCCATGACCTTCTGCTTGTCGATGTTGGGCTTGGACACGACGGTGCCGTCGTTGCCGGCGAGCGCCTTGTACTTGTCCTTCCTGGTGAAGCTGGTGCATTCGTAGGAGAGCGTGGAGGCGATGAGCCGCTGGATGTAGTTGGCCACCTCGTGGCTGCTCTTGCCGCCGCTGCAGGTGAGCTCGGCGGGCAGCTTGTTGAGGAACGTGACCACGTACCCGGGGCTCGGGTTCATGAAGAAGTAGAAGGGGTCCAGCCCCTTCCACCCGCGCGCGGTCGTGCCGTGGAACATGCTCATCTGGTTCTCCATCGCCACGGGCACGATCTCGTCCGTCAGCTCCGCGAACAGCGCCGAGAAGCGGAGCAGGAACGGCTCGCGGCACGTGGTGCCCTCGGGGCAGATGACCAGGTCGCCCTCCGTCAGGAGCCGCCGGATCATGGCGGCGTCGGCGGCGCGGTCGCGGGTCAGCCGCACCGTGCGGATCGGCGACAGGATCTCCGACAGACGTGACACCTGTTGGAAAGATTATTACTATCAGCACACCATACATCAACAAGAACTTCGTTGCGTTGCATTTGCATCAGAATTCATGGCACGTGCGTGCTACTACGTACCGAGTAGGTGACGGCGGTGATGGGGCGTCCGAGGGCGGTGGAGAGGAAGATCGGGTCGAGGAGGGTGCGGTGGGAGCAGATGAAGAGCACGCCGGTCTGCCCCGTCTCGCGGCTGGCCGGCGCGGAGGGGTGCCTTGATGGTGACGCGGACGCCGAGGGCGCGGAACGCGTGGTACACCATGTGCATGGGCAGGAGCGCGCCCGCGGCGATGCGGAGGCACGCGAGGACGAACCCGATGGGGATCCACAGCACGGTGAGCAGCGCGAGCGCCGGCGACGGCTTCTGGACGAGCCGGCCGTCGTGGAACACCACCGGCCTCGGCAGCTCCTCCCGCGGCACGGGCTTCAGCTTGGGCGCCGCGGGCACCACGTAGCCCTCCTTGCACAGCCGCATGAACGGGTAGTCCGTCCTCCGGTCGCCGAGCCCGACCTCGGGGACCGCGTCGCCGAAAGCCTCCCGCAGCGCGTCCGCCTTCTTCTCGGCGACGAGCACGCCGGGGGCGCGCACCAGCCCCGTGGCCCGGCCGCGCCATATCACGAGCTCCGTGCCGAGGACGGCGTCTGCGCCGACGTACTCCTTGAGGAACGCCTCCACCATGATGCGCGGGTTGGCCGTGAGCACGCACCGGCGCCCGCACGCCGAGAAGACGCGCCACGACTCCGGGTGCAGGTCGGCGCAGTAGAACTTGGGCAGCACGGCGCGCGCCACGGCCTCGATGTCGGCGACCCGCGCGCCGGCCATGGACGCGAAGATCAGCACCTGGATGCCCGCCGACTCGGACACGAAGTAGTAGAGCAGCCCGGCCAGCGGCGCCAGCGCGATGAGCAGCAGCAGACGCAGCACGCCGCCGGTCTCGAACGCCATGTGCGCGAAGTACGGGAACGAGCTCCGCCCGCACAGTAGCGTGCCGTCCAGGTCCGCGACCACAGTGTCGCCGCCGCGGTCGGTGGACGAGCACTTGTCCACCGTCGGGAACGGCGAGCTAGCCATCGCCATCTCCCCTATGTTAATTCCAAGTCCCTCGGAGCTACCAGCTAGCTAACCAGGCACGCGCGCGCGCACACGAAGGCACCTAGTGTGCTACAACTACTACACTTTCTACACGCTTTCTTGGTTGTTTGCATGCGAGTTCCGTGCTTTTCCCTTTTCCGTGGCTGCTTATATAGAACAAGTTAAGAACGGAATGGAAAGGACAAGAGAATCTATAAAGATTACTAATCCTGGTGAAGTCTCGCCACACTGTAGCGCTACAGTGCCCGCGGAACCAAGACTCAGACTACTGTTCATCCACAGTAAACGAGCCTGTGCCGTTGGATCCGCCCTGCCGTCCTCCGATGAAGCCCACGCAGCACCGCTCTCGAACCATCCAGCGGCATCCTCATCCACTCGCCCGTCGCTCCCCTCCCCTCGATATGTCCATTCCATTCCCCATCACGCTGGTGGCCCCAATCCATTCCCCGCCGACCGCCGCTGCCGCCGACGTCCGTCCCGCAGCGGTCGTCCCCATCGCCCTCTCGCCTCGCTGCCGTGCCGCCGCGCCCCTCGCCGGTCGCCTTGCTCACCGACGCCGCACGCCGGCGGCCGATTAATCTCCTGCTCTTTTCTTGCTTGCCATCCTCGAACACGCATTACCTGGCCGCCCGGAATCGGTGCCGCCTGCCATTTTCGCGGTGAGTATGGGTTCTAGGAGGCTACCCACCGGCATCAGTCTCTGCATCTGATCGATTTTCTGTTCGTTTGCTTGCTTCCCCTCCTCAAAAGCCCCTCAATCGCTACTGCTTTTGACGGCAGTGATTTCTGGTACTGTGCTCATATCCTTAGCTTGATGTCCTTTTCCAGCTACCCAGCACTGCCATACGGATACGGAATATGAGAGGAAATCTCAGCGCGCTGCAATCCTTCACCGGCAACATCATGGGTGGATTTCGTGCAAAGCTAAGGTATTGCTGCCATTTTTTAAAGCTGTAGATCGCTGTCTACTTCTCTATTTACGATCTATGAGTTTTAAAACCTTTATGTTTGTAACTGCTGAATTGCCCTTTCATGACCGTCACCTTCTGCATGGAGGTGTTTGTTGCCATGTCGACTGATGATGTTTGGTCGTGCTCATGCCCAGAGAAGCAAGGGAATAGAAAAGAGTACAAAAGAAGAAAGGAGAAAGAATGGAGAAAGCAAACGTACATGACATGGGCAAGAAGATTAAGTTTCTCTGGTAAGACCCCATCCTTATCGATGACCGATGATTTTAGGTTTCATAATTGATTGCTGAGCATTCCAGCCTGCTTATCTTTTGAATCGCCTTATTTGGTTCATAATTAGTAGATTAGTATTTATTAGATGCTGGATTGGGTATCTGTGAAGATTGAAGAATTTTAATCGATTTCCATGTCGCGGTCATTTGTGCCAGTGCAAATAACAGCATTACGAAATTTAATTACATCAGAGATTCTAATTTGACACATGAATTTTGTCTTGCTGATTTTTCAGAAATATTAGCAGCTATCTGTTGTTTGCCTAAAATTTGATCTTTGTCTCAGAGAATATATCTGTTTGTTAGACGGGTTAGTATTAGTTCCTCAAATCATTTTCTATTTACATGTGGTCTGCAAGATGGAAGCCATGCATGGGAAGCCATGCTCGCGTCAAAAAAAAGATGGAAGCCATGCATGGGAACACAATATTTTTTTTATGTAGTGCAGTGATGAAAATCATCTCTCATTATTCAAGGAAGGTTAAGGCGAAGGGCTAGATAAAACTGGAGCATTAATTATACTGTGCATAACTACTGCTACTCTTCATGATCCTTCATAATCTATTTAAAGAAAACTTAAAGGCTATCAATTAATGAGTTGTTTTGCAGGGTTTGATATGCCAAGTATGGTGAAATGATTTGCCCCTGGATCCAAAGGGGAAAAAATCTGGCAGCGCCTTCTCCACCTGATGGAAGGCTGCCGGCTATCTTGGTTGTGGATCTTTCCCATTTGGTGCTACCCAATGATCTGCAATGCCAGACCCCTCCCTGACAAGCTGTGGTGCGCTCCCCTCATCAGCTGTGTCCGATTTGGAGTTCATGGAGGTAGCAGTGGAGGCTGTCATTTCCCCTGGCCACTTGCTATATCCACGAGCAATCAGGTTAGATAGTTTCACATTTTTATTCTGCTTTTGGTCTCTGATCCTAATGTTTAAATCTGCTGATTCTCTGATTTATTTACGTCCCTATTTATATTTGTTGGTTAGGGTTTAGTGTTCACTCAGCAAACAATCACCGGTACCTTTTCATCTCTACTGCAGCTTTGGTGATGGTTCTTGCCAACATTAGGCAAGAAGTAATCTGGCTCCGCAGGATCAGGATCAAGAAGCTACTGAGCAACCACAACGATTTGTCAATGTTCACCCTCTCAAGCCTGCAGGTGTGTGATCATGCTGCCGTGCCTCTACTTTATGCTCTATTGCATTTATTTTAACCAGTCATGCTTTCATAGGTCAAACTGCTGCTGCTTATATGATTAAGCCTTTCTGTTTCATACGTACTTAATTTGTTCTTTTAATTGGATTCAGTGGAAAAAAAAGGTGAAATTGCTTGCAATGGAGAAATGGTTAAACCTCCAACCATGAAAAAGTGCAGACTGAAATAATCTATATGGTTCTCATCTTCAGCTCATATGACTTAAAGGTCACATCGCAACTATTACTCTCCTTTGTTTTAGTTGTTTTGGATACTGACCTAATATTCTCACAATGCTGTCTACAAAAGGTGTATTTTACTTTCCTGAATGGACCAACATAACTGAGTATGTTAATAACGTAATATTACTCAATGTTTTCTCCAAAGATGTTTTAAGTAATCTCGCTTAATGGTATCATTACTCCATCATATCAACCTTCTTCTTGCTGCTTCATGTCCAATCTCTTATGATACTTAATTACAGCATATCGTAATAATTTTCTATCTGTTTTTGCAGGCTGCTGTGGACCATCACAAGTTGCATGTTTGTCTCATTTGTGTTTATGTTTTATCTACTTACTCAAATGGTACATTCCTCAATCATAATACTTGATCTTTTTTTACATTCCTCAATCATAATACTTGATCTTTTTTTCTTAAAAAAAAAGTACCTTTGATACTGCCTTTGCTTCACACATATATATTCTGTGGTGCTTAGAATGGTCTCCATTTTGCATGATACAGACACAGATTAGTTTCGTGTTCATATAGTGATTAGCTTTGTATTGCTTCATTATGATGGTTTAAGTATTTTTATTGAAAAAAGTAACCCACCTGAGTATACTACTGGTACTCACAATGTTTTCTTCAAAGGCATTTTTAGTGATTTGGCTTAAAAGCGTAATTACCGTTGAACAAATTGAGTTACCTTATTTTCTCTTGATGCTTCATATTTCCTCTCCTGTCATATTAGCATCTGTTATAATCCTTCATAATAACTTTGCCTTTTTTTGTGCAGGCTGTTATGAGCCATTAGTTTAAGCCTGATGGACATGCTCCTTATCTGTTATGTTCTGTCAAGGTATACAACGCATGAATAACAATATACTACTAGCTGACATTATAAATGTGTTTCCTTCCATTTTTCTCCTTTCTTTTTTGGCCAATGCAGTATGCCTTATTGTGCATTTTGTTTCTCACCAAGAGACACTCACGATCTCTAAATTGGATCAAAAGGTGTGTTTTTTTTTTACTTTTTTCCCTTCAATATAAATACCCTATTTACTGTTGGTGATTATTTGGTGCTCTTTTTGAACTGTAGTAAGGATAATGGTGCCATTTCACTATTGGCTGTTCAGTTGATTCGACTAAATAGGAAAATGAATGATGTGGCTGTTAATAATGAGTTCTAGCTAATGTACGACATGATTTGAGGTTCAGTGTTTTCTTGCAGTTTCAAAGTAATGATGCTTCATTTTATGGATAAGGATTTTAACGCTCTTTGAACCGGCTGTTGATGGCATGGTCATCTTTGTTTTGCAAGCGTACCTATTCCCATGGAGGACACATCTCTTCTCATTATGGATTATGTATCTATGTCAACTAAATATGTAAATTTTACAACCACATGTATACAGTGCATGATTTCTATCTTTTGAAGGGCTGCCTTAGTTTCTGGGTTTTCAGTTGGTAGCTTAACCTAATTGTACATGTCATCTCTTCCTCTTCAGAAGTCATACACCATTTTTTTTTGTGAACTTGGATGTTCTGTTGCCTCCAAAAGTGCATAAGTTTTATGAGATGCAAATATTTTATGCTCCCTGATGCAGTTCTAAAAGTTACTACCTTAATTATGGTTCTTATTCTGATAAGCTTATGATGTGTGGTGCTGTTATAATATAGGCGCTTTTCTGAACGAGTTTCTACCACAGTTAAAAAGAATGTGTGCCATAATGTTTGTTCATTGAAAGCTTAAAATTCATGTCATCAA
This sequence comes from Eragrostis nindensis, assembly GCA_012490785.1. Classification (NCBI taxonomy): domain Eukaryota; kingdom Viridiplantae; phylum Streptophyta; class Magnoliopsida; order Poales; family Poaceae; genus Eragrostis; species Eragrostis nindensis. Next base: position 83,603 of record JAAXCT010001259.1, read on the forward strand.
ACGAGATTCATTATGTCTGCTGTGAACTAATGTGGTTTTGTCCTTATTAATAATAATTTATGTACTGAGGCCAACCTACATTATATCTTGCACAAAATGCGTCTGTAAATACAAAAGCAGCTCTATGCAAACTTTATAGGCTGAAGTTGTCTCTAACAGTTTTTTTGCACCTTTCCCTGTAGGGCTGGAAGCAACAAAGCACTACTCCAGCACTGATATGGTTGCTATCAGAGCCTGTACAGGATTTTTTGCTATTAGAGCTGTGTTAAATCTATATGTTGCTTTTATTCTTCATCTGCAACAATATAAAGATAAGACTTTTGCTATCTGAGGGCCCTGTACATATATTAAACACCCTTTTCTTATAAAGTCAGAGCTTGACTTATTGATCAATTGCTCCATTTTTTTCAAATATTATCATTTCCTTTTTGTGAATATGCAGTGAAGATAAATATATTTTTTTGTTTTTTATGCCCAAGATAACTGCAACCAACAGGAGGTTTAGGTTATTTTTCTGTGCAAGGAAACTGCTACAAAGTATCCCTTTCAGCATGCAAAACATATCGAAATTTTGCAATGAAGTATCTTTCGGTGTGGCCATATATTGTAAATGTATTCCGGCTCCCAATCACTGACCGCAGCGAAGCGCGGGGTACCAGCTAGTTGGTTGTGACGTGTAGAGAGGAAACCGAGGAAAGGGACGCACAAAGAGTACAAGCATATTACGTCGATTGGAATTTGTAAAAGTTCCCAACGCCCCAAGGAGGATTTCTTAGGAACCACCGGTGCGTCGTGGTTGTATATGCGTTACAGCTTCGGCATGGCCGCCAGTAAAGCGAAGTCGGAGAAAAGAAACATAAGTTTGTGAGAATTACATGGAGTCAATTTTGTTCTCTTCTTGGGCGAAAGCGACGTGTGGTTTGTATTGGAGCTTGATTTGGTTTACCGCGATCAAATAACATTAATCATTAAGTATATACGGTTTGGGACTCTTCCTTGTACATATGCATGTTCTACGTTTTACTAGAAAGAATCTGAAGACGTTTTATGGCTGATCATTTCTTCACTATTAAAGAAAGAAGATAAATCCTTATGAGCATAAAAATAGTGCTCCCTCCTTTCCTCGAATTTTTTTCCCTTGTAACTAGTACAAACATGATGTCGAAAATGACATCAAAACGTGAGATGGAGTACATCGACCATAATTAAAGAGACGCGCGAAAGGGCTTGTGGTCTAGTAGTTACAAGAGCTCAGTAGCACTTCAGGTCCTCAGTTCGACTCCTCATGGGAGCGAATTTTCTAGTATTTAATGGCGTTATGCTTTCAGTAATATACAATATGTCTGAGTTGTACTGTGTAATCGCATAAAATAGTAATAATAAAGAGATGCAATATGTTTTCACTTATAATTGAAGGATGCAAGGTTTAAGATGGGTCACCAAAAATTATTAAAAAAACCCTAGAAGTACCAACACTGTAACGCGAGCTGATGAAGCTAAAAAAAAGTACTTCACCAGTCCCCTAGTTCATTTTATTTTACGTTGGAAAGAGAAAAATAACTCCCTTCTACAATGACAGTCAGTGCCTGCCGTGATTAGCAGGAACTGAAGTGGGCCTGAAAAGGCACCTTGAAAAGGAAAACAACGAACGGGCCCTAATAAGCCCACGTTATTAGCGAAAGCCCAGCACGAGCCGCCGCCCCGTCCTTTCTTCTTCCCCAATCCAACACTGACTCTGCTCCAACTGCATCAGGAGGGAGAACAGCAAATAGAAGCGTCCAGAGCCCCGCTGCCCGCCGCTATCGCCCGCGTCCTTTCGCCTCCGCATTCAGATCAGGTGAGCGCTCAGTTAACCCGGCCGTGAATCTTTCGTGATTTCCTCTCGTGGCAAATCGGCGTGGAGGCTCGCGGATTTCTAGGGTTTCTTAGATGCGGTTTAGGGTTAATCGTGGCCGTCCTGTGGTGATTTTGGCGTGATCGTGATCTGTAGTGGTGCGTGTTGCAGGATGGCGGGTTCGATGGATCTCCCGACGAAAGGCGGGTTCGACTTCGCCCTGTGCCGGAGGAACCAGTTTCTGTCGGAGAAGCAGGGCCTCAAGATCCCCGGCTTCTTGAAGACCGGTACCACCATTGTCGGCCTCGTGTTTAAGGTGCGGCCGATTTCCTCTTTGGTATTTAGGATTTAGTGCGTTTTTTAACGTTTCAGGTCTCTTCATATGTCGAATGGATGACATGTAACCATGATTGATTTTAACCAGAGCAGCTTAGTGGTTGTAATAGTAAACAGTGCAGTTGAACTCTGGAAATTCACTCTTACCCGAACCATGATTGGTATTAATCAGAGTAGTTAAGTACTACAGTCGTTTTGTATGCTAAGTTTGACCTTTTTGGGCCTGTAAACAGCTTGGATAAACTCTGATATTGTCTCTGATATCGCCTGTAGACCAGCAAATGCCTGCACTGTGTCACTTATCTATTAGCATTAGAATGATGATTGTTTCAGTTTGTCAAATAGTTCACAAGTTTGGATTCCATTATTTATCCTTTTAGTTTGATCCGCTCAGACAATAAAGGAATACTACACTTTTCATGCAAAGGCTTTACGAATGTTGGTACCGGCATATCCTATTTGAATCTTGATTTGCTCCAGCTTCTGATTGAATAAATATGACATGATAATTTCATCTGCAATGCTTTTGTTAGAGATTTAGTATGCTTACCATTGCTCTTACTCAGTGTTAATGAATGAAACAAACTATACTTTACATGTGCTTAAAGATAATTAGTTGGACTGAACCATGTTTGGTCTCTAGGACGGGGTTGTTCTTGGGGCTGACACAAGGGCCACCGAGGGACCCATAGTTGCCGATAAGAACTGTGAGAAAATCCACTTCATGGCACCGAACATATATTGCTGTGGAGCAGGAACTGCTGCTGACACTGAGGCTGTTACAGGTAAAGTACTAAGAGAGAATAGCATCTGTCGCCCTTTGCAAATTGTTGCCCCTTGAATTCCTTTTCCAACATCTGCTTCTTTTACTTCAGATATGGTCAGCTCCCAGCTACAGCTTCATCGTTATGCAACTGGTCGTGAGTCCAGAGTTGTGACGGCTCTTACACTATTGAAATCGCACCTTTTCAAGTGAGCTCCTCTCTCCCTCGTGCCCATGCAAATGATTAAACACAATTACAACCTACTGTCATTTGATCATCAGTTCATCACCACCTGTTAATGCCCTTATATTTTAGGTATCAAGGCCATGTGAGTGCTGCCCTTGTTCTTGGTGGTGTAGATTGCACTGGACCTCATCTTCACACTGTGAGCAACTGAGTATAATTGGTTACCGTACTTGTTCTAAAAGAAGTTTGGGATAGTTATATTAACTATGAAAAATGCGCAGGTTTATCCACATGGCTCCACAGACACACTTCCTTTTGCCACAATGGGTTCTGGTTCTCTTGCTGCAATGTCGGTGTTTGAATCAAAGTTCAAAGAAGGGCTTACGGTGAGTGTTTTTTATTTACCAAGTTAAATTGTAAATTTGATATGCTATGGTATGCTTGTATCAACTAATTCCTCTTCATCTTCTAGAGGGAGGAGGGCATAGCCCTTGTGGCTGAGGCAATCTCTGGTGGTATCTTCAATGATTTGGGTAGCGGCAGCAATGTTGATGTCTGTGTGATAACCAAGGTATTCAAGTTCTGTAATAGTCCTCTTGTTGCTGAACTTCTAGTCCCTTCCTTTAATATAATGATTCATGATAAACACAATACTGAAAAATTATAATAAACAAGGTGATCTGTTTACTTATCAGAGAAAATGAGCTTCCAGAACTATCTTTGCAGCAATAGATTTTTTGACTTTGATGATATGGCTACAGTGCACATAGTTGTGTTACACTTTTTGTAAGCTGATTTTCAATAAAAATGTAATGCTTTAAGTACTACTACTATCATGAAGTTTACCTTTTCCAGTGAATGTCTCTTGAGCAAATTAAACATCCTGAGATATGTTCTAGAGTAATATACACGGCCGGTCCCTAAACTTGTCACGGTGTGTCATCTAGGTCCTTAAACTCTCAAAATGCATATCCAGATCCTTGTTAAAGTGTGTCATCTAGGTCCATTATTTCGAAACTACCCATCTTTGTTGCTGACGGGCTTCGTATAACTATAATTTATCATTTGTTTATCTATAACTACTGCATTATGCAGTCTAATTATATCTTTTGGCATGAATTGCGGTGGAAATAATAATTTGGGAAAAGAGAATGAGTATGAAATATCATTTTCATATAGTTGTCCATCAGCAAGATAATTTAGGTAGAGAATGAGTATGAAAAATCATTTTGAATTAGCAGCCTATCAATAGCCGTAAGGGTATTTTCAGTACTTTGGACCTAGACGACACAACTTAACATGTTTAGGGACCCGAATATGCGTTTTGAGAGTTCGAGGACCTAGACGACACCCCATGACAAGTTTGAGGACCGCTGGTGCACTTTACTCTATGTTCTAATTTACTTTTCAGCATGGTATGCTGTATGTTTGTGTGTGTGTATTTTTAATGTTTTTCCTGCTTTGCTGACTCCTGTTAACTTATCCAGGGGAAGACAGAATACTTGAGAAATCACCTGTTGCCTAATCCAAGAACTTATTCTAGTTCGAAGGGATATAGCTTCACCAAGGGGCAGACTGGTAAGCTTCTAGTTAATGAATGTTACATAGTAGACACATGTTCATAGTAGACACACATGCTTGAAGGGTAAAATTCATACATGCTTCCATTCTTTGCAGAGATATTGTACACAAAGATCACACCGCTGAAACCGAAGATTGAGGTCGCCGAGGGTGGTGATGCAATGGAAGAGTGACGTCCCATGCTTATTTTCGAATGAGCAATCTATCCAGAACTTTCGTTATTTTTCTAGTGGAGCTGCTGGAACAAGAAATGAATGGATGTCTTGTGTTGTACTTGCTGGACTTAATCCATACTTTTTATGCTAAATATGTTTCTGGTGTTGACAAATTTATGAGCTTTTTTTTTCCTTTTTGGAACCAAGCATTTTCGAAACTGTGATACTGTGTGGTATTTTCTTTGGACCTTGTTCGTCCCAACTATCCACCGAGGATAGGAATACAGAGAAGGTTCGACGACGCACAAGCATTTTAGATGGCTGAGGTGAAATTGATTATGGTGGCTCCAAGATATAAGGTTGTCAGCAAACATTTTTTTCACAAACAGGGTTTGGAGTTTCCACCTATAAAAACTTTGCTCAAGGCCAGAAATTGGTGGCGGCGGGAGGCGGCCAGGCTCGGCGGGGGCGGCGGCTGAGACCATGGTAGGAGGAAGAAAGACAGCAACCGTTAGATTTGGATTTTTTTTCAATGGCTAGGAAATTCGGGTGCGGGGGCAGAATAGACGGACCGTTGTGACTGAGCTTCCACCTTCCCGCTCAAACCCTGGCCAGATCCCAAGCCCTGGCCCATGTCCACCTCTCCCCTGTCGCCGCCTTCTCCTTCACCGTCCCGCGTCGTGCCGCAGCTTCTCGTCGCGCTCCTCCAGCGCCGCCGCTTTGACGCCACGCTCCGCCCGTCCCCGACCTTCCGCGGCTTCTCCCCGCAATCCATCGCCTTTGCAATCGCCGCCATCCCGCGCCTCCTCCTCCCGTGCTCCCCGCGCCGCCTCTGCCCGCAGCGCCCCTTCCCGTCTTCCTCCGCCTCCTCCTCCCCCGCCAACCGCCGCCTCTCCGCCGCCCTCACCCTCGCCTTCCTCTCCTGGTCCCACGACCACGCCGCCCACCCCCGGCGCATCCCGCTCTCCGAGGCCCCGCTCCGCGCCGCGGCCCTCGCTCTCGTCCGCGCCGGCGCGCTCCCGCCGCTCTTCCGCCTCCTCCGCGCTCACGCGCCGTTCGTCTCCACCGCCGCGCTCACCGACGTCATCCGCGCGCTCGGCGAGGAGGGCCTCCCGCGCCACGCGCTCGCCGCGTTCCACCGCATGCGCCAGCTCCGCTGCGCCCCCGACGCGCAGTGCTACAACACCTTGATCGCCGCGCTGTGCCGGAACGGGCGGTTCAGGGATGCCAGGTTCCTTCTCGACCAGATGGAGCGCCCCGGCGCGCGCTGCACACCCGACTCCTACACGTACACGGTCCTCATCTCCTGGTACTGCCGGATCGGGGTCGGCACGGGGTGCCGGAAGGCGGCGAGGCGGAGGATCTACGAGGCCGGGAGGCTGTTCCGGAGGATGGGGGAGAAGGGGCTCCAGCCGGACGTCGTGACCTACAACTGCTTGATCAATGGCATGTGCAAGACGTACCGCGTCGAGCGCGCCCATGAGTTGTTTGATGAAATGCTGTTGAAGGGGTGCGCACCAAACCGGGTGACATACAATTCGTTCGTGAGATACTACAGTGTGGTGAACGAGGTCGGCAAGGCTGTGGAGTGGATGAGGCAAATGGTTGCCAAGGGGCATGGTGTTGCTTCATCGAGCACGTACACCCCTGTGATCCACTCCTTGTGCGAGAGTGGTAGGGTTGGCGAGGCGAGGAAATTCTTGATTCAGATGGCTGAAAGTGGGCATCTGCCTAGGGAGCACACTTACAAGCTGGTGAAGGATGCAATCGAGGATGCAGGTGAGGAGCCCTTGCCGGCAGAGCTATGTCAATCCATTGAGGATGGCATTAAGGAGAGATGTCGACAGGTGATGCGGATCAAACCCATAATGCGGTGAGTCACAAGATGATCCGAAGAAAAGTTTAATCTGCATACTTGTGCATCGCTTGCCTCATGAGAGAAGCTGATTCTGCAAGCAAGGAGCTTCTAGGTTCAGATGTCTGAAGGGGAGCATGGCTACTTGCTATGTGTGTAAACTGATGAAGACTGGGTGCACTCATGTAAGGAGGTTTTGTGAATGAGACTTGGGAGACTATAGGTGATGACACCAGGGAGAAACACGGGATGGTGGTGCGCATGAAGCCCACAACACTGTTTGGTGCGCATTGTTTTCACAAGTACTTTTTGAGCGTGTGAAGCTAAATGAAGTTGATCTGTAAATGAGGTAAATTATGTATGAGATTTTTCATTCTTGATTGCCATTGAGCATTGAGTAATGATTAGGGAATAATTGTTATGCTTCAAACCTGTCATGTTTACCAGGAATCTGAACTTTTCTTTTTGTGTAGTAGATTTTTTAGGGACATGTAGTTTGCATATGATCTTACATGTTAATTTCCTTTGCTTGTCAGCTCTGTCCTCTTTTCCCTACCTCAGTTGCATTGTTTGTAAAATTTTGTTGCATTGATCATGAAAATGTTCTCTGTCTGTAAGATGCACACATGTTTGATCAGGGAAATTCTGACGTTATCTTTGCAATATCAGTTTTTAATTTTGACGAAAATGTCATCATGAGGTCACTGAAGTTTCAGTAGACATCAAAGAGATTTTCTGCCTTGCTTCACTGCATACGAATTAGCTGCCATTAATTATTTTCCTAATTGTGCTTTTGTCGTCGCCATATAACGTCTGAGAATTTAGTGTGCATGCTCTTGATGTATGGACTTTTAAATATATAAAATAAAAGGACAAAAATGGAGTAACCAGTATAAAGATCATAGAAATCCTTTGGTACTATGTAAAGCCTTTCCTATATAAAATGATTTGTAAAGGTGCCATTTCTACAAAAAAAAAAAAGAGAACTTCACACATGATCTCGGAATGCCAATAACAACAGGGACCTCAAAATTAGTTTCACGCATTGCACACAACTTCCAATCTATGTTTGGCAGAGGATTTTATACTTTTCTGTCAAACTGATACAAAAAGAGAAGCTCAGGTCGTCTGCTTCTGTTTGTGGCCTTTGATGTACCGAATGATCACAGGTTTGCTCTGCTCCTCCATTTGATGCATAGAAAATATTCAGAGATATGTTTCATCATGGTTTCCATGCTGATGGTGGTGGTGGGGGAGTTGGGAACATAGGAGGAATTGCAGAGAAGATGGTATTCTTATCAATTGCATATCTTCCAGTATCTATGTCAGCAAGAGAAATCAGCGCTGCAACCAAACCAGCATTTGCTGCAAGAGTAGGTTCTGTGTAATTGTAGTTTGTGCGGATATCTTTGAAACGATCATGCTTGTCAGGGCCAGCGACCATCGCTCCAACGAGAATGTTAGGGTTTGCCTTTTTACTCTCCCTCCATTTGAACCCTCCTTTGCATCCATACTTGACACCATTATGAGGTATCGATGCGCCTCTGTGATGAGGCCGCTTTGGGTACTTCTTTCCAAAGCCCACAACATAGCTCATCTTTAGCGGATTCTTGCCAAGGATGTAATCAATCTGCAAATTGAAAGGATCAAAGTGTCAGTTTACTTTGAAACCTGATGCAATATCAGTAAGTCAACGAGCATTAAGAATGGAACCTTACCTGTGACCTGGCAAACTTGCGAAGGACTTCTGTGGTGTAGAAATTAGGTCCACAGTACCAGCCGGGTGTATCTGCAGCTTCGAGATAATTACTATATAAAGAAGCAAGGAAAGCTGCATTTACAGCATACTGAAGTGGTTGAGGTCCTCCATGGTTGAGTTGTATCAATCCTCCTGCAAAATAATTAACTGCTTAGTTTCTTCTGTGGCTAGCAGAAAGAAAGAGAAACAAATAAGAACATCACCAACCTTTAGTAAAGTTGAATGAATTGAACACGGGTAAATATGAGCACATAACATTATCAGTTTGGTTGTGGAATGTCCTCAATATTTCTTCGTATGGGTACCCCGGACTTAGGAAGAGCCTCAATCTGCTGAGAAGAACCTGGGATAAAGTAGAAACGCTGTTAATGTTGGGTCTATGGCCTTTCAAAGGCTCCAGTAGGACATTGATCAGCCTTTCTCATTTTCCTTATTACGCTTGAGGAGCACACTCAAGTATTTGATTATGTTCTATTTGATGATGTGTTCACTACGAGGGGGACATCTTTTCCTTCCCACTACTGTTATACTGAGTATTCTCAACATATTCAGTTGAAGTTTGAAATTTGCTAACCTGAGCTCCTGGAAGTTTGTCATCCCAGGTAAACACTCCATAGTTTGGACTGCCGTACCAGAAAGCTCCAGCATGCTTGGCCATTCCTGGAGCCGTGGCGATTGTAAGGTATGAATTATTCCCCGTGGCGAAGTACATCCATGCACCACCCCACACAAACTCGTCCCAGTAGCTGGTGGAATTGTAGAAAATTGCCTGATCAGATCCATTGGGGCTGTATCTTCCACGCTGCGTCCTGCCGAATTTGTACAGGGCCTTTGCACCATGGACAAGCTTGTCAGAGTAGGTCTTGCTGTCCTTGAACACTATGGAAGCTGCAGCCAGGGCGGCGGCCATCTCAGCGGCAAGATCTGAGCAAGAGTGGCACTCAGTAACGGGCCTTTTGTAATCGATATCCTCTGGTCTCATCCAGCAGTAGTGGTCATTTGGCGAGGGGCCTTTAGAGGTGTCACCTATACCAACCTGCAACAATAAGTTTCATATGGTATCAATGATTGATGTCACTAAAGTCACTTGTCTGCTGATGCGTTGTCTGAAGGACACTGGAAATTTACTCAATTGGGTGGATCTGATGCATACTTTCTCTGAACATAGTATATCAGCATGCCTAGATGATTAACGACTAGTACTAACCTGGGCAACAATCCGGTCGATTGTGTCGGCCGATGAATTGAAGGTCTTGAGGAGATAGTCTGTGCCCCACTTGATCAGCTCCTTGACGTGGTCGAGCTCGCCGATGGCCTCATACTTTGCTCTGTACTCGATGACACTCCAGCTGAGCATGGTCATGGACCAGGCCATGGGGTAGTTGAACTTGATGGCATCCCCTGCATCGTAGAAGCCTCCGACCAAGCTCCTCCGAACGCTGCTGTCCGAGAGGCCATCCTTCATGCAGGAATTGCCCCTCCAGCTGACGCCGTTGTGCTTCGGCAGAGGACCGGCTGACATCCCAGAAGACACATCGTCAGTCAGAAGCAGGTGAGCAGAATTTTTGTCGGTGCAACCGTTCCGTTCACCAATTCAGGTGCTTATACAGATTCATACTACTAGTGTTTTGCCGTCTTTTTCAAAATCAGAGCGAGAGATAGTGATGACTTTTTTTTCTCTCTCCCCCGCACATGGACTGTTGTTATCTGGTTAAATATGAGACATATGCAGTGTATGGATAGCAGGAAAGGTCAGATTTTTGGCACCCGAGGCATGCTAAATGTAGAAACGTAGAATGAAAGAACGTGCCATCCATGGAAAGAGAGCAAGAAAAACATCTCCGACTGCCAGAATTATCGGCATGCCATGGTCCATGGCCACGCAAAGCCGGATCTGAATTCGGCGAGTGGAGGAAGGAACCAATTGAATCGAGGAAGAAACGGGTGGTGCAGCAACAAAAAAGGAAAAGGGAAGAAGAAAATAAAAAAAGCTGCTTGCAGTGCACTCACATCTCTGCGCGTTGAAGAACATGAGCGCCTTGTGCAGCGCCTGCGTGTACTGGTCGGGCGGCGGCGGCGGCGGGCGCTTGTGCGGGACAAGCTTGACGATCATCATGACGAAGCCGATGAAGAGGCCGACGCCGAGGATGGTGCCGACGGTCCACATGAAGATCTTGCGGTCGAGGACGACGCAGCCGAGGTCGACGTACTTCTTCTTCTTCTTGCCCGCCTGGTCGCCCGGGCCGGCGAGCAGCCAGCTCTGCTGCGTCTCGTCCAGCTGCCGCATCAGCGCCGCCCGGTCCAGGTCCCGGCTCCGGTCGTCGTCCGTCGCCGAGTCCGCATTGGAGATCTCCAGCGGCCCGCCCCACGGGTCCCGCCCGAACATCCTGCCCGCGCTCTCGCTCCTCCTCTAACGGCGGCGGCGGTGGCAGCGGCCGCTCCTCCTCGCCGGCTCGCCGCAATGGCGGTAATGCAGAGTTCTTTGAGAGGGAGGCGCGAGTGCACGGAGCAGAGAGCAGGGGATAGATGGGGGCCTGGGGTGTGTGCGCGAGGGAGTGATGAGTTAAGGAGATGGCAGGCAGTGCGGCACGGCACACGGCGTGTGGGGTGGTGTGGCGCTACTGTGTTATGGTGGCGTGCGATGCGGTGGAGGGATCTGTAAGGTGGTTGGCGCGTCTCGCTCGTCCGTCCGCTTGCCGTCTTTTCGGGTTGGGTCTCCTCTCGCGTCGCCGCCCGCCCGATCGAGCCGACGACGCGCAGAGCAGGTGGGTGGTGACCGCGCCACGCCACGCCATGGACTAGTAACAAACAGGCGCCGAGGAGGTGGTGGCCACTCCACTTCACCCGTGGGGACGGACGGACGTCCGCGCTGGTGCCCGTCCCTACTCGTTCCCTTGTAAAACGCTCTGCGGCGCGGTTGCGTGATTGCGCGGGTACAAAAAATAGGGTGGCGTACGAGCTGCGCTTCGCTCGTCGGTTGGGCTGCCCGTTTTGTTGTTGTACGTATTGTATTGCTAAGTATAGCATCCCATTTCACCAGATCACTTGTCTGTTGCTCATGCCGGCCGCCATGCCCTCATCAATATGAAATCCGCCCGGCCGGTTCAACCTACGCCGCAACAACAGAAAATTTCCGCAACTAGCAACTATTCCTTGATTTTTTTTAGTTTCCATCCGAGAATGCTGTCGCCTGTGCGGTGGTTGCAGCGTATCTGAGTGGCCGTATACATAAGATAAAGGGAGGGTAGGTCTTTGTTATTAAAACTTTTGTATAGATCTGGGTGCGCACAGTCGCTTGCGCCTCATCAAAACTGTACGTGACAAAGTAAGATGGCGCCAATAATGCATGAAAGCGACGGCATTAACTGGCTGCCAATGGCTTTCCTTTGCGACGCAGTTACCGTTGCTCAGAGGCTCAAGCAAGCCGCAAGACATTTGTGGCGGCAGTGTAGGACAACTGATGATTAATTAGACGTATTATAATTCACACTGTGTTGTTCGTCCTTCCTTTGTTGTTTAAGTGAGTTGCCCAAAGATAAGGATGCATTAGAGTGAGAAGAAGACAGACTAGACACCACAAAGCTCAAGCTCAAAGCATGTGGCGCAGAGGAAATTGGGAAAGGCACGTTAAGAGCCTGATGCTGCATGTTGATGGCTCTCCCTTTCTTTCTCTTGCCACCACCCAACATTCATTTCTTACTTTTATTCCCCGGCATTCCAAGTAGGACATGCATTATCCCCAAGATACATGTATTAAAATGCGATTCCTATATCTAGGTCGCCTAGCGGAATCAACTTTGCCATACCAAGTGGTTCATAAATAAATGCATAGCTACACACTTTATAGTTGAATAATCCCAGCAGTGTGCTCCCCTGCAACATAAATAACGAAAAGAATGTTTAAGATGCTAGCTAGCCGTGTAGTGGCGTCTACTCTTGCTCTCCGCGGCCATATATAGCCACCATGAAATCATGAATACCATCGCTGCTAGTCGTACACAAAATATATAGTGTGAAGGAAAAGTCACTTGTACTGCGGCAAAATGGTTGCGCCCTGCAACGCCATGCCTTGCTGTGGCTGGTGGTAGTTGGCGTGGATGTGTTCAGGCTGCAGCTGCACAACTCAGCATAATTGGTGAGGGGTCACCCTCTTACAAGGTGGGTTAATTAACTCCCTCGCCTGGTAGGACGGGGACTAACCAGCCGCTATAAAGAAAACGAAAGGTTAGAGAAAAAAAAGTGGACAAAGAGAGAAAAAAAAGGAAACTGCGACGAGAAAATGAATTTAAAAACGAGATCTGGGCAAGCTGTCGGTGGACTGCTGTCGGTGGCGGATTCCTTGGACCCCTCGCGTGCCGAGGCGAGCACGACTCGTGTCGTCAGAGCATCACGTGCCCCATTGGGCTCCGCTCACTGCACCTGTACTGGCCGTTGACAGCCTCCTCATCAGTCATCAGTCCTCACCTGCTGCCGCTCAAGGCAAGAAATGCAGCCTTGTGCGGCGGTCTGCACTGAACCCCAAGCAGATTCGCGTGTCGGGAAACGGGCACCGGGCGGGGCACGGGCCGTGAGCCTGGCGCCACAACTAGGGCGGGGTCCGCCGCTTACCCTTTTTGTTTGTCTCGGTGTTTGTTTCGGGCCGTCGGCTGACGAGCTGAGCATCCAGTGCGCACGGACCTATTGTCCACCATGTTCCGGAGAAAAAAGTTCATGGTGCACTGATATAACCCGGATTCTCAAAATGGTCATTTCACCCTTCTGAAAGACGCTTTTCAAGATTTTTTCCCCCTTGGCGAATCGACGCTTTTCAAGATTGAAGTGGTGCACTAAGTCTGAAATCTCAGAAAACCAGAGTAGAAAACTCGCATAAGAGGCTTATGCAAGTGTGCAACCCGGTCAAGAGCATCGAGACATGCATAGAACGCTGGCACTAGAAGAAGAAACAACCTGCCAAACCCGCTGAACCGTCCAACGCTTGGATACATGTTACGTAGAAACACGTAATGCGTGACCCTTGTCCCGGAGGTCTGCCAATCATTCCAAGAGCGTGCACGTCTGACGTCTCGACCTAGATCCGTGGGATGTTCATTCTAACTTCCTTGTGAGGTGTGTTCAGGCTGCAGCTGCACAACTCAGCTAGGAAAGTAGGAAGGTTGAAATAAATTCTTTGCATCCGATTCCAAACTACTCGTATCATCCTGGTCCTAAGGTGGATGCAAGCCAACCAATCGACTGCAGCTCACTGCAAAGATCACAGGGGCGAATGCACCAGACCAATCCGCCGGATCATTTGACGGTTCATCTTTTAAAAGAAAATATCTTGGCAGTTCAATGTTGGTATAGTGGTGAACCATGATGTATACCACGTGTGGGGACATTTGCTGCAATGAGAAACACTTCAAAAATGTACAAAGACATCCGGGTCTGTTCCGTGCAATTTAAGGAAGGATCAGGCGATTGCTTCAGACCGTTGCACTCCCGCACATGTCCGCATGTCTTTATCCTGTCAACGACGATGACGAAGGTTGAAGCACAAGGCTGTTGCAAACTACCAAAAAGGGTGAGCGTTTTGTTTATTGGCACCATCATTGAGCACAGATCACGGCTACCATCTACGGAGATATGTAGAACACACAATACAATAGCCTCAAGGTTGCAACTATTGCTAGAACTAGCATAGTGAATACATCTCTGTACGGTTCAAATCATACCGCCCAGGAAACATGTGGTAGCCATTGAATCATGGAAGTGAAACAAGCCTTCTTGTAGAGCATCAAATAATGGGGCGACGTGATGAGGTCTCTGTCCTATGTTGTTGATGAAACGTGGCTTGACGCCGATGCTTGGAATGCAGAGGCCATTTTTTTTCTTCAGAGGTGTTCATCTGTGAACCAGAATGAAAGAGAAATGCAATCTCTAGACTCGATGCACCAGTATGGCCATGTTCCTACGTGCCAGCCAGCTTGGTCGGTTCTCTCAGGCAGAAGTCTCAGCATATACTTCACCTCACTCAACAGTATTTTCATGTCATAACAACTGGTGACATGATACTGACAAGCCTTTTGACGATCTGCAAAATGGTCACCAAAGAATGCATGATGGTTATTACTAAAGTGATCATAAAGAGGTAGCGTAGTATTACAAAGACTGACACCTTGTGCACAAACCTTTCCTCAATGCTTCACGAATCAATCATCTCAAGATCTTCTCTTTTTCTGTGACCATGTTGGCCCATATATTAGCAAGTTGGTCCTACCAAACCTCCTGTCAGCTATCTGCATTGTTTTTTTTAGAATAAATGAGCAACTACAACAGGAATAAAGAAAACTAAGCACAGCATGCCATCAAAACTAAAGTAGTTCAACATGAAGATAAGCCTACCTTTATAAGGCTTCCGCAGGATTCAGGCATGTCTGTTTTCAGTGGATACTCAACAAGCTAAGCAAACACAGATGAAGTCAGACGTGCGCATAAGGGAAAACAGTTAGGTTTACATAGCATGAGGAACTCACGATGAAGCAATCTTTTCCCACCAATGGTGACCTTGCAAGTTGATCGAGTAGTGTACTATAGTTCACCTCGAGATATGGCGGTGTTACACTAATATAATCAAAAGAAGGATATTTATCTGGGAGAGATAAACATTGAATCAGGAGAAGTACTGCTGTTACAAGAATCCAAATCACCTTTTCTATTTACTCCGTACTATACAAATTTTATCTCATGGGAAACCAGATAAAAAATTTCTATACCTTGCGGTACAAGTAAATTGACTATTAAGATTCCAACATACAGCCAAATCCAGGCATGTCATTTGCATCATGTGGCATATATTACTGCTCTTTCAGTAAAACCAATGGCTAAAGTAATACAGTGGGAGTTTTAAAATAAATTGCTGAATTTCATCTGAGAACAATGATTAATTACAATTACTCACATCAATTCTTTGTAAATAGACTATCAGTCTGGCGCTTGATTCATGTAAATCAATAATTCTTAATTACATCAACAAATGGATCACACTGATAGTGATATAAACATCTCAAAAATATTTTGTGTACAGCATGTCATCGAAGAGTACTATTTATTTTTTTGTCCACACAATACTGTGTTTCTTGAGAGGAATCCTACCTTTAGATTTTTCAGCATTGGCCAAGAAGTTTTCAACACGGTACATATGTATGTGTGAAACACCAAGAAATCCAGTACACTCCAGATTCGGTTTAAGGACCTCAGAGATAACCCATGGATCCATCTCAACAAAATGTGCCTAAATAAAGAAGACAAACAGATGAATAAATGGATCACAATACTTGACACTCACATCATTTACCAAATCCAGTTGCAGAAGCAACATTTTCTTCTCCAAGAAGGTTTTAAACACTCTAGCAGCAGAATTTGGAAAACATCTCATAACAGACTAGATAACCAAAGAAAAATATTTAATCATAATAACTGGATAAGGTGTGCACCAATGTATAGTTAATGAACCTTTAACAATCTACATAATAGCACCATACATTAATGTAAACAACATAATAACTAGTGCATGAATCTACTAGAAGCACTTAATTGTCAATTGCCATGACTTCAAGATCAGAGTTATCTCCAATATTTAATCATGAATATTCAGTATAATATTTCAGTTTAAAGCCACTGGATTAGATGTGCACCTATGAGTTAATGAACCTTTAAGAATCAAAATAATATCACCATACATTGATATATGCAAACAACATAATAACTAGTTCATGAATCTACTAGAAGCACTTAATTGTCAATTGCCATGACTTCAAGATCAGAGTTATCTCCAACCTGGAAGAGGTTGAAACTTGGCCTCATAAATGACTTTCTTAAAAACCACATGGGTTTTTCATAGTTGGGAGCATGTTGCTTGCATAATTATTAACACTAATTAAACTTTATGTGCTACATCTGCAATGACTAAACTCAGGGACCATAAAGATACCAAATATGAGGTATCTGAGAACATATTTCTGTACCATGCACAAGCTAGCTATTTGGTTGCACGAAGCCTCCCTTTGATGGAATAATTTCCGTTCACAAATTCCATGGAACTTGTTAGAATTGTGATCATATATATATAAGAACCGCTAATTAGATCAAGATATTGAAAACTTGCTTAGTTGTTAACAATAATGAAACTTTACGGGCTACATCTGAGATGACTAAACTGGAGGGCCCATAAAGGTATCGAAAATGAGGTATCTGAGAACATATTTCTATACCATGCACAGGCTAGCTATTTCTTTGCACGAAGCCCCCCTTTGAAGGAATAATTTTCGTTCACAAATTCTATGGAACTTGTTAGAATTGTGATCAAATATAAATAAGAACAGCTAATTAGATGAATGACTGTTTTCGAGAAAAAATTAGATGAATGACTGATTCAAGGGACTAGAATTTGGTTGTAGTAAATCCACATTTGATTAATTTCAACAAGTATGTACTAATGTTTGAGCTTGAGTTTGGGCGAACCTCTGAACATCCTCGGCTCATAGCTTCTATTCCAACTGATCCTGTACCACTATACAAATCTAACCATCGACCAGGTCTGAGTGAAGCAGGCGAACCACCAGCTGACTGCAAATTATGGGCAAGAACAAAAAAAGGGTCTATAAATGCATAGAAGGTGAAAGTGTACAAGTGACATCAACAGGGCCAACAAGTGGATACTTGTAAAATGTCAAAGGCTGCTCCGCGAACAACTTCCATCATTGGACGAACATTCCTATCTTTTGGTGAAAGTAATTTTCTCCGGCGAACTTTCCCACCTAAAACCTGAGAGAAACATAAGTATTTCAGTGACATGTTTGTGCAAAAGTGTATAACGAAGCAAACTGTTCCAGTATATAGGATTGTTTAAGAAAATAAAACAATGAAAAGCTAGAAGTTCAGACCTAATGTATACATGTCCCTGCATATAACTTTTTAGTTTCATCTCTAGCCTTCCCCAACTTGCGTGGTACAAAAAGGCTTTGTTGTTCTTATTATAAAAAAAAAAACAGATCACCTATAGTCCCTCCTTTTGCATTTGGTTGACGCTGCTTACTACAAATATGTACTAAACAGCGTCAGCAAAATGCAAACAGAGGGAGTACACTGTATTTTATATGCAATCTTTTGCGTAATTTGCATGGAACGGCCATTTTCATTAGTTGCGTTTTTCCAAAGTATACAATAAAAAATGGCAAACATCTGCGGGCGTGCTAGGATGTCTTCAAATCTAGGAATTTATCCCTCCATGCAGCTGGACTTAATCTTGCTTTCCAGTTAACAGTTTGTATGGATTACAGAAGAATCACAATTTGTATGCTTTCCAGTTAACAACTTGCCACTACAAAAGCTGCTCATTGGGTCTTCCAGTCCAGAAATATATCCTCCATGCAGCTGGACTTAATCTTGCTTTCCAGTTAACAGTTTCAATGGATTACAGAAGAATCACAATTTGTATGCTTTCCAGTTAGCAACTTGCAACTACAAAAGCTGCTCATTGGGTCGGTTCCTGGAGTTACTTAATTAGTTAGTATTCCTCTGTTTTTTCCTAGAGGTGGCACGCCTGATTGTGTTTTGGGCGTTTTTGTGCTTTGTTTTTTCTTGACATGTCGTACTGTGCTGTGGGAAGGGTTCACAGGCACACCCTGTCCCTTGCACTTTGCTCTTCTTCTTAATGAAATGTCACACAGTTCTCCTGCTCGTTCGAGGAAAAAAAAAAGAAGAATCACAGTAAGCAGGGGTGGGGCCGGGAAATGTTGAAAGAGGGTGCTGGTCTGCAGAGCCTAATACAACGCTAATTCAGGTTAGGCTGAATTGAAGTATTATGGAGCTAAATTGTTGATCCACTAGCGTACTTTTATATGCATTTGCTGGGATGGAGAGTGCTGCAGTATACTCAGCACACTCCCCCTCTTGCAATAAGTCCTCGACACATGACCAATGGCATGATTCATCAGTTTATGGTACCTGATATTTTCTAAAAGCGGTAGAAAATCATGAAAAATGCTAGTAAGGTGCAGAACTATTAACCAAAGCGTAAATCTCTATCCATGGATATGCAACAGTGTACCACACTGAACTATAGGCCTATGGCAGATGTCTCAACAGAAATTATGCCATTGGTCATGTGTTATTGTCAAGAGGTAGAAAATCATGGAAAATGCTAGTAAGGCGCAGAACTATTAACCAAAGCGTACATCTCTATCCATGGATATGCAGCAGAGTACCACACTGAACTATGGCCTATGGCAGATGTCTCAACAGAAATTATGGTAAGATATAGGTTCATTACACAAGGCTCATACGGAACACTGCACAACATGGTATACGGCCCTAAAGTCGAATTATCAACCGCGAATGAATTCTAAGTTCATGTGAACCGATGCGATAAATATAACAGTCCAAATCTTCTGCTATTGTAATTGGGACGTACACAGATACAACCGACAACATTACGCATACCAAAAACAAAGCCACGGTATCGAATTGTGCAAACCTGAAGCATCTTATGCGTCTCCCGGGGTTCCGCCGCCTTCTTCGGGGCAACGGATACCTCTGCATCCTCCTCCCCTCTCCCCGGCCGCCGCCTCCGCCTGTCCCTCCTCCTCCCTTCCTACGAAACCGCATCCAAATTACTCGGGTACTTGTGAAAAATCGTCAATACGAGATACCAAATCACTGGAAACAAACCCTGGAATCATCCTCCACTTCGTCCACGAAGTCTTCGGGGTTGAGCCCGTACCGCTCTAGGATGCGCCGCCGCTCCCTCGCCGCCGCCGCCGCGGCGGCGCCCGACGGGGCCGCGGAGGCGGCCACGGGGATTCGGCGAGCTGGCGTACGGAGAGACACGTGCTTACTAGAGTTTGCGGCGGGGAGAGATGGGAGGAAAGGGGAGGCGGCGAGAGTGGCGGACGCCATTGGCGCCGTACCGAATGGTGGGAGCTCGGAAGCGGCCGTTCCTTCCCGGGCGGCGAAGGGGATAGGGGCGGGTTTTACTCTATCCACCAATGCACCGTCCGATTGGACCATGGACGGCCAGATGAAAAACGTAGCGGTACGCCAGTGGGCCGCATGTGTCAGTGAGAACCTTCCAACGTACCACCCACGTCACCCTCGGCCCCGGTAACCGTTCGCTAGCTATTTTCGATTTAAAAGAAAAGAAAAATAAAATCGCTCATAGCCGTTGCTCCGGATCCGTGATCTCCCCGGCCACCGCCTCCCAACGGCTCTTTCCCCTCCCCGCTCCACGTTGACCACTGCGAGTTTAAAGCCTTCCCCTTCCTCTCGCCTCTCTTCCCCAACGCAAACCGCTCCCCTTCTCCGCCAATTCCACAGCCCCGTAACCCTAACCACCGAGAGAGGAGGCAAGGCGATCTAGAGATCGGCGCCATGAACGACCTCATGACCAAGTCCTTCATGAGCTACGTCGACCTGAAGAAGGCGGCGATGAAGGATCTGGAGGCGGGGGCCGACGGGATCGAGCTTCCCGAGGGCGGCGTCACCGACGAGCGCCTGCGCGGCTTCTTCCAGGAGGCGGAGGCGGTGAAGGCGGAGATGGCGGCCATCCGTGACGCGCTGGACCGCCTCCACGCCGCCAACGAGGAGGGCAAGTCGCTGCACCAGCCCGACACCCTGCGCGCGCACCGCAGCCGCGTCAACGCCGACATCGTCGCCGTGCTCCGCCGCGCCCGCGACATCCGCGCCAGGCTCGAGTCCATGGACCGCGCCAACGCCGCGCAGCGGAGGCTCTCCGCGGGGTGCCGCGAGGGCACGCCGCTCGACCGCACCCGCACCTCCGTCACCGCTGGGCTGCGGAAGAAGCTCAAGGACCTCATGCTCGACTTCCAGGCGCTGCGGCAGCGGATGATGTCCGAGTACAAGGAGACCGTCGAGCGCCGCTACTACACGCTCACGGGAGAGGTACCCGAGGAGGAGGTCATCGAGCGCATCATCTCCGACGGCCGCGGCGAGGAGCTCATGAGCGCCGCCGTCGCGGAGCACGGCAAGGGCGCGGTGCTCGCCGCGGTGCACGAGATCCAGGACCGCCACGACGCCGCGCGCGAGGTGGAGCGCAACCTCCTCGAGCTCCACCAGGTGTTCCTCGACATGGCCGTCATGGTGGAGACGCAGGGGGAGAAACTCGACGACATCGAGAGCCACGTCGCCAACGCCTCCCACTACGTGCAGGGCGGCAACAAGGAGCTGGGCAAGGCCAAGGAGTACCAGCGCAGCAGCCGCAGGTGCCTCTGCATCGGCATCATCATCCTGCTGCTCCTCGTCCTGCTCGTCATCGTGCCCATCGCCACCAGCCTCAAGAAGTCGTAAGGAAGAGTTGTGAATATTGTGATTGGGTTTGAATGGCGATTCGTTGGGTGGGTGGGGTTGGAGTGATCTGAGTCACTCCGCATTTGTGTCTCATGTTGTTTCATTTCGTATTCCTTAGTTGCAGTTGCATGTTTCTGTATCGATCAGGGCTTACCTGATGAAAATACCGTTAATTGCAGTGTTCATTGTAGCGATCCTTTGTATGGTATGGATCAAACATTAGATTTTACAAACTGCGTGATGATCATATAGATGGATTCGTCTCAATTTTGTCTGTTTGTATTAGCTGCAATAAAAAGTTAAAAACAAGCTAAAACGTTACCTTTAATTGATATCAATTGTCGTTCCTGGATTTTGTGTTTCTGTATGGGAGGAAACTTCGCAAAACAATTGCTATGATTTCCTGATGTGTTTATTAAAACGAAACTGCAGATGGAGCTGTTCTGCTCTGATGTCCTGATATTAAGCCCGTTTAATTCTTCAGCTGACTCCTTTCATCTGAAGCTTTCAGATTTGGTGGGCTTAGAAAATCTGCAGATCACAAGCTATGACAATGATGTTTGATATAGGTTGTATGCTTTTTCGGTTTGGTCTGCCTCGGTGCCCGATATTATTGCAATAAGTAATGCAGCTTGAATGTTTCTATATCCATCGGATTTATAACAGATTTGGGTTGGTGGCTTCGAATGATTCTGGCTCACATTGCACCAACGATTCGTGGTGTAGTTATTAGCTTACTTTCATGGCCAGTCAGGAAATCCAAAACATGAACTCTCTGGTTTTGTAAACTGCAGTATCCTCAAAACCAGAGTTTTTGTGTGTGTGTTCACTTGAGGGATGAAAATACCACTAACACAAGGGACAAGTACTTATCCTTCGACATGGTCACTAATACACTGTAGTTCAACGACGTACCTCACAAGGGATGAACCCCAACTTAGAGCTTTAGGTTTGATTCTTGCACTGAATTACATGGGCACTTCCCTAGATCAACCAAACCACTATCAAAGAGTCCCAAAACCAGTTCGTACAACAAATTAGTAGTTGCCTTAATTAACTATGAATCCACTCTAGGTTTTGAAGATCAAACAAATCGATTATCAAAGGAATAGTTGATTTTATTGTTGGAACTTTTGTTCAGAATTCAATCTCGTCCCTTGATATAACATGCCAATGTTTAGTTGCATCTTATTAATCGTGCATCATGGCCTTATGTAAAATTGTGAGCTTCTTGCCTTTGATTTGACATTCAAATTTGTTAATTAAACTGGAAAAAGAATACCTTCTTCAGTAGCTTACAATTTTGAATAGAACTTGTACCATAAAATAATTCTCTAAATAATTAGATGGTGCCCTTTGATTTTGTGATGACCTTTCCAAGATTTTAAGATTCATTATGTCGCTCTAAAATTTTAAACAGCTTGCGGAATAGCCAATTTTGGAGATTTATAATTTAATCCCTGTAGAACCTTTTCAAGTGATTCTAGACAAAATGGATTCCTTGTCGCCTCTTATTTAATCCTTCAATAAGTTTTAGAGCTGCGTAGAGCTACCTTTTGAATTTTTTCAAGTAAAAGTCAAATGAGAGAGGAAAATGAACTTTTGGATAACACTACCAACTATATGGGCATCACACACAACTTGCAGACCGTACACAGAGGGAGATGTGATCTGGCTTGACGGAAACACTTAGGGATGCGGTCTGGCTCATCTTCCTTTCTCTTCTTCAAACTCCCGCTTCTTCATCTCCCTCTTCTTCTCTCCCCTACATTTCCATAGAGCTGCAACGGGTTCGGGGGCTTGAGCACCCCCCCCCCCCCACCACCGCTTGATATGGCCCATCTGGTGTCAGCCTCATCTCGTTTTTGTAACGTCCCAGGCCCAAAATACGGCTCTGGACCAGCTCGCACGTCGAGCGGTCCCACCTCACAGAAATAATTCTTACGCTTTCGTCCTCGCTTCGCGTAAAAGGTTAACCCGATTATTTCTGTCATTTTCGACCGGGTATTTAAGCAGGTCATACTCCACGTTCGTTACCGATATGGGACTATTCGCGTAGCTACAGTAGCCTTCGCGCTACAGTAACCCGCAGCCACAGCTGGGCTGAATTCCAATGGGCCTGGATGTTACAATCCTCCCTCCTTAGAACTCAACGTCCTCGTCGAGTAACGGACCAGTTTACCCCGAAGGGACAGATGTACAAGATCGTCTCTCTTGGCCACGTCTGTGTGTCCAGTGCCAGCGCATGTGCCATACTGTGTGGCCACTCGGGCCCACACCAGCCATGAGCACTATGCCTGCGCAACTACGCCCACACGTGCCCGTGAAACCGCGAGAGTCGGCTCTGATACCACCTGTAACGTCCCAGGCCCAAAATACGGCTCTGGACCAGCTCGCACGTCGAGCGGTCCCACCTCACAGAAATAATTCTTACGCTTTCGTCCTCGCTTCGCGTAAAAAGGTTAACCCGATTATTTCTGTCATTTTCGACCGGGTATTTAAGCAGGTCATACTCCACGTTCGTTATCGACATGGGACTATTCGCGTAGCTACAGTAGCCTTCGCGCTACAGTAACCCACAGCCACAGCTGGGCTGAATTCCAATGGGCCTGGATGTTACAGTTTTTTCTCCCTTACCTACTCCTATGTTCTCTCTTGAGTCCTCTTAAGCACGCATGGCAGTGTAGCACACTTGTCTGCTTTGCCCAAATCAGACAATCTGATTTGGGCTGTTATTACTGATTAAGGTGGCTACCATGCTGGTTTTGTTGGCGTCGCTATGTACAGGAGAGAGAAACAGATGGAAGGGGAAGAAGAAGTCGACACACACGATTTTGATTGCTGAATTTGAGCTTCAAACAAAAAGTTTAGAGAGAAAATTAGCTATTTCTCCTAGGTTATTGTCGGGTACCCATTTTCTAGGTACCCTATACAGTATACATACGGAGTATCAATGCACGGAAGTTGACCGAGACCTAAAGGCCTTGTATACAGCTGAGTGACGAAAAGCTGCGCCCGTGTGGTGGCCCAGTGGGGCGAAGGACGCAGCAACGGCCTTTTGCCCACAAAAGCCTCTGTTCCTCACGGCCTGCTAAAGGCCCGGGCACACTTGGCTGCATGGGCACGGCCCTCCACCCAGGACTGCGATTGGTCCAGCATGAAAGGAGCCCGGCACGGACGTGGCAGCGAACCCGACTCCCCGCGGAGGGAGTCGGGCGCCACGGAGTCGAGCGACTCCTCCGACCAAACACCGGCCAGCCGCCGTTCGCCGTCCATGTGCCCCGACAGTGGTCGGGATCGGCGGAGGGCCTCGACCCGAAGCGAACCCGACCATTCCGGCCGGGAAATGAGCTCGGGAGCGGCGCGGGTGCGTGAGTCAAACTCAGGCGTACGGCCGGCCAGTTTCGGATAAGAAGACGCTCCATATCCACTCCTGGATGGCGCAAAAGTGCACTATGCCTGACGTACGGCGGAGTGGGGGCGTCGCATCCGGATCAGGCGTGGAACGGCGAATGCATGCATCAAGTACGCTACACAGTAGCAACTGTGCGCGGAATGACCGTCGCCCAACTCCACAGGTACCGACAGCGCATCGACAGCGAATAACAGTGCGGATCAGGGAATGGGCGCTCCACAGCGCCCAGATAAGACACGGACGACGTCATCACACCACTGTTGGCGGTCGTTAAACCATGTTTTGACCGCCACCCTACCGGTAAATAAATACATAACACCAAGATTTTGTGCATAGTAGATAGGAATAATGCTACTCCACAAGTTTTGGTGGATATTTGGATGCAGGAGTGAATAATGGAGAAAAGTGGGCCCAGTCAGGGAAATTCCCTGGCCGGCCGGCCCCACCCTAGGCCGGCCGGCCCCACCTGGTGGCCACAGGCCCCAGGCTTTCTCCAGCGGGCTGGAAAATAATCCTTAACGTGCAATTCAAGCCCATCTCGGCAGGATTCCACCGACGTTCTAGAAGGTGGGCCATTTGGGCCTTTACTTGGCCCTCACTTCAATTCTGCCGACCCCAGCAGGAAACCGACCTTCAGACCGCCTTCAGGGAGTGATCTGGAGCGTCCAGGAGCAAGTCGGTGGCAAACCGCCACAGGGGACGGCCGGCCGGCCACCCCCCTAGGCCGGCCGGCCGACTTTGGCGCCACCGCCTCTCCAGCTTCGGCCAGGGTGCTCCCACCGCCTTCACAAGCTATAAATTGGACCCCTCGGCCTCCGAAGCAACTCGCACCATCACACTTCATCCAAGTGTTCATTAGTTTAGTTGAGTAGTAGCTTTGGGAGTTAGAGTAGAGTAGAGTAGAGTGAGAGCTCTCTCGGGCTTCCGGAGTATTCTCGGAGTTCGGTATAATTCTTTGTATCTTACTCTTGAGATATTATTTTATTTATTATATAATTAGTTTTATCTTTATTTATTTCTTTTAGTAATTCTTTTCTATTTAGTTTATTTATTCGTTAAGTAAGTGCTCGTAGAAGTCTTGTTGTGGGATTCGTGATTGTTGGAATAGCGAGTACGAGAGAGTGCCGTCGTCGGAGATGACGTCGTGTGAAATCTGTGCTTGTTCATTCTTAGATAGGACTGCTCCGTTGATCAAGAGTAGCTCCTCTAGGCGGGTTGTAAGCGTGGCGCTTAGATCTTGGCCTATGCACGTTTGGCACCCAACCCCACGGAGGATGGTAGCCGCGAGTGTATGTGACAGCTGCACCGGTCTCTGTAATCCACCACGTCCGGGTTGGACTCAGCAGGGTCTTAATTATAGCGGATGGATCCCCAGGGTGAACTAGCAGCATCGGTTGCCCTGGCACTTCCGTGCCCCGAAACGACATGACTTGTATGTGTATGAGCTTAACTAGAGTAAATAACCTTTGTAGACTTGACTGCTAGAAAAGTAAATAATAGATAAACATACAGGTAGCCTTAACTCTATCTCGTTGCTCTCCCAACTGTATACTACGATTTATTTTATTACCTTGGATTTGAGGATGTGTGTGCCACCCATATATATCATGCCTATCTTACCCCGTCTCAAGTATAGTTGATACATTATTTCTTTCTCCAAATTATCCAATGCATAGCTATTATTCAGCTTTCTTTTGCTCTACTTCCCTGCGGAAATATAAATACGATAACCCTGGAATACTCCAAGGAGAAATGCTACAATGGTGATCCGTGCGCTTGCGGAATTAATGAATTTAATTTTATCGCATAAGAACCGCCAACAAGCATTTCTGGCGCCGTTGCCGGGGAAGTAGCAGCTAGGAATTGAATAAATGCATTGAAGTTTGTGAGAAAAATAATTATCACTTACTTTTGCGGGCTTACCCTTGTCCTGGTTTTTCTTCTTGTGAAAATTTGAAACAGGACTGTGCATGACTGGTTTCGACCTACCAGAAAACTTCCACTCAGATCCAGAGCAGTTCTTGAGGAAAGTTCGAGCAAAACTCACCAAACAGATCCGCAAGAACGCTCTGGCTCTCGAATCGTCTCCTCCACCGGTTGTCAGGGCCTCCTCAACGAACAGTACCATGGCCGACCCCGTTGTTGAGAAGACGATCAATGACTTCTCCGCGCCAACTACGGAGAACATCCGCGTGGGACCCAACCCGCGCGTCACCAACAAGGACTACGAGCTCAAGCCAGCCTTGATCAACATGATCTTGGCCAGTCCTTTCTGTGGGAAGCCGTCGGAGGATGCAAATGCTCACCTCCAAAGGTTCCTGATGACGTGCAACACTTTCGTCATAAAGGATGCACCTCAGGACGCTATCCGACTACAGCTATTCCCTTTCTCTCTGTTGGGGAAGGCTCTCCAGTGGTTCTACGCGAACCAAGAGTCCCTCGACACGTGGACGGCATGCTCCAATGCCTTCCTCGCCAAGTTCTTCCCGCCGGGCAAGACGACTGCCCTGCGGAACAAGATATCGGGCTTCCAACAGCTCGCAGATGAGTCGACCGCGGAAGCTTGGGACAGGATGCAGGAGTACGTTCTCTCATGCCCACACCATGGCATGGAGGAATGGCTCCTCATACAGAGTTTCTACCACGGTTTGAGGCCGTCCGCTCGAGAGCACCTCGACGCCGCAGCAGGCGGCTCCTTCTTCTCCCTTAGCGTGAAGAACGCTAAGAAGTTGATTGAGAAGGTGGCGGCCAACCAGACTCATGGTGAACGCCAAGCGGCGAACACCAAAACCCGTGGAGTGCACCAAGTGGAGACGATGGAC
This sequence comes from Eragrostis nindensis, assembly GCA_012490785.1. Lineage (NCBI taxonomy): Eukaryota > Viridiplantae > Streptophyta > Magnoliopsida > Poales > Poaceae > Eragrostis > Eragrostis nindensis. The sequence continues at coordinate 110,652 of JAAXCT010001259.1, forward strand.
ATGCTCGCCATCAAGCTCGATCAGCTACTCCGCAAGGTGGAGTCTCCGCAGGACCTGCAAGTTGCGGATTCCCGCATGACATGTGAGGAATGCGGCAGCGTTGGGCATATGGGCATCAATTGCCCAAATACGAGAGAGGAATGCAATTTCCTCAACAATGGCAATGGGTTCCGCTCCCAGAACAACTACGGCTGGAATTCCAGGCCCGACCTCTCCTTCAACAAGAATCAGGGAGGTAACAATGGTAATCTTTCCCGTTATGAGCCCTCTATCAAGGATCTAGTTCTCGGCCAGGTCAAGATTAATGACAGCATTAGTAAGAAATTTCTTACTACGGACAAGGCTTTAGAGAGCATAGATGCCAAGCTAGAGTCATTCAGCACTGCTCTGCAGAATCAGCTAAGCCATAACAAGATGCTAGAAACGCAAATAGCGCAAATAGCTTCAGCTGTGCAGTCTCCTCGTGCGGGTAAACTTCCTGGGCAACCAGAAGTTAATCCCAAGGAGATTGTGAATGCAATAACCATCAGGTGTGAAGAAAGCGACTTGGATTCCGCACTCCCCGAGGATGTGATCAGAAAAGATCCCGGATGGCCAACCATCCCGTGTTTGGTCAACGACCGTTGTTTCGCTCGGGCACTATGTGACTTAGGGGCGAGCGTGAGCATCATGCCGAAGGCGATGTACGATGGGTTAAACCATCCATTATCCCCAACGACCATGAAGCTCCAGCTTGCAGACGGGTCACTGCGCCTGCCCTTGGGGATTGTCGAAGAAGTTCCCGTGCAGATCAGAAATCTCTTCGTCCCCGTTGACTTTGTTGTGCTGGATATGGAAGTAGATGACAAGGCCCCTCTCATCCTTGGGAGGCCGTTCTTGAGCACCACCAACGCCAACATCGACGTGGGGGCAGGAGAGATCCACTTGGACTTCAACGGCAGGGAAGAAACGTTCAGCTTCAAGCCTAAGGTTGAGCAATGCAAGCAAGTACGGGTCATATATGGAAAGGACCCAAGGAGAGTGGAGAAGATTGAGATTACTCCACCCATGCCACAGCCAGATAAGCTCATTGCATATATGAGAGACTATCTGGAAAGAGAGAATGCAAGAAGGCTAGTAAAATATTGGAGGACTCCAAGGAGGATGCCTCAGCCGCCTAACACATCTCAAGCCCCCCTTACTCCTCCACAAGAAGGAGTAGGCGAGTCACAATCGCCCAAGAAGAGGAGAGCGAGGCGCTCAAGAAAGAAGAAGGCAGCCACGGCATCGACCGATGAGAGTACAACAAAGGCGCCTATCAAAGAAAAGGGTCGCCGCCACCAACACAAAGAAGACAACCAAGGTGTGGCGGAAGAAAGAAGGAACCTCTACCTCGCAAGATTCTCCAGCGAGCGAGGTCCAAACAAGTTGAAAAGACATGGAGAACGTCTAGCTCAAAGACGTAAAAATGAGAGCCCTCCGATTGGGGAGGCCATCCCAATCGTTATCCTAGCTAGGCCTAGCACTTGTTTTCCTTTTTATAAACCATAAAAACAAAATAAAAATTTGAAAAAAAATTTAAAAACAACAAAAATAATAGGATTCCCGGTGATGCCTATTAGGGGCTAGCCATTTGTATCATCCTCACTCTTTTTTGCAGATCAAGAAGGAGGAGGAAGAGCCTGAATCAAGCTTAAGTCTTATAAAGACTCAAGCTTGGGGAGGGCACCCTCAGGTAAGAAGGAGTTCAATACAAGCTCGAGTCTTGCAAAGACTCAAGCTTGGGGAGGACCCCCAGGTAAGTATTCCTAACTTTCTTAATAAATAAATAAACTCCCTGTTTCGAATAAATGCTAGAATCTTGGTGTTATGCTACGCTTAAGGGAAATAATGATCGAGTTACAAATTAGCTTCCCATGTGTCGCATAGATGCAACCTCTACTCCTGACATATGTGTTATTTTTACTTGAGCATGATCACATCATGAGTCTTGCTTATTTCCGTGGGTTGCATTTGTTACACCAAGTCTGAGCATTGTGGATTGTGATATGGCATGATTAGGACTTGTTGCAATTTCTTAGTATGGTTTCATCCAGAGATGTTTTTCTTGAATTGCTGCAAGTACCTAAAACCCTTCTGTTTTGGCACACTTCTCTTAGTGTGAGGATTTATTTACCTACCAGAGCCATATCATAATATTCGAAACAGCCCCACTCATAGCCATTTGTTTATGCATTGAGTTTTGTTAAGGTTTGATGTACTCTTGAAACTAAGCACTCCTAATTTTGGTCATAATTCCTTCGCGTGTGTTTTCGAAAATTTCTCTCCACCAAATAAAAAGGGGAATGTTTGGATAAATCAACCAAACATTTTTCAGAGTTTGCAAAACTTTTAGTCCATCCAAAATTGCTCAAGAATATTTCAAAATGTTTCATTGAACCATTCAAAATTTATGGCCCCTTGCACCATGGAGTAGTTTAAAAAAAAAAAAACCTCCATGGTTGCATGACAAAAGTCAATGGCTATATGGTTCTTATCATAAACATCTTGAGCAAAATAAAGGACCAATGTTTTTCAAAACCCCCTTCCATAAGCGTGAGTTCATTTTCTCCCCCTCCATCACATCATTTTCTATGACCAAAATAAATGGAGTTGCTATGTTGATTGAGACTCATTCTTTAGCTTTACAATATATGCATGACATTTGTGCATTCCTTACCAAGCTCCACATACAAAGCCTCATTTGATAGAAGGTAGGATGAGTGAAGCTTGTAGGAATAGAACTCACATCGGTGTGGTAAGAGAAGTGCCACCCAAAACGAAGGAGAATTTTTGCACCTTGCAGCACATAAAAACTCTGAATGCATACCTGCTAGAATTGTGTACTTGTCCGAAAATGCCGTTCTAGTCTTCAATGCTGCATGACAAGGTGTGACATATAAGTCCCACGATTTTTGCAACACTCATGAATATTTTGTGCTCTCGTAAACTTACCACTGTTTAGGGAGTATGTTGTTGCATCTTTATTACCCATGGGGCGCTTCTTTGTAACTCCTGATCCGCCGGTACCCTGAGTTGAGTTTGCTCGGGACGAGCAAAGTTTAGGCTTGGGGAGGTTGTTGGCGGTCGTTAAACCATGTTTTGACCGCCACCCTACCGGTAAATAAATACATAACACCAAGATTTTGTGCATAGTAGATAGGAATAATGCTACTCCACAAGTTTTGGTGGATATTTGGATGCAGGAGTGAATAATGGAGAAAAGTGGGCCCAGTCAGGGAAATTCCCTGGCCGGCCGGCCCCACCCTAGGCCGGCCGGCCCCACCTGGTGGCCACAGGCCCCAGGCTTTCTCCAGCGGGCTGGAAAATAATCCTTAACGTGCAATTCAAGCCCATCTCGGCAGGATTCCACCGACGTTCTAGAAGGTGGGCCATTTGGGCCTTTACTTGGCCCTCACTTCAATTCTGCCGACCCCAGCAGGAAACCGACCTTCAGACCGCCTTCAGGGAGTGATCTGGAGCGTCCAGGAGCAAGTCGGTGGCAAACCGCCACAGGGGACGGCCGGCCGGCCACCCCCCTAGGCCGGCCGGCCGACTTTGGCGCCACCGCCTCTCCAGCTTCGGCCAGGGTGCTCCCACCGCCTTCACAAGCTATAAATTGGACCCCTCGGCCTCCGAAGCAACTCGCACCATCACACTTCATCCAAGTGTTCATTAGTTTAGTTGAGTAGTAGCTTTGGGAGTTAGAGTAGAGTAGAGTAGAGTGAGAGCTCTCTCGGGCTTCCGGAGTATTCTCGGAGTTCGGTATAATTCTTTGTATCTTACTCTTGAGATATTATTTTATTTATTATATAATTAGTTTTATCTTTATTTATTTCTTTTAGTAATTCTTTTCTATTTAGTTTATTTATTCGTTAAGTAAGTGCTCGTAGAAGTCTTGTTGTGGGATTCGTGATTGTTGGAATAGCGAGTACGAGAGAGTGCCGTCGTCGGAGATGACGTCGTGTGAAATCTGTGCTTGTTCATTCTTAGATAGGACTGCTCCGTTGATCAAGAGTAGCTCCTCTAGGCGGGTTGTAAGCGTGGCGCTTAGATCTTGGCCTATGCACGTTTGGCACCCAACCCCACGGAGGATGGTAGCCGCGAGTGTATGTGACAGCTGCACCGGTCTCTGTAATCCACCACGTCCGGGTTGGACTCAGCAGGGTCTTAATTATAGCGGATGGATCCCCAGGGTGAACTAGCAGCATCGGTTGCCCTGGCACTTCCGTGCCCCGAAACGACATGACTTGTATGTGTATGAGCTTAACTAGAGTAAATAACCTTTGTAGACTTGACTGCTAGAAAAGTAAATAATAGATAAACATACAGGTAGCCTTAACTCTATCTCGTTGCTCTCCCAACTGTATACTACGATTTATTTTATTACCTTGGATTTGAGGATGTGTGTGCCACCCATATATATCATGCCTATCTTACCCCCGTCTCAAGTATAGTTGATACATTATTTCTTTCTCCAAATTATCCAATGCATAGCTATTATTCAGCTTTCTTTTGCTCTACTTCCCTGCGGAAATATAAATACGATAACCCTGGAATACTCCAAGGTGAAATGCTACAATGGTGATCCGTGCGCTTGCGGAATTAATGAATTTAATTTTATCGCATAAGAACCGCCAACAACCACCTAGTGCGTAGATTGCGGCGGAAAACACCGGAGCCAGCGAAGACGGACCGACTCCATCTCCACCGCTTTTCAGCCCATCTTTACTTTCTTTTCTTTTTCTTCTTTCCTCCATCTGTAACCGTTCACCCTTGTCTTATAAAAGGGAGGATTGGGCCCGGGGAGAAAGAGAGCTCTTTTTTCACAAAAGGGAGAGTTCTTTGAGACACACACAGACACACAGAAACAAGACGGAGACTTGGGAGCGAATCCCTCTCTTGTCCACAGCTTGTAACCCCTACTACGAGCAACACGAGCAAAACCACAACTGGACGTAGGGCTTTTCGTGCCTGAACCAGTATAGCCCTTTGTGTCAAACGCAAACTTTCTGATCGCCGTTGAACCGCGCACAAATTTACTCGTCGGCCGGTTACTGAACGCCGACAGTTGGCGCGCCAGGTAGGGGACCTCAGCGCGTTCGACGACGACCACATCGCCAGCTGATGGCTTCGTGGCCGCCAGCATCCCACGGCCGTCTCCCGTCTCACGGGAGCGCCCGTGGAAGGGACCGGAGGCGCTCCGCCGCGCCCTCCTCCCGGTTCTACACTCCGTACACGGTCCCGTACCGTGTCTTTCGTTTCGGTGACGTGGACTTCTTGACGGATCATGCCGAGCTGCAGCGGATGCGCAGCAGCGCCGGCGCGGAGCCGCTGCGCGTCTTCACCTCGGACGTCCACCTTCCGCGCGGACCGGGGGCCCGAGCACTGCCCGTGCGCATCGAAGCGTACCTCGGTGCGAACCCCCGGCCAGATGAATGCCGGCGTATCTTCTACGCGCTGGCGCTCCTCAACAACTGCCTTGTTGAGGGACCACCACTCCCGCCTGGCTACGAGGCCTGGGAGCGTCGAGCCTTCCTGCCGCCTCGACTGCGGGAGTCCATGGAGGCACTGGAGCACGAGCTCGCGTGCCGCTTCCCACCCAGCCGGACTGGACCTCCCGGTCCCGCCGTTGGCGCATCCGTATCTGTGGGCGCGGAGCCCGCCGATACCCAGGACCGCGACTCTGTCGAGGACCTCCTTGCTGAGTGCTTCGACCCATCCCGCGAGTGTCTCATGGCCGAGATTCGGGACGGGGATATCGCCGACCCCAGCGATGGGGAAGGTGATGACGGGAACGAGCCATCCGGCGACGGAGGCCCGAACCCATACCCAGCGCCTGTGGTAGGGGGCGCAACACCCCCACCACAGGATCCGCCAGCACTGGAGCAGCTGCTCGCGCGGAGGCGGGAGCTTGCCGACATGGAGTGCGGCATCGAGCGGGAGCGTCAGCTCCTGGAGCAGGCGATTGCCCAGCGGCGTGCCCCCGCGGGGCGCGCCCGTACCATGGCGCGCGGTGTGCAGCACCGCATCGTGCATGACATCGCGGGCACCCCGCTTCACCTCCCGCGAGCCAGCCAAAATCTGGCGGCGGCAGCGGCTCTCGCACGAGACCTCCCGCAACCTGCGACTCCGGAGGACGAGCGGAAGCGCAAAGAGCTCCTGCGCCTACTCGAGGTGGCCGCGTAGCAGCAGGCCGAGAGTTCGCTGTCCCGGCAGCGCGCTCTGGGCGCCTTGCAGCGCTCCGCCGATCGCCATGACGACAAGGAAGTGTCCGTAGCGCAGCCGACGCGCGGATCGGGCGGCCGCAACCTGCCTCCCATCAAGGACCGCGTGGGGCCCGTGCGGGATGCGCGCATGCTTCTTGACGCGCGCAGACGTGATCCAGCCCATGGCACTCGGCGCGAAGCTGAGATGCGCGGCTACCACCCTCGACGAGGTGGTCGCTATGACCCGGAGGAGGATCGGAGTCCGAGCCCTCCGCCTCCGGGGCCGCGCGCCTTCGGGCGCCACATTCGGTGCGCACCGTTTCCGCAACGGTATCGCGCGCCGACCAACATAACCAAGTACTCGGGTGACTCGAACCCGGCTATTTGGTTGGGTGATTACCGACTCTCCTGTCTGGCAGGCGGTGCTGACAGCGACGAGTTTATCATCCGCAACCTCCCGCTCTACATCGCCGACCCGACGCGGGCGTGGCTCGAGCACCTCCCGGAAGGGATCATCCAGAGCTGGAAGGATTTGGAGGACGTTTTCGTCGGCAACTTCCAGGGGACGTACGAACGTCCCGGGAACCCGTGGGATCTCCGGAACTGTCGCCAGCTCTCCGACGAGACTCTGCGCGACTACATCCAGCGGTTCTTAAAGCAGTGCAACGCGCTGCCCAACATCGCCGACGCCGACGTCGTCAGCGCGTTCCTCGCCGGAACGACGAACAAGACCCTGGTGCACGAGCTGGGGCGCAGCAGCCCACGCACGACCAAGGACCTCCTCGACATCGCCACCAACTTCGCGTCCGGCGAGGACGCGGTGGGGGCGATCTTCACCAAGACTCCGGCCAAGCTCAAGGCCAAGGCCAAGAGGGAGGAGACGACGGGAGGGGCCGGCCCCTCCGGCCAGCCCAAGAAGAAGAAGAAGAAGAAGGGCAACGTCGCGCGACAGGAGGCATCTCTTGTCGCCGCGGCGGAGCGCAAGCCAAAGCGCGCGCCTGCGGAGGGCGCGTCCAACCACTTCGAGAAGAAGCTCGAGGAGCCCTGTCCCAACCACGCGTACCCTGTCAAGCATGCCCTCAAGGACTGTGGGCTGCCCCGCAAGTTCCTCACCGGTAGCTCCAAGAAGGCGGAGCGCGACGACCCGCCGCCCAAGGGCGGCGACGATGACAAGGGTGGGGACGACGATGCCTTCCCCCACCCTGAAGGCTGCCTCATGATCTTCGGGGGACCGGAGGCCTGCGCGCCGCGAAGGCAGCAGAAGCTCGTCCGCCGCGAGGTCTACGCCGCGGAGCCGGCCGTCCCCACTTTCCTCAAGTGGTCCGACTCCGCAGTCACGTTCGACCGCTCTGATCACCCGGAGCACGTGCCCCGGCCGGGGCGCTACCCGCTTGTCGTCGACCCCATCGTCGGCAAGAAGCGGCTCTCCAAGGTTCTCATGGACGGGGGCAGCGGCCTCAACATCCTCTACGGAGAGACTCTCGACGCCATGGGGATCAGTCGGGACCGCGTCCGACCGACTCGGGCGCCGTTCCACGGGATCGTCCCCGGCAAGCATGTGGTGCCGCTCGGGCAGATCGATCTGCCCGTGACCTTCGGCACCGCCGTCAACTACCGCACCGAGACGCTGACATTCGAGGTGGTGGACTTCCCCGGGGCGTACCACGCTGTACTCGGGCGGCCGTGTTACGCGAAGTTCATGGCCGTCCCCAATTACATCTACCTCAAGCTGAAGATGCCGGGCCCCAAGGGGGTCATCACGGTGAGCACGTCCATCCAGCGCGCCTACGAGTGCGACCGCGAGGCCTGCGAGGTCGCGGAAGCACTTCTGCATAAGGACGAGCTCTCGGCCGCCGCCGCGACGACGGAGGAGGCCGGGCCCGACTGCAAGAGCACGACCGGGTTGTTCGACCCGGCCAAGGACATCAAGGAGATCCCGCTCAACCCGGCCGACCCCGACAGCAAGACCGTGCGCATCGGCACCGCGCTTTCCGACAAATAGGAAAGCGCGCTCGTCGACTTCCTCCGAGCCAACCAGGACATATTCGCGTGGAAGCCCTCGGACATGCCGGGCATCCCGAGGAACGTCGCCGAGCACTCCCTGTGTATCAAGCCGGGCTCTCGCCCGGTGAGACAACACATGCGCCGCTACGACAAGGAGAAACACAAGGCCATCGGTGAGGAGTTATCGAAACTCTTAGCTGCTGGGTTTATCAAAGAGGTGTACCACCCTGAGTGGTTATCCAATCCTGTACTTGTGAAAAAGAAGAATGGAAAATGGCGGATGTGTGTTGACTATACGAATTTCAATAAGGCGTGCCCAAAGGATCCGTTTCCTTTGCCGCGTATTGATCAAATCGTAGACTCGACCGCTGGGTGCGAAACCCTTTGCTTTCTCGACGCGTACTCTGGTTACCACCAGATCCCGTTGAAAGAATCCGACCAGCTCGCGACTGCGTTCATCACTCCGTATGGTGTGTATTGTTACGTGACAATGCCGTTCGGGTTGAAGAACGCCGGGGCAACGTTCCAGCGGTGCATGATCAAGTGTTTCGGCAATCTCATCGGTCGGATCGTCGAAGCATATGTGGACGATATCGTGGTGAAGTCCAAGAAGACCGACGACCTTGTCGCCGACCTCGATCAAGCTTTCCAGAAGCTGAGGGCGTGCGGCATAAAGCTGAACCCGGAGAAGTGCGTCTTCGGAGTTCCGAAAGGTATGCTGCTTGGGTTTTGCGTCTCGGAACGCGGCATCGAAGCCAATCCCGAGAAGATCGAAGCTATCGCGAAGATGGGTCCCATCCAGAACCTAAAGGGCGTACAACGCGTCATGGGATGCCTCGCGGCTCTCAGTCGGTTCATCTCCCGACTCGGGGAGAGAGGTCTGCCATTGTATCGACTGCTTAAGAAGTCGGAACACTTCGTTTGGAGCCCCGAGGCCCAAACCGCGCTCGATCGGCTCAAGACAGTGCTATCGAACGCACCTGTCCTGACGGCCCCCACCGAGCGCGAGCCTCTCCTCTTGTACATCGCCGCAACCACCCAGGTGGTCAGCTCGGCGCTGGTCGTGGAGAGGAGTGAGCCGGGACATGCTCTGAAGGTCCAGCGACCGGTATACTTCGTCAGCGAGGTCCTGTCCGACACCAAGACCCGCTGGACTCAGCTGCAGAAGCTGTTATACGCGGTCGTCATTACTAAAAGGAAGCTTCGTCATTACTTTGACGCGCATCCGATCACTGTGGTCACCTCCTTTCCTCTCAGTGAGGCGTTAAGAAGCAAAGAGGCCTCCAGCAAGGCCGCGAAGTGGGCCCTTGAGCTCATGGGACAGGAGCTCGAGTTTACCCCACGCACCGCGATCAAGTCGCAAGTGCTCGCGGACTTCGCTGCTGAGTGGACCGAGGTCCAGCTGCCACCTGCGCCTGTCGAGCAAGAGTGTTGGAACATGTTTTTCGACGGCTCGCTGACGAAAAGAGGCGCCGGAAGTGGCTTCGTGCTCGTCTCGCCACTCGGGTCCCGACTGCGCTACGCAGTCCGACTCAATTTCCCTGCGTCCCATAACGTGGCGGAATATGAGGCACTTGTCAACGGGATGAAGGCGGCGATCGAACTCGGCGTCAAAAGGCTGGAGGTCTTCGGCGACTCCCAGCTTATCGCCGATCAGGTGACGAGCGAGTCGAATTGCTCGAACCCCAAGATGGCGGCGTACTGCGCTGAGGTGCGGCGACTCTAAGAAAAGTTCGAAGGCTTCCAGGTCAGCCACGTACTTCGCCGCTACAACGAAGAAGCGGACGGCCTCGCGAAGATGGCCTCCAATCGGGACCCTGTTCCTGTCGGTGTCTTCTCCCACGACCAGCACAAGCCGTCGGCGCGTGAGGCGCCGGCCACACCCACGACGGACGCTTCCACGACCCAATCAGACAGCGTCGATTTCGCCACAGCGCAAGGTACGTGCCCTCCTCTCGGAGATGACTCGGGTCGAGCCGTTTTCGCCATCCCGACAGCCGATGAGGGACACGGGGGCTCGGGCCCGACTGCCAACGAGGCGGTCAGTGGCTCGGGGGCTACGCATGGCCCGGTGTCCGATTGGAGGACCCCATTCCTCGACTGCTTACTCCGAGAACAACTTCCCGCCGACCAGACGGAGGCGAGACGCCTCGCGCGTCGTGCCAAGTCATTCGTCATAGTCGACGGCGAGCTCTACAAAAAGAGCCACTCGGGTGTGCTTCAGCGCTGCATCCCCATCGAGTGGGGCAGAGAGCTACTGTCCGATATCCACGCAGGCGAATGCGGCCACCATGCGGCCCCGAGGAGCCTAGTCGGAAAAGCGTTCCGGCACGGTTTCTACTGGCCCACGGCTGTGTCCGACGCCACCGAAGTAGTACGCGCTTGCGAAGGGTGCCAATACTACGCTCGGAGGACCCACATGCCGGCGCAAGCCCTTCAAACCATACCCATCACCTGGCCGTTCGCCGTCTGGGGATTGGACTTGGTCGGGCCCCTGAAGAAGGCGCCCGGGGGCTACACGCATCTGCTGGTAGCCGTCGACAAATTCTCCAAGTGGATTGAGGCGCGACCCCTCGTGAAGATCAGGTCAGCAGAAACCGTGCGATTCTTCACCGACATCATTCATCGCTTTGGAGTGCCGAACTCCATCATCACCGACAATGGAACTCAGTTCACCGGCAACGAGTTCCTTGAATTCTGCGACGACTACAACATCCGGGTCGACTGGGCGGCAGTCGCGCACCCACAGGCCAACGGCCAGGTCGAGAGAGCGAACGGGATGATCCTGCAAGAGCTCAAACCGAGGATTTTCAACAAATTGAAGGCCCATGCCGGCCGATGGGTGGGAGAGTTGCCTGCGGTGTTGTGGAGCCTGCGCACCACACCAAGTCGGGCAACAGGGCAAACGCCGTTCTTCATGCTCTACGGAGCAGAGGCGGTGCTCCCGACTGACATCGAGTACGGCGCTCCTCGGGTTCGCTCCTTCAACGAGGAGGCCAACAAAAGATTTCTCGAGGATGCCCTTGACCAAATCGATGAAGATCGGGAGGTCGCCCTCATGAGATCCGCCAAGTATCAACAGGCCATGCGCCGCTACCACGGACGACGAGTCCGCGGCCGCTCGTTCAAGGAAGGAGACCTAGTTCTCCGACTGGTGCAGAGCAACAAAGATCGACACAAGCTGTCACCGCCATGGGAGGGACCGTTCGTCGTCGCTGAGGTGCTACGTCCCGGAACGTACAAGCTCATGGACTCGGAAGGCCAACTCGTCGCCAACGCCTGGAACATCGAGCAGCTACGTCGCTTCTATCCTTAGCTCTGTAAATTTGTTTGTTGTCTTTCTGCCGATGCATCAACATCAAACGAACTCGGTGTTTTCTTTACACACCTCTTGGACAGCCGCCTGGGTGCGCTCCCCTCGGAGGCTCCACCCGGCGGGTGTGGCTTTGTGCCGCGTCGATTTTGTATGCGCTAGGAGCGATGCTCTTAAGAGAAACAACGCAATTCGACTAAGAGCGGGCCTCCGCGAACGCAAAACCGACGTCCTAAAACTCGAAGTGTGACGAATTGCAGCAAAAATCGTGAGCCCCAGATATTGGCTTAAGGCTCGGCCAGTTCGATCAAGGGCACCCGACGCCCCAGCGGATAGGGTCGGCCCAAGCGGCTGGCCGGAATGGAGTCGATCTTCTGAGATCACGAGTGCCCGAGGCGACTCGTCACACGAAAAGAGTAAAACGAACGAAAAACTTGCGAAAAGCGAAACGAAAATTCATATAAACAAACGGGCGCGCATGCCCGCATCATTGTTTACAAAATAAGGCCCCACACGGGCCCGACTCCGACTGCCACCACCTAACCTACTGATTTTCACCCTCGCCACGGCGCGAGGGGATCATGTCCAGGTTGTCGTCGGCAAGATGGCGCGCAAAGGGAACCACCTCTTCCTCGATCCGCTCCAAGTCGGCCTCACTACAGGAAGGCTCATAGCCTCTCGCCAGCACGTCGATCTTGAAGTGGTCTCCGTAGTGACTCCTCGACACGGCAAAGGCGAGCTGAACCCCGGTCCGGAGGCACTCCTCCTCCTGCATGCGAAAGTAGGCGGGGAGCCCGGCCACCTGCGGGATCACAGATGTGGCGTCTGGTGGGCGCGGCACGCCGATCTCATTGCAAGCGATCTCCATGGCCTGTCGCAGCAGATCAAGGTCCGCCAATGCCGTCTGCGACTGCACCTGGAGCTCCTGTGCGTCTGGCCAAAGCAACAGAATCAGTTGCTCAATCTAAAGGAGGCAAAAGTCGGCACGGTGGGATGATCAAAGAACAGGTAAACCTACTCACCCTTCAGCTCCTTCTGTGTCTTCTGGAGCTCACCGGTCATGTTGGTCAACGATGACTGGGCGGCGACCTTGAGCTCCCTCTCCTTGCTTAGCGCTGACTCAGCGGCCGCCGCCCTCTTTTCGGCGGCCTCGGCGCGCTGAGTGGCTTCCAACAGCGCCTTGTCGGCGGCGGTCCGGAGTCGACGCTCCTCTTGCAGCTCTTGCTCCTGGGCCTTCACTTGCTTCTCCGCTGTCTTGGCGCGCTCAACCATGTCGCACGGCACCGACTCTGCGTCCGCGGCCCTCTTCTCCGCCTCCTTCGCTGCCTTCGTCGCGGCCTCGGCTCGGCGGCGGATGGGGTCGGAGACGCGCAGCGCGCGCGCCAGCTCTTCGCCTCGGGCGATGTATTCCTTCAGCTGGTGCCGGATGAGGTTCGACTTGAGCTTGCTGTTGGCGAGCAGGGTCTGCGGAAAGCAAGAGAAGTCGTAAGGCAAAAAGGCGAATACGATGAACTTCCAAAACAAAAAGGAGAAAGAGGGCAGAGAGATCTCCCACTCACGTCGAGAGGAACCCGAGCGTTCATCATCAGCCTCTTTGCGGCGTCAACCTCTGTCGCGACCGACGCCTTGATTGTATCCAGCCTGCTGAAGGTGTGGGAGAGCTCCTGGGCCATGTACGCCCAGGCTTTCGACTCCGACGAATCGACCACGGGAACCGGACCCTCCGGCGTGTCCACCAGTACGTCCGGCCCCCAGCCGGTCCGCGCGAGACGTTGGATCAGCGGCACGCCGGCGGCGGCCGCGTCCCAGCGCGGATCGCCGGCCGCACTCCCCGGCTGGGAGGCGGCTCCCGGATGGGCTCCCGCAACGTTACCGGCGTCACCGGCCCTCGACGACGACGACGGGCTCGACGTCGGACGGACCTCGACGGTCCGACCCCCTGCGCCGGCGACACCTTGCGCACGCGGTGGGGCGGTGCCAGGCCGTGGCTCGCCAGTCCAACCCTCGGGGTCGGGGGCTGCGCTCGCGACGGGTGCGGAACCCTGTCGCGTCGCCGCGCCGTCGACCCTCGGCGCGTCGCGCTCCCGCTCCGTCTCCTCCGGCGCTGCTACGACCTCCGGCTGCCTCCGCGTGGTGTCATCCTGCCGTGGAGTGGAGCCCCCCTGGCTCCGACTCTGCTCGGCGGCAAGACGCAGCGCCTTGTGAGGGGCCAGCTGGGTCCCGTCCCATTTCGGGGCAGGGCTGCAAGGACGCATGTCGTTATCAGAAAGAAGGCGAACAAATGCAAGTCAAGCGGCAACAAAAGGCATGACAAAACAAACTTACATGTCGGATCGCTTGCGCTTCCGCGCGGGCCTGATCAACGGGCGCCGCGAGCCTTGTCCGGCGGCCGCACGAGCCGCCGCGTCGGGGGTAGGCTCTTCGCCTTCCCGCGCCCCCACGACGGGGGTCGGATGAGGCACGCCGGGCCCCTCGGGCGGGATCGCCCCCCGCGCGACCCCGGGCTCGGCCGTCCCCGCGCCGGTCCCGGGGGCGGCCGGCGACGTGAAAGTCGTCCCGGCAGGGGAGGAGGTCCCGGCCGGAGCGGCAACGGCAACAAGGACATCAAGGCTCCCTGCCGCCGCCGTCGACGTCGCGGCGACCGTGACCACGTCATCAGGACCGATCGATGGGGGCCCCTGGCCCTCGCCGGCGATGTCGCCCGCCGGAACCGACAGCGCGCCGTCGTCATCAGGGATGACGTCGTCGATCCACGCGTCGTCGTGGTGACCGCCGTCACTGGCCTCCCTGCTGCTGTGGTCAAGCGCCGAGTCCGTGTCGAACTCGGACTCGGTGTCGACCGCTTCGCCTCTCCGGCGACGACGCGCCCGGTCTCTCCTTCTCTCCTCGTAGGCGTCCTTCCGGGCCTTGCGGCGATCCTTTCGCCGCTTCGTCCTCTCGCCGTGGGCGCGGTTCACCGCCCGCCGGTCCGCGTCCTCGGGGCTGTCGAGCGCCGAACGGCTAACCCCGGCTGCGCCCAAAGGGAGAAGTAAGGATGCCACAGTCATTTATCTTTAACAAGCCAAGTACAAATCAGCCAAGAAAGTGTGGGAAAGAAACTTACAAAGCGAATCGCGTCGGCGTGCGGCAGCGCAGCGGGGTGGCCCGCGACGGGCCACTCGAACTCGTTGTCGACGAAGTGCAGGGCGGACTTGCCGGCAGCCTCCGACAGCCGCGCCCCAATCCACGGTGGCTCAGCGGCTCGCCAATCGCCATTGCCGTCCCCCGAACGTCGGCGTCCGGTGTCATCTCCCACATGGGGAGCGCGCGACGCATCAGCGGCAGCACGCGGATGCTGTGGAAGTGGCCGGTGATGCCGACCATCGACACCCCCCGGTCACGCAGCACCGCCACGGCGTCGATGAGGGGTTGGATCGCTGCAATCTCCCTCGCTTCGAGGCCCCAGTGCCAGCAGTCAGGGGCCCCGGACAACCGGGCATTGGTGAACTTGGGGAGCGGGCCGGTGCGCTCGTTCTTCAGGTAGAACCACCGGTCGTGCCACCCAGAGTTAGAGGAAGTGTGCACCCACGTGATGTAGCCCGACGCCCGCTCCACGCGGAGACGCAGGCTCGCGGAGCCCATGAGCGGGACTCGCCCGCGGACGGGCTGGAGCGACGCCCTGAAGAAGTACCTCCACAGATCGAAGTTGGGGGGAATGCCGAGGTAGGCCTCGCACAGCGTGATGAAGCCGGCGATGTGGCCGATCGAGTTGGGATTGAGGTGCTGAACCTCGATCCCGTAGTAGCCCAGAAGCCCGCGGAAGAAGGGGTGCGCCGGCACCCCGAATCCGCGGGAGTGGAAGTGGAAGAACGAGACGATGTAGTCGTCCGGCGGAGAAGGCGACCGCTCCGACGGCACCATCCACTCCACCGCATCAGAGAGCGGGCGAAGGAGGCCCTTCGCGACCAGCCCGCGCAGCAGTTCCGGCGTCACCACCGACTCCGGCCACTCGTCTCCCTCCTCCGCCATCAGATTCAACGGGACGAGGGGGCGCGAACGACGCCGGGATCGAATCGACCGACGGCGGTTGCGGATCGGACGGCGAATGGTGGCGAATGGGGCGAGAAGCAGCGCGGAGCGAGGGGAATCAAGGCGATCGCAAAGGGAGAAGAAAGGCGAACAGTAACGGGCGATGGAGTATGCGAGAAGACTCCCCCGGATAGGTATGGCCTATTTATATGCGCCGGACCGACGCGGTGCCGTTTCCCGCCTTAAATCTCGCGTCCCTTCGTTTTCCTCCGCCCTAACGTATGCAGGTGAAGAAAACGCACGCCTCTTCTCTGCGTCTCGTCCAAACGCCGCGCCTTTAGATCCGCGCCGGCGAAGCGACGCGACGCCTCGCGTCGCCTCACGGGCCCAACCGGTAGGGAAGCCGGTTTGGGCCCTCAGGTAAAAGCAGCTAGGAGCTGTAAACGCTTCCGACGGCCCATTCCCAGCCCAAGAGTTCGTAGGCCGGCCCAACGTTGGGTTCGACGGCCGCTCTGGGCCAAACAAGAGTAAGGGGTAATCAAAGGGGGGCACCAGCGGCCAGTACCCGTATGCGCGAAGCGTATGGGCCCCTGTCGAATACGTCCGAGTCCGAGGACGAAATAAGCCCATGGTTAGCTCATCGAGAGCTGGCAACGAGCCGCCGAGACCGGTCGAACGGACTCGAAAACTAAATTGGACAATCTCCCGGATCATATGGCACTGACCCCCGCTGGTCTCAACCGGGTCCCCGCTAAGGGCAAACCGGGGTGCCACTCGAACAAACCCGTTTGCAACTCAAATGGCACCGCCCATCGAACCATCGAGGAATGGCGCGGGCGGCCCCGATCCTCCATCCTCCCGACAGGATGCGGAAGGACAAACGAACAAAGTCGAAACCGTCTTCGGCCGGACCCCCGAAACGATCGGGGGCTCGAAGGCACGCATTCGCACAAGAGACCAACGGCGTGGTCGCATCGCAAACTAAAACGGGTCTAAATAAGCCTCTTTATTCCATGGATTTCTGTGTACAAAGCTGATCGAAAGATCGTTAACAGGGAAAGAGATTACATTGGTCCATGAATCCATGGATTGGCCACAAGTGGCCGGATAAGCAGGCCTAGAGGCCCGTGCTGGATCCACCCGCAGTAAAAACTCCTATGAGTGGGTGGAACCAGTATGTCGGCGCCGGGGATTCTGCCTCGAGGGTGGTGGTGCTCAATCCAAGGCCACGTAATCCTCGTAGGAGCGAATCCTACGACGCCAAGGGTTGACGGAAGCCCGTCTAATCCTCGCGGGAATGACTCCGAGTCCGGTGGGCTACGCCAAAACAGGACGAAAACCTGCGGTGGCGCCGGCGAGCACCGGTCGAACGTCGACGGCCGGCCTGGGTCGTTGGGCTCGAGTCATTGTCTCCTCCCTCGTCGGAGGAAAGGATGATGACCTCAGGCCTCTCCGACTCGGGCGCCGAGCTCCCGGCTACCGTATCTGGAGGCACCACCGCAAGCGGAACCGCCTCAACCACCGGAACCAGATCTTGGCAGGTGCTTGGTGGTGGATGAGGCAAAAAGCGCGAAGCAGGGGTAGAGGGTACGACGCCCTCTCCTCCTCCTCCTCCCTTTGAGCCTCCCTTGCGTGAACGAGATTTCTGGCGCTTAGACATGATGAGTTCGAAAAAACCAAGCTAAGGATGCGGCCCTATTTATAGGCGCGTCACGCGGTCTAGCATGAGCCGGGTGCACAAGGAGATGGCTGCGGAAGCCAAAGAGCACTACCCTGCCACATCGACGCCATGTGGATAAGCCCAACACAACGCGACAAGCGAAGGAAAAGCGGAATCCCACTACAGTCGGCCCGTGGGCTGCAGGCTTCGGCGGCCGCGCCCTCTGGATAAGGTCAGGGAGAGATCCGCCGGGCACCAGTTTACCCGCCGGATCAGTGCACTCCCCCCTCGGACATAAGAGGAGGTCCGGGGGCTCAGTCATCGCGGCTACAGGCAAACGACACAGCCCGCTGCAACGTCACACCGAGAAAGCTTGAGAAAAGCCTGGAAGCTAGCCTCCTACTAGCTCCCAGCCTCGGGGGCTACACCCGGCGGGTGCGCTCGCGCGCACCCGCCGGCGAAGTGAATGGCCACGTCCGGCAGCCGTACCAGTCCCGACGACAGCACGGCGCTCTCGACAGGACTCGGGGGCTACTGTCGGGTACCCATTTTCTAGGTACCCTATACAGTATACATACGGAGTATCAATGCACGGAAGTTGACCGAGACCCAAAGGCCTTGTATACAGCTGAGTGACGAAAAGCTGCACCCGTGTGGTGGCCCAGTGGGGCGAAGGACGCAGCAACGGCCTTTTGCCCACAAAAGCCTCTGTTCCTCACGGCCTGCTAAAGGCCCGGGCACACTTGGCTGCATGGGCACGGCCCTCCACCCAGGACTGCGATTGGTCCAGCATGAAAGGAGCCCGGCACGGACGTGGCAGCGAACCCGACTCCCCGCGGAGGGAGTCGGGCGCCACGGAGTCGAGCGACTCCTCCGACCAAACACCGGCCAGCCGCCGTTCGCCGTCCATGTGCCCCGACAGTGGTCGGGATCGGCGGAGGGCCTCGACCCGAAGCGAACCCGACCATTCCGGCCGGGAAATGAGCTCGGGAGCGGCGCGGGTGCGTGAGTCAAACTCAGGCGTACGGCCGGCCAGTTTCGGATAAGAAGACGCTCCATATCCACTCCTGGACGGCGCAAAAGTGCACTATGCCTGACGTACGGCGGAGTGGGGGCGTCGCATCCGGATCAGGCGTGGAACGGCGAATGCATGCATCAAGTACGCTACACAGTAGCAACTGTGCGCGGAATGACCGTCGCCCAACTCCACAGGTACCGACAGCGCATCGACAGCGAATAACAGTGCGGATCAGGGAATGGGCGCTCCACAGCGCCCAGATAAGACACGGACGACGTCATCACACCACCTGGTGCGTAGATTGCGGCGGAAAACACCGAAGCCAGCGAAGACGGACCGACTCCATCTCCACCGCCTTTCAGCCCATCTTTACTTTCTTTTCTTTTTCTTCTTTCCTCCATCTGTAACCGTTCACCCTTGTCTTATAAAAGGGAGGATTGGGCCCGGGGGGAAAGAGAGCTCTTTTTTCACAAAAGGGAGAGTTCTTTGAGACACACAAAGACACACAGAAACAAGACGGAGACTTGGGAGCGAATCCCTCTCTTGTCCACAGCTTGTAACCCCTACTACGAGCAACACGAGCAAAACCACAACTGGACGTAGGGCTTTTCGTGCCTGAACCAGTATAGCCCTTTGTGTCAAACGCAAACTTTCTGATCGCCGTTGAACCGCGCACAAATTTACTCGTCGGCCGGTTACTGAACGCCGACAGTTATTCTTAAGACTTATGATCCTATCATCACTAAACAAAAGTTTAGAGACGAAATATACTCTTGGATGTAGAGACTAAGATGTTTTTCATATTTTCTGGATGAATCATTAGTAATTTTTTTAAAAAAAAATTGAGGCCATCCTGGGCTTTTTATAGATGTCAGAGAAAAATATGGCTCTTAAGGCCACCAACCAGGGCTGAAGAAGCTGGCTTCAGGCCGAGAGAGGGCACCGGCCCAAATGGCCTCATTCATGGACCGTGGGCGATTGGGCGAACGTGGAAAACTTTTTCTTCTGAACGGTAAAAGAAACGTGAAACACTGATGCTACCGTGTCTGATGGCATGTGAAAAATGGACACGAAGCCGCCAGTTTATGGCACACTGATTCTATCGTGCCTAGAAGCACGTGCAAATGGGACAAAAAGCTGCCGATGTATGCGTTTATTGAGAGAAAGCAAGCGCAAGATCTGGTCACTGGTCACCAGGCGCGGCTCTACTTGGTCGACAACTCGACATCGACACCTTACACGGCGCGATACACCACGGTCCTTGCCTGCCGCGCTGCGTAACCTGCGTAACCCGCGGGAGTATGCGTAAAACTCAGCTGGATGTTTATGAGCGCCGATCGCACAGAGCCACGGCCCACGAGGGACAAACTCACAAGCTCGCCCAGTTGCTCGATCCGCCACCGAGGGCCCAAAAACATCCCAGCAGCGATACGGTGACCACACGGCATGTGGCGGTCATCACATGCGGGCCTCCGCGTCCGTGAAAAATACCCTTTTCTATCCTGTGTGCGGCCGTCCAAAAACGTGACGACCCGTCGCGCTCGTGCCGCCTGGGTGCGTGCATACGTTGGACGGGAGAGGAGGCGGCGAGCGGGCGAGGCGCGCGGTGACCACACGGGATTGGCGGGCGCGGCGCGCGGATTTCCCCGGATGGGGCGTGTGCGGCTGCCGGGGCCGCATCGTGTGCACGCCTAATTCTCCCGTCCTCCTCCCCGCGCGCCCGATCGACACCAGCTGCCAGCTACGCCTTATCCCCCCCCACCAGGCCACTACAAGCTTGGCCTATCTGCGCCTCACCTATTCGGTATCCAGCTAGTAGAATTACCACCCCCTGCCCGGCATCGCCGCCGCAGTCCCCTGACCCCTGTCTCTCCCTCAGTCCCTCGCTCCAACCGCTCCTCCCTCGATCACCGGCTGCTCTACTTCTCTACTCCGCAGGTTAGCATCGGTGTTAGTGCGTTTTGTTGTTACTCCGCAGGTTAGCATCGGTGTTCGTGCGTTTTGTTGTTTGGAGATGTGATGTTAGTAGTAGTATAATTTAGTTCGTGCTCTTGTTCTTGGTACCATCATGTGCTTTTAGGATTGCGGAAACAGGTTAGGTGTGGATGAATTCGTTTAATTTTCGAGCGCAATTTGAAGTTCGTACTTGCTCAGTTGCTTGTGCGTTCGGTGTCGATGATCATTGTTTGAATTCTCGGGAAGTTGTTATCTCTATGCAATTTACTGACGCCTGTACGCGCTTCTGCAGAGCGATGAACATCTTGAACCAGCCCATCAACCCCGGGGGCCACCCGGTGTTCCCGGCGGCCAAGGAGAGCGGCTTCCACGCCGACGCGCGCCAGCTCACGCCGGCGTCCGTGCGCTTCGACGGCCCGAGCACCGCGGCCGCGGGGCGGTGGTCCCACGCGCACTCGACGAGGTGGCAGGCGCAGACGCTGCGCCGGGCCAGCAGCTACGTCGGCGCCGAGCACGACGGGACAACAGCCGCCGCCGCCGCCGTCCCGGCCGCGGGGACGGCGCCGCCGTTCAAGCCGCTCACGCTCGACTTCCTGCGCTCGTTCCTCGACAGGAACGGCTGCGAGGCCTCCTCCGTCGTGGAGGCCGAGGACAGCGTCGCGCCGCCGAGGTCCCCGCCGCCGCCGCTGCCGCCGCAGGTGCTGGCGCTGCGGGTGGTCGTGACCTCCGCCGTGGAGCTGGACGCGCGCCAGACCGAGCTCATCGCGCGCAAGATGCGCCGGATCACCGGGTTCGTCAACCTCAAGCTGGAGAACGTCGTCGACCCGTCCCTCATCGCCGGCTTCGTCGTCTGCTACGGCACCGACGACTCGCACGTCATCGACCTCAGCGTCAAGGGCAAGCTCGCCGCGCTCAAGAACCGCGTCGACGCCATCGACCAGAGCGCCCACGAAAGCCCGCACGAAATGGTCTGATGCATCTGCCCACAGCTTGCTTCGCGCGCAAACCACCGCATCACTGAGTAATTCACATATCTAGCCAGCTCCGACATATATTGATCCCATGATGAACAGTTATAGATCAACGCCGACGCGCTACCGCCAACAACAGTTTTCCTATGCAATGTTGTTGTAAATCGTGAGACAGTAGCCGCTTCCTTTAGCCGAGCCTATATAAGCTTGCATTTGCTATTCGTTATTGTACATGATCGATGCGGAAATAGCGGCTCCTACGGTGTAATATGCTGTTGTAAAGTTGCATTTCGTATTGGAGATTCAAGGTTCCAGCTCTGTGATGTAAGAGCAGAGTCTCTAATGACATGAGAAAGATCATTTACATGTGATGTGAGAACAGCTAAATCTTATATTTATACTCAGCGTTCTGCACTTAATTAGTAGCAACACAAGTACACAGGACAGGAGTACATCAGGATTTATCAGTGTCTGTCTTATTCAAGAACAACAAATCGAGATAGTGAAGGCCAGTCTCACATATCATCAGGGGAAAAAGCACAGTAACAGTACAGTAATAGGATCAAACCGAAGGTCAATCAGCTGCGGTGGTGGCCGTGGACATCGCGGTGCTGCAGGGCTTCGTTGAGATTCTTGAGAGCCTTGTCGTAGTTCACGAACCCCATGAACCAGAACTCGTGGTTATCCATGGTCGTGACCTGGATGTACCTCTCGGCCCTGTTGCGCGTGCTGGCGGAAGGGTTCACAGACACCACCTGGCTCAGAGGAAGCACCACCTGCAAGTCAATTTGTCACACACAAAATCAGCTCAGAGCACATCTAGGACTCGCATAGGACTGAAGAAATTGAAGTTATGTGCCCCGATTGATCACTGATCAGTGACTGACCAGTAACGGAACTGAAATGATCCATTGCTGATGTGTGTGAAACACTGACTGAACTTGCCTTGTAGTACCTGGACTCGACCGGCTGGCCGGCCGGGCCCTGGTAGCAGAGCGGGTTGTCGCTGCAGAAGGCGAGGCGCGCCGTGGAGACGTAGAGCGTGCCGATGACGGGGCCGGACGAGGTGGAGAGGTAGCAGGCGTAGGCCTTGCGCAGCTTCTCCCCGGGCATGGCGCCGAACGTCTGGTGGAACACCCTGTCGTGCCCGCCCTCCGCGTACACTTTCGTCCCCTGCGCCAGCCGCGCCACCGCCGCGTCCGCGATGTTCGGCGCCGTGCGGACTGTCCAATAACGCAAAAGTTCAGTGTCAGCTTGAGAAGAACTGGTCTGATGAGAGGCAGAGAGGAAAAGGACCAGAGCATTGAACGAACGTACGGTGGTGCCAGATGTTGCCGGTGGTGTCGGCCGCCTTGCGGGTGCCGTCCTCCAGCAGCTTGCCGTACCGGCCCAGCGCCTTCATCACGGCTGCAACGCACACAAACACGTCAACACGAGCACGAGCACGAGCAATCTACGCATGGGGCGTACTAGAAGATAGAGCGGATTTGAAGATGCGCTTACTCTGGCAGGTGGACGGCGTGGCGGCCTCGGGGGTGGCGACCACGTAGGGGTTGCCCACGCCGTTGCTCGCCGCGGTCACGGCCACCGCCGTGGCCTGCGGGTGCGGCGCGGCCAGCTGCTGGTTGCCGTGCCCGTACCCGTGCCCCTGCCCATGCGGGTGCCCGGGCGGCGGAGTAGCCCACGACGGCGCCGCCATCGATCGCTGTTGCTGGCTGCCCTGAACGGAACCGGAGAGTCGGATCTGTCAACTGATGATGGGATGAATATGATAGGGGCGCGCGACTGATCTGATCCCTCAGCCTCAGGTGCTTGCTCTCCTTTTGTGCGGAATCGGGGACGGACCCTGGATGGAGGCGACGGTTCTCGCGCGCGTTTACTTTACTCGTGTGCTCGGGAACAGGGAAGAGGAAAGGGAAAGGAAGGCGTGCGCCGCGCGGGTGATGAGGCCGCACGGAGACAAGTGGAATATTTTCTGGGGTCTGCGCCTCGCGTCCGCATACGTTTGCCGCACCGAATCCGCTGAACCGAATCGCCGGTGCGGCGATCGATGCCAGCGCCGGCGCCTTCAGGGGCAAGGAAAAGGACGGGAGCGGATGACTGACCGGGATGTGCAGAAACGGGCGGTCGGCAAGGCCGTGAAAGATACGAACGTCATCCGATTATGGCCCAATTGGTGCGGCATCGGATTCGGATTAGAGTTCGGGGAATCTTAGAGACCCCTGGTTCGGTCCATGGTGCGGTTTCTCTCGTTTGACCAGCACACTTAACCCATGGTCGGCAAGGCCGTGAAAGATACGAACGTCATGCGGTTTCTCTCGTTTTTTTTTCGGTTCTCAAAAAAACTTAACCCCTTTGGCTCAAAAAAAAAAAAAAACTTAACCACTTTTTCTTTATCTCAAAAAAAAAAAACTTAACCCCTTTTTCTTGATCGTTTGATTTAGTCTGGAAATGTCAGTCACGTGTAGTATCTCTAAACCTTCTCGGTGGCAATTCGATTGAAATAGATTACTGAAGCACAGTGTGACAGTACCTCACCCCATCCTTATTTCCTGCATGGTACACGACTTTGGCATTGGCAAACGAAGTATAGCATGCAAGTATTGAAGTGAATTCATGATAGACGAATGAACAACGGGTAGCTCTTGGATGGTTTTCCATCAACTACAGCTGCCCACAGTGTATATATACTAGTCCCATGCGTTGGATGGTTTGAGTCCATCAAAACGACTATGAGCTTTGAACCAGCTGTTTTTGTCATGCTCATGATGCCTATGGCGGCACTCACATCGATCTGAAATTTGAAGCATTGGAGGAAACCGAAGTACCAAAGTAAGTAGTGGAGTTCAAGATTTCGTAAACGTGCAATGTTTCGTGCATGCCTCATTCCAACTGATTTGTGTCCCTTTTTTCAGACATGTTTTACATGTACACTATGCTCAGCTCGTGGACTTGGTATGGACGCTAGGATTACATAAGCCGCCTGCTTGCCGATTGTTGCACAGGGCTCTGCATGGTGCTCAGAATGATGTGAATTGTTTCGCGATGGATGGAAACCGCGCTTGTTATCCCCCTCAGCTATTCTGCGGTCGCCGGCGGCCAGCACCACCCGCCCGTCCATGTGCGCCCTCCTCGTCTTCATTATTCTCTACACTCTTTTCTACGAGGCACAGCGAAGCTACTTGGCCGCAATGCAGAGGCGGCGTCCCCTAATCCATGAAGATGAAGCTGCAGACCCGTTTCCGACACATGTATGAGAAACAGAGAGGGAAGGTGACAGTGGAGGTCAGAAACGAAAAGGTCACAGTACCGAATTTGTTACATTATTCTTTGCTATTCCATTCAACTTTTTGTAGAGGTCAAGCGTTGTAATGAAGCACCACTGACCATCTTTTTCTGATAATAAAACTGAAGCACGGTGTACTAGATTTCTTTGCAACGCTCAACATCACTAATGTCTTTCACGATCAAAACTGATCCTCTTGTCGCAACGCATCTCCGATTCCTCGACATAAAACACTTGTGTCGGTGGCTGAATACAGAAATGCTGAAGGCGTGATATAAACTGAAGTTTCTCGACATAAGTCACTAGTAGTTCTCTGGCGCAAATGCAAAATTTGACTGAATTACTGAAGCACAAGTACCAGTACTTCACTACATGCTTGTTTTCTGCAGGGGACACGACTTTGGCATTAGCAAGCGAAATATAGCATGCGAGTATTGAGGTGACCGCATGATAGACGAATGACAAACGGGTAGCTCTGGGATGATTTTCTAGCCAGCTGCTGCTCACAGTGTATATATACTTGTTCCATGTGTTGGATGGTGTGAGACGATCAAAACAACTTTGAACTTTGAACCTGTGTTTGTTATGCTCATGGTGTCTATGGGGCACTCCATCGATCTGAACTCTGAAGCATTGGAGGAAACCAAAGCAACATGGTAAAGTAGTGGAGTTCAAGACTTGGCAAAGGTGCAATAATGTTCTCGTGCATGCTTCATTCCAACTGATTGGTGCTCGTTTTTGTGTAGATATGTTTTATATGTACACTGTGCTCAGATCATGGACTTGGTACGGCCACCAGGATTACAGAAACCATCTCCTTGCTCATTTGAGTTCAGGACTTCGCACGGTGCTCAGAATGCTGTGAACTGCTCTGCGCTGTTAGAAGCCTACAATTGTCATTCCCCTCGTCTATGGTGTCGTCGCCAGCGTTCAGCACCACCCGGCAGTCCATGCGCGCCCTCTTCGCCTTCACTGTTCTCTACACTGTTTTATGCGCATCACGAGGACGCCATTTGCCCGCGATGTAGAGGCAGCTGGCAGCGTCTACCAGTCCATGAAGATATAGCTGTATATCCGTCTTACGAACACATCGATAAGGAATAGAGAGTGAAGGTGACGGTTTAGGTCAGAAACGGATAGGTCATAGTAAAGACTTTTTTTTTTTTTTGCGAAGGTGGTCATAGTAAAGACTTTGTTCCAGGGAGTCCTCCTTAGTGAAACTGGAGCACAGTGTACCCGATTTCTTTCAGCAAGGTCTCCAAACTGATCCTCTTGTCGACGTTGTCGCATTGCATCTCCAGTTCCTCGACATAAAGCACTGATGTCGATGGTAGCCAGAAATGTTGAAGAGCGTGATGAACGAAAGCGTGAACCATAAAAATAGCACATAGTGTGGCGATTCTGTATTGATCGAACATGACTCTGTTGGAAACATGAAAGCACCGCTACTGCATAGAGTGCATGTCTGAAGCAGATGCTTGCGGTCGCAGTCAAGTCAGATTTCCTCCATCGACTTCGTAGTGCAGTGCCATCCAAGATTAAGTGACAGATGGAGGCAGCTGCCGTACACTTACCGGGTACTCCACCGCGATGATCCTGTGCGTGACTCGTAGATCACACGACTTTTGCTTTAGCGGCAAAAACAGCGTGCCAATACTGAAGTGAACACACGATAAGCGACATGCTACACAAGCACGTCTTGGATGATTACCAGCAAAGGTTGCATGCTCACGAAGCATATATAATAGTTCCGTGCGCGTGATTGGATGCCAACTCTCTTAGAAAAACCCGTGTGAGCTTCAGGCATGCGTTTATCTTTATTACATCAATGGGTGGCACCCTGATTGAGCCCTGAAGTATTGGAGGAAACCAAAATACCATGGTAGGCATGTTGTGGAATTCAAATTCGGCAGAGGGGAAACATTCTCACATCCTTCTCCGTTCGAATTGTGTTTAACTGTTTTTGTGTAGATATGTTCCCCCTGCTCATTTGAATAAGCTCATGGACTTGATACGGCACCCGAAGCAAGCACGACGTGGTAAAATTGGTCCACATCAGCTGCCGGGACGTGGATTTTGAAGCAGGCCGGCGAGCTAAACAAGTCGATCATCAAGGCGGTGGATGCAGTCCGCAGTCACCGTGGATGCGCTGCAGCCTGAAGTTTTCTACTTTTGTTTGAGCGTGAAAACCAGCCCTACGGTGTATTTTGTGAGGAAAATGAGTTTGTGGATCTCTCTTTTTTTTATATGTATCAGAATTTCTGGAATTTCTGAGTTTACACACGGAGAAATTGGTACCGGGCCTTCCAAAATAAATAGGTACTGAACTACTGATTACGAATCGAATGCTATGAAACAGTTAATAAGCCAGAAAGAAATACGGTGGTCTGAATATTATCACGGCAAGCGTTCTGCGTAAACTTTGGCTCATCCGAAATAATTTCGTGTTTTGGAAACATAATTGGCAGGACATCGAGATAGTGCTGAACATAAGCAAACAATGGCAGTTGCTGTATACCAGAATTTTTCAGAGTACGGTAAACCAGAACGGGTGTGAAGCATCAAGGTAACAATAATGATTGTGGGTGCAATCCTACGTTGGGCGTGACTCTGTAGGAAACATGAAAGCACGGCATATAATACAACTGCATAGCGTATGTCTGAAGAAACAGACATTTGCAGTTGCCGTGAATCAAATATACTTTTTTTTTTATGCGAGTGAATCAAATATGTACTTGCTTACTTGTTCCGTAACCAAACTGCATTGGCATCAAACTGATGGAAGGCAACGTTCTTGCACCGAGAAGAAGGATTGGATGTGAAACCAAATGATCGAAACGAAATACCATATAATCTGTAGCAATTGAACTCCGAAGCCCAGATTCTGAGAAACGAAGTAGGCCCCGTTTGGAATGGAGGAATTCTTCCCAATTCCTATGGAAATTGAACTGTTTTATGTGAAATTCCTGTAAAATTCCTGTGAAATTCCTGCGTTCCAAACAAGGACGTAGTTTTTACTCGTAGATGCACTCAACAAACCAGAGCCTGCATTGCTGGTGCGTCTCATTGGCTCATTGCAGTCAACAAACCATGCTGCTTTGCTACGTTCTGGGCTCGCCTCCCTCACCCGCCATTCGAGACCAACACTAGCTGAAAGCGCTTTGGTGTTGTTCGCTTGTCGCGCCGCCGCCTAAGCAGAGTGGCGGGCAGCATTAGCCGTGGCGGCGAGCGCGACCAGGGCCACCACGTTCACGGTTCAATGCGAGGGGTTCTGCACGCCGTGATCCACATACAAAGTGTTCCGCAGCGAGAGTGGCGAAACCAAAGACAGAGCGACGATCGCCGGGAGCAGCTCGGTGGCGGCGATCAGGCGCACGGCGAAAGGAATGCCGTGGGCGTGGCGCGGGATCTCCACTCCGGCGTACGATCACCAAGGTAACCGAAAAGTACACCTGGAACCATTGAAGCTAGCCGAGCGTGAAAAATTCTTACAGTATACGACAAGGTCTGGGCACCGTCGACTCTGAGAGCGGCGGCGTTGGCGAGCAGAGCGACCGCGCCGGCGAACCACCGCGCGCCCTGGCCAGGGTGGTCGCTATTTCAAATAGCGTCCAGGGCTGGGGTCGCTAGATACGCTGGATCGGCACTTTGCGGCTACGATTTCACTTTACTAGGGGCACAGGAAGAGTTTTATGGGCCAAGAGAAGGCCCAATTAGCTTAGCGTTATTTTTGCAGTGGCCCGTTGAGGAAAGCCTTGACCTTGGTTCACTCTGACGAATTGAGCCCATGCGTTGTTAGCTGCTGTTGTCTTGAGCTGTCCCACGCCTTGAAGTTCCAGCGGCTGTAGTTTGAGCTGCTGAGGTCGACATGATTTTTTTGCGCGAATTCACATGATCTCACATTGAGGAGAAAGGAGTAGCTGTACTTCGCAAATTTTTCACCAGGCAAGCTACCTTCGGTCTTCTCTGTGTAGTGTGTACAGGCCCCGAACACCCATGTACATTGTGGGATCAGCATCTCCTTGTTTGTTCATTTTGTTGGCATGGCCTTCAAAGCCCATAGTTCTTGCCAAGAATTACTGAGCGCCAGTACTAAAAGAATTTGGTAATGACACGTCTAAGCTATACTCATACTCTTGCTTGTTCGTTTTGTCAGTTGGCTTTCAAAGCCCGTAGCTCAGCTAGTTAGGTTCATTGTAAGGAAATTGTTCATCCGGATTCTGATTTCTATACTTAGCACGGGTGTTGCATACAAAAGTAATTACTTTTTCAAGAGACGCCTTCTCGACAGGAGGCGCCTATGGTGACATCAGAAATTTTAAGATAAAACATACTCCCTCCGTTTTTAATTATATAACGCCGTTGACTTTTTCGTTGAACTTTAACCAACAATATAGATTCAAAAAATTACTTTTCGAATGTGAAATGAATATTATTGGATTCATTATCAAAAGCATTTTAAGGTTAACTTATACATTTAACTATTTACACAAATATTTTGAATAAGACGAACGGTCAAACGTGATGAAAAAAGTCAACGGCGTCATATAATTAAAAACGGAGGGAGTATTATATGACGCCGTTGACTTTTTTGTTTAACTTTGACCAACAATATAGATTTAAATAATTACTTTACCAATATGAAATGAATATCATTAGATCCATCATCAAAAACACTTTAAGATTAACTTATACAATTAGCTATTTACATAAATATTTTGAATAAGACGAACGGTAAAACGTAACGAAAAAAGTCAACGTCGTCATATATTAAAAAACGGAGGGAGTATGTTCACATTTTTGGATAAACATGTGCTCACGTCTTAGTCATGCATTTAATTTATCTTTAAGAGAAGATGCCTCTTGTTTAGAAGTGTGAACTGTACTGACCTGATCACTTGTTGAGCTCTATCTACCGTAGAATAAGCAAGCACGAACGTGCAGATACTTCTGAACCGCATTAGGAAAACGTGAGTTCATATGAAGTTTTGTACTCCAAACATATGTTCCCCTGCTGAGTCCACGGGGACCAGACGCCCTTGCCGGCACTCGACGGCGAGAGTGCCCGTGTCGCCCGACGCGGGCGCGGCAGCGTCACGAGCAAAAAGAGACCCGCCGGCGACCACGTCCACGCACGCCCCTCCACGCACGCCCCTCCTGGCTTCTCTCCAGTCCCAGCCGGTCCAGGCCCACGCGGCCCCGCGTCAGCCACCGACCAGGCCGGTGCATGCGTAGGAGTACACCGAAAAGCCGCGCAGACTTATCCGACGTGGCCGTGTCGCGACGCGCTGAGCTGTCGGCCCCGTCCGCCGTGGCACGGGCGAACCCCCTTCCCGCCTCCCGCCCGCTGCGTGCCGGAGCGTGCCGCGGCGCGCGAGCCTGTGCGCCCCACGCTCCTTTTCACCCGCATCACACCACGCACGGGCATCCACTAATCACATCCCTCCGATCTGCCACAAGACCAGGCACAGACCCCTTTCCGCCGCAGAAGATCCAAGAATTCCGTCCACGTAGGACGCCACGCGCTCAGGAGAGCCGTTCCGGGAAGCAACACAGGCGGTTCCGCGTCGGAATTCTCTTACTTGCCGGCTGCCCCAATCGGACGCCGTCCCCCAACCTATTTCTACGCGCACCACCCGTTCGTCGCCGGCGTAAACGCAACCGCGACTCATCCTCCTGCCGCTGCCACCGATCACTATCGAACTCACCGCCCGTCAGTTCGTCACTCCGGCGTCTCAGATCACCCGCGGACAGATGGCGGCGACGGCGGCCGCGCCTCCCGTGCGGGGGTACGCCCCGGCATCGTCGTCGTCGTCGTCCGTGGCGCTTTCGCAGGCGCGGAAGCCGGCGTCCTTCGTGACCGTGAGAAGCACGCGGCGGGCGGCGTCGGTGCGCCTGCGCGCGGCGGTTGCGGACGCGCCCGGCGCGATGGAGCTCCAGCGGCGGGAGGGGCCCTTGCTGGGGAGCGCGTTTGGTAGCGGAGTGGAGGAGGAGAACGATGTGGTGGAGAAGGTTGGCGAGGAGACGGTGGAGGGGTGGATGCGGGAGTCGATCGCGGAGATCGTGCGCAACATCGGGGAGGCGCCGTTCCTGGTGCACCTCTTCAGCAGCGACGACGGCGGGGAGGAGCGCGTGACGGTGCGGCGGGAGCCCGCGGCGCCGGAGAGCTGGCCGGACGTGCGCCGCAGGTGGGGGCCCGGCGGGCAGCGTCGGCCGGACGGAATCATCCTCGTGGAGCAGCTGGCAGCCGCGGCGGCGGACGGGGGCGCCTCCGAGGCGGCGCGGCAGGTGTGGGGGCTGGTGGTCCAGGCGCGCGGGATGGAGTGCGCGTCGTGCTACGTGCTCGACACCTGCCGTGTGCGCTCGTCGGCGGGGTTCTGCACGCACTTCTGCCTCGCCCGGGCGCAGTGCTTCGGCGACCCTGTCGAGCTCCAGCTCCGCAACGCATGGCTCAACCGCCTCTCCGGCCGCCGATAGCCGCCGTGGCCGCAGCTACTACTGATATGTGCAAATCGTATAGCCATTGATGATGATGATGCCCGTCGATCCAATGCGATGCCTCCGGTTTAGCTGGCAAGAACACCAGAGGGTGATTGGAATTTGGATGCTGGGATGACGAACAGACCGATCGAATCTCTTTGTTCAGTTCAGTTTATCCCTGAATTCATATTAACTGTACAGATTATTGATTGTAATTCTTGCTTGCCTATTCAATCAAGAAGCAATTGATCGAGGCAATGCATTGCCCGTTTGGTATTACAAAACTTCTAGCCCTTTTAGCTCTTGATCTGCTACGAGCACTTGCTTCACTTGCACGGCAAGTGGTTGCCATTGATAATTGGTCCCCTGACATATTCGTTATTTTTCCCTTTCTGTTCTTTTCTGACTTGTTGTAGGCGTGATTTGACAGAAAATAAATTAAATCGTTTTGACGGCGGTAATGATTTGGGGACGAGCTGGGGACATACATAATTAGGGCAGGTACGTGTTGTCTTATAGGTGGTCTCATTATTATAAGATAATTTATGAGACCATATATACAAAGGATAGTTATTTTAGTTGTCTTAAAGAAGTACCATACTTCCTTTATTTGTGGATGAAAAAAGGAATATTTATGAGTTGTATGGCAACTACAACTCCTACAATGGTGTGAAAGCCGTCTTCTACTCCTAAATTTTAGCGTATGAGGTGGTTGCCTCGCGAAACAACCACCTCTTTCTCTCACCTCCCTCTCTCTCTTCCATATCATCAAAAATTCTATAAAGCAACGCATGAGACGGGCTATGAGATTGTTTCTGTGTAACGTTGTACCTGCCCTTAACGCCACGATGGGTTATCATACTAGTCGGCCCCATTATTCTTGGCAAGATCTTTTTTCTGGCTCCAGAGTTTGCAGCAAGTGGTCTCCTCTTTTCTTTGGCCCATGAAACACATGCGCGATCCAATGCGGCATGAGCACCATCTAAACATTTTGGCATTGTTTTTTCTTACTCGCTTATGTTTGATACTGAAGAAGTCAATTTAGAAATCAAAATAGTACTAGTTCTGTAGCGATATATCTGTATTACGTTTGATTAAGTACATTAGCGAAGTTAGCATGTGAAGCTCACAGGTTGCTCTGAACTGGAAACTTGAGAATCCAGAATTGAGAAGGCGTTTGCTCAAGCAGTTGACACTGGAGTCTCCGGAAAAGGCAGGCTGAAGAAAGCCGGAACAAACTGAATTTTCTGGAACTTTTTTTCTGACTATACGAACAAATAAATTTGGAAAACAATTAGACCATGGATACGACCGATGAACTTTGATTAGTATAGCAAGTCAGAACTAGTCAACAAACGCATGAACCCTGAAACGATCCACACAGGCGAGAAAACTGACCCAACGGCCATGTCGCAACGGCCATGTCTCCTCCTTTTTTGACTTGCTATTATCTTGCGTGATTTTGACAGCATTATCGAAGTAACTAAGTAGTAAATCGTTTTGACGACAGGGAAGGACAATGATTTTTGGACAGGATAATCAATGGGTTACAGTGTATACTTGTCGGCCCATCAGTCTGAGAGATCTTTTGCTGGATGTGGCGGTTTTCAGCAGGCGACCTGTTTTCGTGTTACCTATCAGCTTCCTTCATCCAACATAAGTGCGGCTCACTTCAGCAATCGGCATGGGCATGACCCCATCAAAGCATGCGTCTTTAGAGAAGCAGTCGAGCAATCGGTTTGGAAAGCAAACCAGTTTTGGTCTTCTGAACAAGTGCACCTACGAAGTTGCCTTGCAAAATCATGTTGCTCACCTGCTCTGTACTGAAGACTAGGCGCGTAAATATTTTGCAGCTTCTTCAGGCGTCAGCTAAGACCATGAGTAATTTAACTTGAAAAGCAATTAGACCACGGGCATGACCAAGGTTAGACAGAAGAGACCAGGTCAGCAAGCGCCTGAACTATTCAACTTGAGGATTAGCCAAAGCAAAGACCGACAGGTAGACGCAGCTGGCCTGCCTTCGACGACCACGATCTACACAGGGCGACGAAACTGCGGCGAAGGCCATGTCAATTCTAACCTTCTACCCATCCAGTTAAGATTCACAACATTAAGCGCAAACACCTGCACACATTAACGCGGCCTCATAAGCTATCACCAAATGCACAACAGAAGGAAAAAACCCACAACAGAAGGCACCGCGAAATGCGCAACAGCAGGTACAAATGAACATCTTTCGAAGACAGCACACGGTGACGCACTTTATTTCAGGTGTTTCCACCGTATCAGATGTTTTATGCGCCCAGCACCAGGCGCAATGCCGCACGCCGAGACAATATACACACATCGAACATGAGAGGGGAAAAAAAAACCTTGCGCAATTCAACATCACTGTCCATAAAACACAGCCTATTTCGTCATCATCATCACCATTGTCCAGGGTGTGTTATTGGAATACAAAGGGCCACATTGCTGCGAGCACCGCTGCAGGCTCCTAGTAACCCCCCTGGATGTAGGCGTTGAGCCGGTTCAGCTCCTCCCTGTGCTCGGAGACCACAGTCTGGACGACATCTCCAATGGAGACCATCCCCACCATCCCTGTGCCATCAACCACCGGGATGTGTCTGATACGTTTTTCTGCATACACATCATCCCCAAAGAAAATGGTCAACTTCAGCGCTTTCAAGAATTCAAGTGTTGCAAGTATAAGAACCAGAGAGACGGAATGGGTTACCTGTCATCAGCTGCATTGCTTGCAGAACTCTGGTATCAGGTTTCACCGTGATCAGCTTGTTCTGTCAACGTTATTGTTCATCAACTAAGCTTCTCATCCAAAAACATGATTCTAGGAATCGTGCAAAATAGATAAGGAGCAAAAGAATACCTCTTCAGTCATGATGTCACCAACTTTAGTTGACTTGGATGATCGTCCCTGCACTATGATTTTTCGGAGATAATCTGAAAAGTCAGGTATCAGGTGTTAGCCACATACAGTACAGTGCTGTTCTAGTGCAATCTTGCTTGCATGCATGCCATTTTTCATGCTCCATTTCTGAATGTAAGTTTGTAAATGTCGGTTCT
Organism: Eragrostis nindensis; assembly: GCA_012490785.1. Classification (NCBI taxonomy): domain Eukaryota; kingdom Viridiplantae; phylum Streptophyta; class Magnoliopsida; order Poales; family Poaceae; genus Eragrostis; species Eragrostis nindensis. The sequence goes on from JAAXCT010001259.1 coordinate 144,656, forward strand.
AAGCTAAGAAAGGCGTCTCTGTAAATAATAATTGATTGCACACTTAGCTGGTGCGATCTGGTTAATGCATAATGATACAATGCCGGTGAATTAGTACCCTAGGACATCACATAATGATTGGGGGGGGGGGGGGGGGGTGGAATTCTCCTGCTTCGAGTTGGGCAACTTAAACATAATCTGTAAGAGATTTTACACTGCTTGTAATGTCCAGGCAGGTTAGAGGCACATCAACCAATTGTTTGAAGTATCCACATTAGTTTTACCCTGAGCTCTTCAAACTCATCAAACAAACAAACTTGTCTAATTTTTGTTAGGTAAAACAAGTATCTCTCTAACATCTCACACAAGGAAACAAGTGGAGTAGATGGCTTTGCCACAAGGGACATTTTAAGAAAATGTGCATCATGGATATGACTAAAATTTTTGTCAGATGCGTGTCAATTGCTTTTAAAAAAGCCAGTATAGTAGTATATGATTCTATACCATTCCATCAGTCAAAGCTTGAAAAGGTCAACAAGAACACGAAGTAGTTCATTACCTCTCTCAGTAACAATGCCAGCGATTGATTTATCTTGTCCAGGTTTAAGGACCACCAAAGCTCCCACATTGTGTTGTGTCATCTGGAAAAAGGGTCTTTCATTAGAAGGATAACATTGCCAACATAGAACTAAATGACCATTCTGTCAAAAAAAGAAAAGAAAAGAAACTACTAGGACCATCAAAAAACACATACCGATTTGACAGCATCATAGACGCTGTCCTCTGTGGTGCACCAGAGCCAAGACCCATCAGCACTCTTCCCTTTGGACTTCAAAACATCTGCAACGGTGGCAGTTTCAAATCCACCCTCTTCTAGGCTAGCAGATGAAACTGACATGAAGCGTGAAAATGCAGCAGGTTGCATAGCTGATCTTGGAGCACTGATGTGCCGCAGAACAGCGGATTTAAGCACATTGCCATGTGATCCGATGGCTTGCATTGCTCGTTGCATTTTCTCTGTGTCAAATAATACAATAAAAGAAAAAATTCAATTTACTTTGAATAATGAAGAGATTTAAGATTCTTCAGTATCAAATTATTTTTTTTGTTGCCTTAAAGAGGTCAAAGATTGAAGAGTACACCATACACATATCTGGGATACAAGATGAACAGCATAGATTCAGCAGCCACCCAAAGATTTCAGTCCCAAAAATAACTAATTACTAAAGAATACCTCGAGTTGGTTTTCAAGAAAATATGCTTTTGTACAAAAGGAATACAATATTTACGAAAGCTTGAAACGAGCAAAAAAACATTGAAATATAAGCAAATATGGGTGGGCGGGCATGGTGCTCCTCACGGCTACCTAATACACGACATATCTATTTTTCCTTTTTGACGAAAATAATACACATTTATCGCAGTTGCATATTAAAGGAAGCAGAAATGGAGAGATGCTAACATGGCATTCAAACTTAAAAGAGGCTTTTATCAACATCCATCATCAAGGAGCAAAGAGGACAGTATGATAGTTGCTCTTAAGTTCACTGATCAACTCGTGTCAAGTATGATAGTTATTTTCCAGAACTAGGGTATTCGGTAGCAAAGAACAAAGCCCAGGGTAACAATGGAAGACTATTCAATATGAACAATAAGGTAAGGTTGGAGGATGTTGCCACATAAAGTGAAGGGAAAATTCATAACCATTCGACGGTTGCAAAAGAGAACAGGAAAAGAAGCAACAAGAATGATTGGATAAGTGTAGGCATTTCAGCAATAATGTAGTCCTTGTGCTATTCCACATAATAAACAAACGAATCCTATCTCAATCCCACTGGGGACACGACACCAAATGGGAGCTATTTTTCAAAGCTGTGCTGCAAATGATAAGGACGCCCAACTAGTAATTTTGTACTCTGACCAATAAAAGATGGTGGAAGCAGAAAGCAATAATTGTTTAATCACTACTAGTAAATTACATAACCAAACGCTCCAACTTGCTAAAGAAGTGGTAATATGCTGTATTCTACCTATAAATCAGCATCCAAGTTGACATCTTCCTTTATCCACTACCAGTATATCAGCCTATTCGATGTAAGGTCGCGACAGTAACATCTTCAGACACTCTTGACAGGCCCGTATTGATTGTTATTGTCCAGCCCACGAACAGAATAAAAGCATTTATTCATGTCCAATATGTCGCAATCAAACAAATAAGGAATATCACCAACTCAGAGAATCCAAACTATTGCCGTCTGCACTAAGGACACTAAACTCCGCTCATTCACTCGTCTGCCCATGACATCCGATTCAGTTTTATCAGATCGCCTCTGATGCGATGCGAGATGAAGGAACAAACGAATCATAAACTGAAAACTAGGTTTCGCTGGCCTGTTACTGTTGGTGGCAAAAGTTTGGAACCAAACAGAGTTTTCCTAATAACTTCAATAGCTGAAAGGAAGGTTTATCACACCCTCACGAGCAAAGTACTCAAATCTGAGCCCAAGGCAAGGGGCTCACTCGTGCACCACTCTCAGGGACCGTAAGAACAAACACAATCTTTGTCTAGCGCAAGAAATAGAAAAACAATATGTACATCCACCGATCCACGCACATCAGCGGAGAGCAAAGGTAAAGGATTTCATAAGCTGCCTCATGGCCCTCATCCAGTACCAGTACCCAGAAACAAAAAAAGGGAAGTGAAGAGAGAAGTAACAGATCGATCACTGGACAGCCAGAGAAATGGATCAGAGCACGCTCTTGGCTTTACTTGGTTTGTTCTTTTGGGTTGATTATAGTGTTTCTTCTATTTTATTACTTGCCTAAAACCCCTTGCTGCTAGTACCTCTAGCAGTTGCAGTTCACGTTCATTTCGACACAAAGGGAAACAGATCAGATCGTGCATAAATCAAGAGAAAGATCACCGCGTCCGTACAGGTACCTTCACCCAACTAGGCCTACACCCAACCCCCTTTGCTCGAACGCAAAGCAACCCTTAAACACCACACAGCAGAGCACACAACAGCATCGCATCTCTTGATCTCTAGACCATGGTCCAAGAGTGAACCACTGCCGATCCACGCATAAAGTAGGGAGTTGGAGGAGGAGGGGGGGGGGGGGGGGGGGCGGCTTTACCTGCGCCGCGAGCGCGAGAGCCGGAGCTCCGTCAGGAAGGACGGACGGACGGACGAGTTGAGGAGAGGAGTGGAGTGGGCGTTGGGGAGGAAGATGAGGACACTTGTTACGCTCCGAGGCGACTGAGGTGGTGCCCTCGGAGCGCTCCTAATAAAGCGACGTCTCTGCGCGGTGCGGGTCGGGGGTGGTGAAGTCATGTGCCGCCGGTCTTATCCACACGGGCCTGTCTGCTCTTTTTTTTTTTTTCTTTCGTTTCTTTCTCGGTGCGAGGTGGAGGAGGGGAGATGAATGCGTACGCGAGCCTGATGGCACGTTGGCACGGTTTCTGGCATTTTAGTAAATGGACTCTGGCGCCGCGAAGAGGCCAAAAATGGCTGTTGGATCTCGCGTTGGGTGTCTTGTTACTCTCGGTTTGTTCGGAAACGGATGGCCTTTTCCCTTTTTTTCCCCCTTAATTCTTGCAAGGCTCATGCGAAAAGTTCATGTACTATTCCATACTCGCATTTCAACACGTCCATCAACCGATGGTACGGATTGCTGAAGCGCCAGAATTATAGCTGAAGCAAAGCAACGTAACGGCCGGCGAGAACGGCGAGAAGGTGGCGAGCGCCGAGACTCGAGTGCTCGACCGGGTCGCCGTCGCGGCCACGGGCGCACGTAAACAAAGGACCGGGCATCCGTCGCCGTCCCGAAGCCTCGTCGCGCGCGGCCGGGCGCAGGAGCGTGACCCTGACGCCGACGTTTTAACCGGGCCCTGATCGATCTATCCGCCCTGGACGAACTGTTTGTCTGTCGCTGATGCTGTTGTTGGTTGGTGGCTGGTGCCGGAAATATCTGTGGCCACCGGCGGCCGCGTGGATTGGGTGGGCCGGGACCCTCACAGATGATGATGATGATGCATGGATTCCGTGGGATTCCCTGTGCACCCTGCTCGCGGCTCTCGAGGCTCCCCACCTCGCTACGCCCCGCTACTGTTCGTAGACGGGTGACACGTTCCCGACATGGACGTTTCGCACCCAACGGAACATGGCGTGGCGACGCGCGGGCGCGGCATGATCCGGGGACGGGACCGGCCTAGGCGGGGCGGCGAGCCCGCGCGGCGGAACTGCGGAGGCACCGGGCACGGCACGGGCTGGAGCGCTTGGGAGCTGGCCGCGCGCAAAACGGTGGGCGCCAACCTTACGTACGGTTCGGGGCGGTGGCACGGCCGCCGACCGTGGCCGCGCGGCCTGCGCCGTCCCACACGGGCATCGACGGGGGCGCGAATCTTTTAAGTGGAGGTGGAGTCCTTGTTATTATTGTTATTAACTGGACTCTGAAACCGCACATGGTTATGTACGCAATTGAGGTTAGCGTGTGCCCCCTGCCGCACACAGCAAAAGCTCCGAGTTTGGAAAAATAATCACGGTCGTACAAAATCAAACGTTTCAAGTACATATTTTCGGTGGGGAAAAACAAAGTTGGCGCAAAAAATCAAAATGCTTTGTCAGCCCGATGCCCACAGAATGAGGCGCTGCCACCAAAGTATAAAGCCAACAGCAAACGGAGCACACAGAAACGAGACCACATCGTCGTCAGATGCGGGCAATCAGCGCGTCAGTGGATAACGACCTTTTTGGCGAGGGTATAAGCACTTTGGTAGTCACGCAGGACCTGCACCTGAGTTTCAGTGGCTAGAACGGATGCAGTCCGTCATGTCGTGTTCCCGTGGTTCATCATCTTTATCATTTCTATCACCTACAAACTGCAGTTTTGTTTCCTGGCACACGTTACTTGGGATCCAAAGAGAGGAAAAATAATATCTGTCCCACAATCATCACGTTCCTAGACACTGTCCTATCATTTTTAAGATTAAGAAGACATAACGTCATCGAGTAAAAATATCGGTGCACTTACTCTTAATGCACTGTATCGCACATTGCTCCTGGAAAATTTGAATATAAAGACAATGCTATCAACCATGAACTGACATATAATTATTGCACCTAAAGTGCTAAAACACCAGGTTACTACAAGAGAGAATCATGCAATCTGATTGCAAAACCATCTGAATGCAACATGTGTATGCCTTTCCATTTTCTAGCACCTTTAGTTACAATTGCATCTCTGCCATGACTCTGCAAAACTTGCAAATTGCAACATAGTCATCACCAAAAAACACAACTGGCGACACATTTTTACTCAAAACATTTACTGTTACAATAACAACAGAGAGGATAATCATAAGACTGGGGGTCTTTAACTATTAAAATGCCAGAATACAAGGACGCATCATCTTCTATAAAGTCTGGGTCGCCTTCTGGTACCGAGAGAGGCTCCACTCTCCAAGTATGTTCTTTTCTCGTCTTCATCTTCACTAGATTCATCAGATCTCCACCTTGACCCACCTTTACCAGCTGCAGCTTCGTTAGCTGAAGGTTTCTTGGCAAAGCTGCAGAGAATAGAATCAATGTTAACTCTTTCTAATCATTTCATTTATCCACCATATTGTAACGATTTACCCATTGTCACTCAAGTTTAAGGAAAACTACCAGCAAAGTGCAAAAGGTGCCACCAAGGAAATCAGTACCTGCTGGGGCCATCCAATAATACTACTGCTAAAATTTAATTCTATCTTGAGCTGAGTTAGGACACCTAGAGACATCCATCAATTCAGGCCAGGTTTCATAATATGTTTTCACTGTAAATATAGTTGTTCTCAGAAGCATATTCAGCTTCTTTGCATTTGGGTAGCTAACCAGAGGGAAACTCACCCTCGTGACCATCTCAGCGCTGTAGTAAAAAAAGGGTAATATCGGCCAATTACCACTTGTGAGGTTCAGAATTTATTCATAGAAACCCCCCAGACCAGTATCAGTTACTCAAAGTGAATGTTTTTTTTTTTTGGGACATCGAAGTACAATCAAGAACCACCATAAAACATATTGCCCCAGACCACAATACAACAACAACATAGCCTTTTGCCCCAAGCAAGTTGGGTAGGCTACACAGACAACAATACAGAATCATGATTACCTGAAGATGTTCTCCGTAGTTGGCACTTTAGTTTTATGGATGTGATCTTGTAAACCAGCATTTCCAAATACCTTAGAGACGCCATTTTGACCAACACTGGTTCCACTTAAGATGAAAGGCTTCTCAGCACGTGAACCAAATAGAAACTCTCCTTTTCCAACAGATTCTTTTCCTTGAAAAGGAGTGTTTCTGTTAACCTCAGTCTTCATCAAACTTGTTTGGTACTCTTTCATTGGTGTATCACCAGAACTCAAATTGAAATACATAGGAAGTGACTTATGATCAGGTTTGATTCCTTTTATAAAACTTGACTCTCCTTTTGTAGAACTGATTTCTTTAGTTCCCCTTAAAAATGGGCTATCACCATTCTGGCCCACAGAGGGGAATATACCCCCTGCAGTCGATCTTGTATTGGATGCAGGTGTCCCCTGGGAGACTGCCCTGGATTGTAGAAGAGATGGAATCTTTCGGCCAAACTCCAAGCGACTGCTTCTAATCAGGCCACCAGAATCAGTCAATGCATTGATATTTTTCGAGTGGAAGTTTGACTTGTTTTGAAGAGCAGGGGTGAAAGATGAGCTCAACTCGATGGCAGAATTTTGTGGTTTAACCACAGTACTAACTGGAGAAGATATTTGTGAAGTCCGAGCAAATTGACTTTGTTCTCCACTGTTGATGGCTTTTACAGTCTCCTTCTGGACCTCCGGAAGCATATCAAGGCATTTAGCCTGTATGACAAATAAAAGAATTTAATGCATTGCACAGATATCCCAAGCGATTTATTGTGCTGAAGAAAACAGACTGGTTCCCATAGCCCATAAAGAGAGCATGCAGCTTATAACTGATAGTTAATATACAAGGACAGCTCTCGAAGGTAAAAAAAGGGTGGGACATGAAACCAAAAAGAATGTTGACATACAAAACTGACAATGGTTAATGGATACATTATTCCAAAGAAAGATGGAGAATCTATAAGAATAACTAGTAATGAGCCCAGTTGCGGCCAAGAAATGAACCCTCACAGGGAACTTAGAACTAAAAACAGTGTCATAAGATTAAAATTTCAGATAGTGCTATCCTAGTTTCTCAACTATATTTTTGTGCACGGTACGAGCAAACTACCTCTCTTTCCACAAAGACACTCAGCTAAGTTCACTTATGTGGCTGGAAAGAAGCAGGTAAATAGGACATGTATTCCAGTGTACCAGCAGAAGTCACTGTATTACGGTAACTATGTCTAATGGGGTTATATTTGGAACTCTGCTGCGATGTCTTTATAAAAGCATACGGGGTATAACGTTCACCGTTAAGATCATTCGCTTTAACATCTCAGCAGCAAAATTGTATATCTAACAGGTCTTATTTGTTTAACAACCAAATATTCTTATTTTAAAAAAAGAGAAAAGTTTTCAAAACCTCTATAATGTCGAGTGTCAACCTACTCTGATTATGTTAACCTACTCTGATTATGTTATGAAGACAACAAATTGCAGTCATTACACAGACCCCAAAAAAGTTCATAATGAAGCATCAGTATGAAATAATAGTACTTACAACCAAGTGTTCCCTCCATTGAGCAATTGTTCTGATTTTTGATGCAATCTCTTCAGTAGCAGTCTCCAATTTCCTTTGCTCAATTCTCTGAAGACTACGATCAACTTCATATGCCTCCAAGTACCTATAACGCTAAGAGAACATGCAAACAAAATAAAAATTGTAAGCTATTTAATGTTCCAGCATGTTTCCTTAGGGAAAACGAAGGCAGCCCATACAGGAAAGATTGAGATGATCATTTTCTTTAGAGCTCTATAAATGTAGATTTCTTTAAAATTTAAGTACAGAATGGAAAGACCTCCATCAGGAAGCACAATAACAAATTACAGAAACTTGCATGAGGTAGGAAAGAGTAATGCACAGAGATATATCGAAGGAATTCCTCTTCATTATGTTTTCTAATAGCACCATAAGACATCACTAGTGAAGTTTTTACTCGGTCTACTGTATTTTCAATATGCATGGTATTTCGATATATATAAAATACAAAATAGTAAGCATCAGGTGTCTGTCCGCACGCATGAAAAGCAAATATACCTACTGCTTTGAATACTAAAAGTTATATTTACAACAATGTCTGAAAAATGTGTATGCCCCAATAAAAAAAGTTAACCAGTATGTATATGAGAATTGACCCAAATGAGCAAAACAATTCCACATCCAAGAGTTGCATTCATAATTTTATTTTTAACAACTGTTAATCTTGTGTTCATGATGAGAAAAAAGTAAGAATATAGAATAATTACCCGAAGGTAGAAAACAACAAGCAGACTACCATATGGCTCAGACGGCATCTCACGAGCACAATCAAAGAGTGACTTGTGGAGATGTTTCTCTTCCTCAGAGTCCCAAGGCAATTCAATCATTTTATCAACATAATTCCTCTCAATGCAGATATTACAAAACTCAGTCATCATGACCTCAACATGATAAATCCAAGATCTTTTGACTGCATCCTCAATGTGTGACGTATCTGCTGATCTTTGCTCTTTTACCCTAGAGCAGTAGCTCCTATGATACATAAATGCTTCTGTTAGATGGCCATATTCAATTCTTACCCGGACTGCAGTTACTGCCTCACTAAGAGATGCCATGCTATCGTTTTCAAAAGTTGCTGCAGCAGAGAAATGATCACGCCATGTGCACTTTAGCACAACCAGTGCCATATCAGGTCTGTGACGTTCCAGAAGAACTCGTGTTATCTTTGGATGAGTTTCCTTGCTACAGATCTTGGGAAGGAGAGAACATGCCTCCTGTGTAGAAAGTTTTGGTGCATCATAAATAGATGTAACACAACCAACACAAGATCACGGAAAAGTTAAAGTAAAATAAGACTCAAGCTCTGGAGTTGATGATACCATGAATATAGGGGGGAAATGACTCATGTAGGTTTTGGAAACAAAACACACACAAAAAATATAATACAAATGCATTCAGGAAAGTCCAGGCAGTAGTTGAAAGAACTGTTTTAAAACAAGTTACACAATATACCCACTAAGAACCATGAAAACAATATTACCGTAACACTGTTAAATACATTGACGTTCCAAATAGTAATTATTCTTGTTCCGTTAGTTTACTTTAAATTTGAAGTCTTCTAAGTTAGTTATGTCTTTCAAGGGGTATCACCATCCCCCGCACCTCTTATTGGTGGAAGTGCGATTGGCTTTCTTATCCGTAAGTAAGATGCATTGGCTTCCTGCTTGACCTGAACCGAAGCAAGTCCTTTTATTTAATGATTGGCTCTCATAGCGCTTAGTGTAGTAAGGGCCATCTGCTTTTGCTATCATTCTAAGCCTTCGAGCCTACGCCTGCTTTATGCGAGCAAAGAGGCTGCGCATTACGTTACTAAGGCCATCGGTCTTATGGAAAGAGAAGGCATATAATCGATCCTTTGACCGGCTTCGGTCGAGCAATCGAAACATTTCTTTTCTTTAATGGCAACTGCCTACATAACTTGTCTTCCTCTTTTCAAGGAGGACCGAAACATTTCTTTAATGGCAACTGCCTACATAGCGCTTAGTGTAGTAACACTTGCAACTTGAAAGCGTATTGCATAGAATATTCATCTAGTCTGATGTTTGGTAATGGAAGTCAACTACATTGATCAAAGGATTAAGAGTTCAAAAGTGGGCACCACATCGTAACAGTGCCCAAATGGCATAGTAACAGATACCTAGATGGCGATGGGTTGCTAAAGCGGCACTGTGTGAGCTGTACTACGTTAAGCAATTGTCCTCACCCGACCCCTGACCTCTTTTGTGTGCACGGCACACACACACATGCCCCGGTGTATGGGTGGGGATGGGAGACTAATCCCACTAAGCAATATGATAGGGGGAATGTAACAGCGTATCTTTAGTTGTGCCCTTGCGCTTTTCAACTATACATATTGATCCGATTATAGAGACATGCCTAATAAATCTATTTGCTTAAGCTATGCTAAATACTAAAAAGCTCAATCGTTCCACGTAGTGCTTCTTTTAGAAAAAAAAATGGAGCTGCATCAATACTAGTAATCTATAAAATATAAATACCTCATGAAAGAGGACACATAACCTTATAAACATAATTTGAACAGTTTGAGGAAAAAAAATCAGAAATGCAGATAATTCTTAAAGTGCTAGGTTATATGTTTATAAGTCCACAAGTGATGAAAAAGAAAGCTGGGAGCGACTATGTGATTCACAGCAATTAGAGTTTTGAACGATACGTATGTCCATATGAAATGTGTCAAGCATAAAACAGGCAAGTAGGGGTTACCTCCAAAGCTTGTGAAGAATGATCATCTAGAAGACAAAATACAAGGCATTCAAACACTGTTCTGCTAGAAATGCCAAAGGTAGCAGCAAAATCATCTACCAGATACTTCCATTCTGAATCTGGCCTGGTCCAATGCCGATCAAATAGATAATACAAAAACTGAAAAATGTCAAGGAAATTGAAAGGTAATAACATTCTTGTGAGAAACAATGCACAGTTTCTAATAAGATAACAAAGCTGAAGGATACAATTGCTTGCTTTGCAATCACCATGTCCGATGCTCCGTGTAGAAAGAGTATGTCAACTGCCTCGCGCAAGTTTCTAAATGGGTATCTATTGATACTAAACTGATCAGTTGCAATGATCGAAGAGAACGTAGAGGATGAGGGTTCATTCTGCAAGCATGTAATTGCCACTTCTTCCTCATTATCCCTATAACTTTGCTCAATCCCTAGGTTTTGTAGTGCCTGCTCAATGAATAGTGTACAGCGATTGGTTTCATTGAAACCTGCCGCTTCATCAGCAATTTCAGGCCATTGTCTTGTATTTGCAGATTTCTTTCTTTCGATCACATCGGAGCTCCACGATGCAAAATCAGTGTACCGTGAGGAAATATGCTCAAGAAATCTATGCCTGATGCACCAAATCATTGCCTCCAAATGCTGTAGAAAACAACTCCAATGAGTATTTAGCCGAGAATAACTCCGATTGTTAAAATCAAGAACTCTAAAATCAATGTATGATTATTTATCCTTTAACGTGAATAGATACAGACTATGTAAGATTAAATTTTCTTGAGATGCACATGTACGTAGTGCAGGACTCTGATATGTGGAAAGAGGAATGAACACACATAGACCCTCATCTATATAGAGGAACACTACATTGAAGATTACGTAGAGTAAAATAAAGCTAACAATTCAACTAGACTGTGGATAGAACTTGTTAAAATCTCGTATTCCATAATGCGATTGCGTTCAAAAAGATCAAGAGTGTAAGAAAGCACATGGCTTCATAACAAGGTAAGTGCTTTAGAACATACTAATTACTAACATGGACTCAACCAATCTATACCAGCCAAGTTAATAATTGGATGAAGTAAGATAAAACGGTTGTTTCTCTAATGAGTGGCTCTGTGCATTCCATATTTCTTTCCATTAATCTTAAGTATCCCATGCATTTTGAAATAAAGTTCCAAAATATTCGTTTCTTGGTGGACTCATCTGTAGCAATTTCAGTATGCATGGACAATACAATACGTAGGCTATTCATTATTAATTTGCTAGCCAGTGACCAGAAATCCCTAGCAGCAGTGGAGTTAAGAAACAATACCTGTTTTGCCTTCAATGTGTTCTCAAAGAGCTCATGCAGGTCATTAACATGAGACGAAACTGCTTCGGTGAAAGAAGAGATCATGGCTTCAAGCACACTGGAAATTCCTGCCAACTGCACTGCAAACTTTTGCAGTTGGGGCGACTTAGATTCCATCACTTCTAATCCAGATCTATCTAGACCATTGTTAAGGTTTTACTTAACAGATTTAACAGTACTTCACCCTCAATATGGATGGCTACACATGTATGAAAGGCGAGACACTAATAAAAAGATAGTATGGAACTGGATATAAAACTAATCAAAAATTGTTGGATACAAATCACGCCCATCTCAGAAATGAGTGCACCGACAGCCCTCTTGCACCAGTCCTTAATGACCACCTCATCCAAAAGAAATGCTAGAAGAGGATCACTTGACACAGCATTCTCATCCAAACAAACATCAGTGATATCTGATTCAAATGTTAAGGAAACAGTAAAAAGGAGGTTGTGCTATATCGAAAAGCAAAAGCATATTCCTGAAGAGGATACATTGACACATCAAGGAAGACAGATTGTTCTGGAGCGCAACATCAAACAGGGAATGAAGTCGTTGCACATCCATGTTAACAGGATTGACATGGTCTTCCTTTTCCTGAAACCTTTCATCATGCTGCTTAGATATGAGGCCTGCTTCCAGGCACTTGTAGTAAAGGCGTAGCCGGACCCTATTCCCATTGTCCGGAATTGGAGTTCTGCAAATTGGGCAGACATCACACCTCTGGCTGCATTCAGCACATAAAGAGGCATGTCCACATGAGTTGAGAACATGGTGCACATAGCGGCCACAGCTACTCAAGTCTCTAGTTGCACGGCAGTGCTCGATCCTGGCCTCCTTGCATAGCTCAATGAGATCAATGGATGCCAGTTGCTCCAAAGCATTCTGCCAACACAAAATTTTAGTCCATACTTTAACTTATAAAGCCACTTAAAAGACAAATATACACACTACAAAAATAGAGCTGAATTTGATTCTCTTTGCTACTTTGTCTAACTGCCTCTGTGCAAGTTACATTAGTCATGACCATCATGATAAATACAAAAGGGCAAAAATGAAATGATACAGCCACATGTGCAGAAAACGGGTGGAGCGTGTACCACACAACAGGGTCAGACTTTAGCGTTGGGCATGGGTGTTCAGCTGAACACCCCTATCCTTCTAGCAAAATTTGGATTTGATAGAGCGCATAGAAGGAAAAATAGATATCTATCTACCAGAAAAAATACATCCAAGCAAGTTAGGGTTCCTTACCATCGAAAGAAAACAGTTACTCCAGTCCAATCGAAGGGCCGGCAGGGGATGTGCGACTGGCCGCCTGCTGTTCCTCGGCTGGAACAGCGAAGCTTGGCGGCTGCGGCTCTTCTCCGGTGGTTCGTAGAGCGAATCCAGTGGGACCTTGGGGCGGTGCGGGCGGCGTTAATCGACGGAGACTTGAGTCAGGCTAGTGCGGGTTCCGCCGGTTTTGGGGACGACGTGGGGAGGCCCGAAGCGGGAATGAAAAGCGCAGCTCAGGGGAACGGGAGGAGGATGCCGCCGAAAAGGCCGGCGAGCCGGCGGCGGCGGCGAGGTCGGCGCGGAGAGAGAGAAACCCTATTGCAGTGTCCGAAGTGAGTAGGCGCTCCGCGAAAACTCAAACGGTGCTGCCATGTGGGCTGTTCCCAGGCTTGGCCGCCTGGACCTCGAGGAGGGGTAGTTTAGGAAACAGGTAATACCATCTTTTACGTTAGTATCTCCCAAAGCACACACTCAAACAATCACGTAATAGCAGGTAGCATAATAACACACTGGTATCAATCCTCTTTGGGAATGGCTACAGGAGATTTTACTTCAGCCATTCTCAAATTATTGCTTCGAAATGCCCCCACTGCAGATTAGACAGAGTCGAGCCAGCTTTGAACACAAGGCCGACCGAGGAAGCAGCTGCTAAGGATGAGCTCTACCAGCCTCCAACACAACCAAATCACACACGAAGCTTGATAAAAAAAATCATACACGAAGCCAGCAAACTCAGATGGGAGGGAAAGGAAAGAGGAGCATGGCACGAAAGGAAAACAAACACAATGTCTCTAGCTGGAGGTGCCATGCTGGACGCCTAATGACTAGGCAGTTCACTGAAAAAGCCACATTTACCATGAAATTCTACAGAATACGGTTACATCATCATCGGGCACCTGAAAATACTAGAAAATCATGCAATCAAATCCGTAATGCACAAACGCACCAATGTACTGTTACATGTAAAAGGACTTGCGGCACTTGTGATCCAAAAAATCACTACACAGTTGCTTGATCACTCTGTAGCTGCTTCCTGAGGTCATTGTTCCTCAGATAATTTTCATCAATAGGGGCGATTTATTACAAGAAATACAAATTAAGTGTTTCAAATGCATCCAGATTGTATCGCTTTTCCATGACACTATTCGTCCTGCTTCCCGCTTGTGGCGGCACAGTTAGTAGCAAAGTTGCTGAGGCCCAACTTAAATATGTTGAGATTCACTCCATTCTCTACTAGAACACTTGTCACTCCCATTTTTGACACCTGCAACAAGAGACAAATAAATTAGTTATTACTGTATCTTCAAGACATGCATGTCATAAAAATCACTTGTATCTGCACATATATACAGCTTAGATGGATACTTATGCGAGTCTTATTACCAACCAAGCTAAAATATGATCGCACCTACACCGCTATGCCCTAATACCCTATGGTCGAGCGCTGTGTTTGTTGGCAGCCTGCAAAGCCTTTTTTGGTTGTGGAGCAGCTAGATGACCATTTGAAGTATGCAACGTCTGAAACAGCTGTGAACTAAACAATTGCTTGTTTATTTTTCCTTACCAAGTATTGTCGCTAATACAAATAGAAGGCACATAATAATCCTGAAAGTATGAATGAATCATGTTGTTGTTCAGCAGTGTCACGCAATAACACAATTCCACATCATGCACCACAAAGTGATTACCGTTTTGGCTTCCAATTGACATATTTTCGGGAACTTGGGGACTATAAAGGAACAGTGTTCATTATGATCCAGTGTATGAAAATGTCAAAAACATAGCGTGAGGTCTTGAACGAGGTTATGACGGACAAGCTGATGCAGTCACTTTCTTGTTTTTTAAAAATGTTTAACTCAGCATGTTGCATAAAATACACTATTCATTGTAATACAATGAATAGTGTTTTAATCATTAGGGCTGGGGAAACAAGCACCAAAACCAAAGATCCTAATCGAACTGAAAAAACCTAGTTTTCAGGTTATTTCAGTTTCAGTGTTTGGTTTGGTAGTTGATTTCCACTGTCCCGCGTTTGGCTATTTGTTCAGATTCTGACTCCAGAACACTGAAATAACCAAAGCACCAAAGAACAACCTGCTGTCTTCCTTTGTGTGCATGTCATCCGGATTCCCGAGCCCCTCTTCCCACACCCCCAAAGCCCATTCAATGGCCCACAGTGCGCCTAACATATAATCCCCTAACGGCTGAACCCACAAAGCCAGGAGGCAGCAACCACATGTGGTCGTTCCCACATGCCCTAACTCTAATGTTGTTGTGCAGGCAGTCTGCGGTGGGCAATGCGCAAGCAGAAGCAGCAGCTTGCTGGTAGCAGCCTGTGGGGCGGCACAGGCAGTAAGCGGAAGTCACAGCCTCAGAAGCAATGAGGCGGTGTGCAACCGTGCAAGCAGAAGCAGGAACCAGTTGGAATTTTGCGTGCACCAGCCATGTTTACTTGTTCATCTTTTAATTTTTGCTTGATTTTCTTTTTGGAGTGACTTGTTTCAGTTGTTTACTCGATTTAAAGAGGTCCAGAAAGAGAATGGCAGGAGCTGTGTGAACTTTAAAAGCTCTCCGATGAACTTTGAGAAGATGATGGACTTTGAGAAGATCCTCCGAGACATTTCCTCCACGGGCCGGGCCATCATCCCTCCGTTTATGACGGGCCGGGCCATCATCCCTCCGTGTATGACGGGCCGGGTCAGGTTGGCTGGCTGACTCGCTCGGCGCAGAGAGCAAAGCAAGACCGACTCGACTGCAAGAGGTGGCTGTTCCTTCCTTCCCCCACCGCACACAAAACCACCCCCGGTGCTCGCCGCCGCGCTCCTCGCTGCCGCTGCCGCAGCCGCTGCTCTTCGCGCCGAAACTGGAGCGAGCTGCTGTCATCTCCATCCCATCCACAAGCATCCACTCCAGGCAGCGGGCTCCCCCACCCCTCGCCTCTTGATCGGCCGCGCAAGACTCTGAGAGGGGAGGAGCATTGCAAAGATGTCTGATTTCCGGACCTCGACGCACCGGGAGAGGTGGATCTTCCAGCCGCAGGATCTGGTGACTCTCCTGACCTTCCCCTCACACCCCTGGCATTCAGGATTTGCTCTGCTTCGCTTCGGCACGGCCGCTACCCTGTTCTGATTGTGGCCGCGCGCCCTTGTTGTGTGCTTTTTGCAGATGGAGAGGTGGGCGGCGGCGAACCAGCGGGCTGCGGAGACCCTTGCGCAGGTCGGATTGGGCTCTACGGCCACCATTGCTGAGTTTATTTGTTCTGCAGTCGAGATTATTATTAGCTAATGGATGGATGGTTGAGGTGTTCATTGTTCCTCTTGTGTTGTTTGTGAAGTATGGGACGACGCGCTTGAAGGTGGACCCTGTGGACGGCTCGCTCTCCTACCCGGAACCTGCGCCTGGTCATGGTATGCATCATTGGTTGTTCTCGAACTTATATCGCGCAATGCAGGTGCTCCAAATTTGAGTACTTGTGTTTGGTTCGCACCAAAATCTTGTAGTTTTATTGTATGTGAACTTGCATTCTGTCCTGTTAGTGTTGAGTCTTGATTTTTTTTATATATTACAAAAATCAGTTGAAGGGAGCACGGATATAAAGCCTCTGTCTTACGAGGAGGAGCAATTGACACGGGTCTTTTATGAGCAGAAGATTCAGGAAGTATGTGCAGCATTCAAGTTCCCTCATAAAATTCAGGTAAAGGATCCTTTTTTCAAGGTGCTCACCTTTTTTGCTTATGATTCTGTGTTAATGGTTGCTTATTGCTTTGCAGGCTACAGCGATAATATATTTCAAGAGATTCTATCTACAGTGGTCTGTAATGGAGCATCACCCAAAACATATTATGTAAGCAGCAATGATACCAAATATGTTCTACAGTTGAGAACATACAGATTGATTTCTCATGTATTCATACTTAGCTAAGATAAGCATATTATGCGAAGTGTCTCTTGATAAAAATATGAAATGTGTGTTGCATCTTGTCCAATGCCTGTATAATTACGGCCTTTCTTGAATGCATTTAATATTTCTTTAGAAGTAAACCGTTTATTTTTTTGACAGGTTGACATGTGTATATGCTTCTTGCAAAGTGGAAGAAAATCATGTTTCTGCTGAGGAACTGGGTAAAGGAATTCAGCAGGATCACCAGATCATTCTTAATAATGAGATGATTCTTCTTAAGGTTTGTGATTTCCACTAAAAAAACAGGCGTCTCCAAGTGACCAGAATATGACATCGAGTTTCTTGTTGATTTCCAGTCTTTAGACTTTGATCTCATTGTTTATGCTCCATATCGATCCATTGAGGGATTTATTGATGATCTTGAGGTAAGTTTCATGTATTAGTTTTGTTCTGTAAGTCAATAAGTTCAACTTCTTTCAGAAGTTCATGGCTTTCAATGTCATAAGTTCATGGCAGTTGAGCTTATTATAGTGCCGTCTTCATTATCTAATGCCATTTGTTTTTATATGAAGGATTTTTGCAGGGCAGGTAATGGTGCGTTCCAACATTTAAAGGTAATGTTTGCTGTATTGCTTTCAACTGACCTGTTCAAATAACAGTAGCTTATGTAATCTGCGTAATGTTTCCTATTGCATCATTGCAGTATCTTACAAATGCAGAAATCAGTCTGCACAGTACTGTGGGTGTCACTAATACTAATATTGTAACATTATTTTTCAAATTAACTTACTTAATGTACTACCACGCTAAGAATTTTGCATGTAACAGTGGCAGACGTTGAATTATCTTGGTTATACTGTTTGTATTTCATCTCTGGCCATCAAAACATCAATGGCATAGTGGATGGATTAGATGTTGAAATTGAGTTGGATGGCAAGGATGTACTCACTACAGAAAACATGAAATGTGTAGGCTGTCTATATTGAACTCGTACTGTTTCCTTCATGAGTCATAGGATATTTATTCCTTGCAGTAAAGGTACACCTTTTACGCTTGTTAAAATGGTGATAAAACCATCTACGAGATATTTAGCTGGGGAATAGTATGAATTTCTAAGCTGGGTTATATACCATAAATGCCCTTAGTTTAGTCCGTACAGCAAAGAACAAAATAATTATGACATTCTGAAATGCTTAGTTAGTCGTGGATTTGTGAAATTAACTTATTTTTTTACACGTCTGTGCTTACCCTCTGTTTACTTATAGGAGTTGCATCATACCGCGATAACCCAGGTTGACAAAATGATGTTGACTGATGCACCTCTTCTATATACTCCTGGACAGGTAACCTTAAACTGACTCCTATTATTTACGGTATCATTACCAGTTTCATGAATTTACTGCTTTGATTTTGCGTATCATTAGAAAGTCAAACATACATACTTATTAAGTTTCCTTACTCAATCCATGTTTCAATTTGATGTCATTGGATTATGGGTATCATTTTTGCAGTTGGCACTGGCTGCTTTGTACAAGTCCAATGATGTTCACAGGGTCCTCAATTTCGAAAGGTCATGATCGTTTGGTCTGCTTTATTATGGCTAGCTACATAGTAGGCCAGGGCTTTGTTCTTTTTCTATTTATTTATTTATTTATTTACCGGTCTTTTACTAAAATTCACTGATATTCACAGATACCTGGAAAGTATCTTTTCAAGGCAACATTCTGATTGTCCTGTGGAACAGTTTATTCAGTCAATGGATGCAATCAATTACTTGGTAAGGATATTTTTCCCCTATCTTGAAGCGGTACATTTAGTATAATTGTATATCCTACAACGGTCGAAAGTTCTCATCATGCTTCACACTAGACTACGTTACACTTCGTGTATGTAGTATGGTTAGAGACAATGATAACTGATTTTATTTTTTTTAGTTCAACGATGATAACTGGTTGTTGAGTGTATGATCCATGATCTCTGAAACACCATGTATATTTGGACTTCTACATGATAAGGCTACCCGTGGGGTGAAACTCCCATTGTCATCGAGTCAGATTCTAATGGTTGATCCCTGATCAGTAGAATTGTATCACCAGTCACCAGATATCGAAGACTTAAAACTTTTGTGTGCCCACTAAATAAAAGAGAAGTCGCAATGGTAAAGGAAAGGCGTGCTGGAATACTGAGTAGTGAGTACTAACTCCTTGGTAGATGGCAACATAAACGGAATACTGAGCAGTGAGTGCTAACGCTGTCATTAATATGGTTGGAGATAATAGAAGACTTTTCTGGCATGCCACTTGTGCTCTTCATTTTTGGTAACCATCTGGATTTTTTGAGGCAATTACAGTAGGGGAAGCCCCTACTGAAACCATCTGGATTTTGGGGGGGGGGGGGGGGGGGGGGGGGGCAGCATTGCATAAAATATTATTGTGTACAATTTTTATAGCCTACGTTTGCCATTCGTTCTGTACTCTTTGCAGGTTCACCAGCTTAAAATACCTACTGTTAAAGACATGAGGCACATTGACCGCAAGCTGAAACATTGTTTGGATCCGAGCTCACATGATGAGTAGGCTCTCTCATTCCGAGGATATCTTGTATGGATATTATTACTCATCATACTCATTCACTGTGTTATTTGTTCATCTGTACAGGCATAAGAAAAAAGAGAAGAAGTCAAAGCACAAATCGAAAAGAACAGCTAATGATGCCCAACTGTAAGCACCTTGCATAACAAATTCATATGTTTGATCATGTTTTGTTTAGCTCTTGTTTCTGAACGCCTTCTCTACAGCAACAGCTAGAAAACATATGCTTGGAAAGTGGTCTTATGTAAGAATCAGTTCTAGCAATGCTGTGGTAAGGACTTGTTTTTTCTATCTAGTAATTTGTTTACTTTGCATGCTATCAAGTATCATGCGAAATAGCTTCGTTTTATCCAGGCTCACCAAAAGATCCAAATCGAATTCTGGGTGCTCCCTTCAGCAAAGCGGCGCTATGCTGAGCTTCTTGCCTCACCGGGATAGTTATATCTGAGGACAAGCAATCTTGTGATGAAACCTCGCCTTCGTTGGGTAGTGTATTTTTGTAACATATCCCTTGCGGCAAGGGAAGAAGTGTGGCAAGAAACAGCCGAGAGGTTTGGCATTGGATATCTATTGCGATGTACCACAAATTGGAAAGGTTCTGGCTTTGTGTAAGCCAAGATACCTAATTAATTAATTGCTTGAGTAATCTTTTAGATTGTAGTATCATCGGTGGGCCTCAGCGAAGAATTGTGTAATATTGCCCAACATGGTTTATCTATACGCTTAAAAATGATCAGAGTGATTGTGAATTTTTCTTGAAGTGATTGTGAATTCGATCATGTGTATTATTTTACGATGGTGCTTTTGTATTTTGTTGTATTCTCTTGTTATGCTTTCGATGATCAGATGTTTATTAGAATAGAATCCAGTTTGCACACTGTTAACTTATATGTCACACGCCTTTACGGGTCCCAGTTCAGGCAAAGGGGTCGTAGGTTGAGAAAAAAAGCCTAACCGCACGCATGCGATGAAGCTCAACAGAACAGATTGGTCTATCAGGATGCGCAAATCAGCTGATCACTTGTCTTCATTTTCTCATCAGCTGTTAGCATCATATATAAACCGATCATGAGCACCATAGTAATGGAATCTGGAGATTGTGTATGCACAAACTTGTTGCCTACGTGTTTATACCGACCTCAATGTGAAATATGGACCGCACTTCTGCATTATTTTATCATAAACTTCAGTTTGGCGTCGACTGGTTCACCGAGAAATCAGTTCCTATGTTGAACAAATATCGTCAATGCCGTTGGCAGGATCAATTTCTTGCTTCTGAGACATGAGCATTGCCACCTCTTGGAGAGATGCTTGTAGCTCATCGTGCATATTTGACCTCTCGAAGTTGAAAGTGGTGCCATTGATACATGGGTTACAATGTTTTACCTTCCCTTCAAGTATTGTTTTTACAGCCTGCATCCAACTGGAGCAAATAAATATTCGGTTGAAAACAATTATAAATGTGCCACACAAAATAAAACTATAAATTGACTACATGATTCAATTGTCGAGCAACAAGGCCAGCTAATACATAGATAATAGTAGCATTCTGTTCGACCAAAAATCAAGATTGTTAACCTAGAAACTGAACACAAATTCAAAGGCTACTACATGGGTATCCAAATGAAAATGAACTTATCATCAACAAGTTGAATCAGTGGTCATCAACCAAAAAGGAGATATGTCAACATGGCTGTAAGAATATGTTCCTTTAGCCAACCATGTCACAAAAAGGCGATCTTAATGCCATCCACATAAATCAATGTGAAGTGATGGGTCAAGATTTGTGTTAATGCTGTCAGCGAATAGGATCTGTAGATATACCGCAAATAGAAGAATCATAACTAGTGAGGCAAATCTTTGCGTTTGAAATGTACATTGTTCTGATTCCGCCTGATGGCTGCTGCGGCCTGAAAAGTACAAGATTAGCTGCTCTACCCTTCAACCCGAAAAGGACACAAGCGGTTGAGTTATTATGCTCTTTTCAGTATCAGAAGAATTGTACATTCGAAAATTTCAAACCAAGTTTTCCAGGGTCGTGTTCATGATGATCAAAATCTGAGTCATTGTTCGCGATGCAGGCTGCTGGAGCTTGTTAAATCTACAATTTTGCTACTAAATTGGGCGAGGACTTTATTCATCACCTCTTAACAGAATGCTTCTTTCTAACTCGAGCATTCAAGGAGCAACAAGTAGAGTAGGAGTAGAAATGGTGCATACCTGCAGCATCTTGGCATGGAAGGTGGGAACCCCGACACGCGACGCCGCCCCGGTGCGTTGGAGTTTGGAATCGCGTCTGGGGTCGGTAGGCGTGCCCGTGGGGAAGCTACTTCTCCGTCAGGATCCGGAGTGAACCCCGTCGTCGTTCGTGGCTGTGTTCGTGGCTCTGTTCCGTTGACCTTTCTGTATGTCCCGTTTATGACGACTACAACGAACTCCGAAAAAATTAATTGTAGAGGAAAAGACGATCAGGAGGTAGCAACATCGTGATCGTGAGGGCATTGTGTCGAGATCGAGAAAATGACCGGAAAGTCACCGAAAGCTAACACACACGACACATCTCATTACAGGTTGCATACATGTATACTCCTTTACACGAAACAGTATTTAGTATTGTTGATCTTCAATAGTTCTTTACATGTTGATGTTTTGTTGCTTTTGAAGACTTAGAGCATCTCCAACAGCATACCCAAATGACTATCAATACCTAAAAATAAACTTTTGGGTAGCTAGAAGTGCTCCAACAGACTGTCCATCTGGCTACCAATACCCAAAAATTTTAGGTAGCTTATGCAAATCTTTCTCCTTGCTACCCAAAGAAAGGTAGCGACATCCGGCTACCCATCCACTGTTCACTTGGCGCGAAGGCCTTCTCCTCTCCAGCTCGAGTCGCCTTCCTTCGCCAGCCCGGATGTCGCATGCTCTTGCTTTGCTTTGCACGCGACCTCTGCACACGAATTGGGCGCTGGCCAATCGAATTGATGCCACCAATATGCAAAAACTTAAATCAATGCCGCATGAAGCAGCACCGAGCTGCTCCTGGTGGTCTACGCCGAACTTCTCCTGAGCGCTCGCTTGCTGCCACGCCGAGGTGCCGCGCCGCCCAAGCTTCGTGAACCTCGAGCTCGCCATGCTCCCGCCTTTCTTCTCCCTCGGTCCCTCCCTCAACCTCGCCTGCACCGAGGAGCCGCGCCGCCCGAGCGACGCCGTCCACCCGGCCCCCATGCCGCCGGAGGACTCGGTGGCGCCTCGCCGCCGACCCGACGCCGTGGCTCACCTGCACAGCCGTGTCGTGGTGCTCGAGCCTCCTGCGCCTATTGGAATACGGTAGACAATGACACGCGGGCCCCAAGATTTGGGTAGTGTGATTTTAGGTAGACTGGAAAAGCATAGGCTACCCAAACTCACAAAATTGTTTTAGGTAGTCTCAAAGATATGGTTTTGGGTAGTCAGTTTTAGGTATGCTGTTGGAGTTGCTCTTATATAACGATAATGGATACTCTTTTTTCTGAGGAAAACGATTAATGGATGGTTAGTGTTGTGTAGCAAACTTGTTCATCTGTTCTCTATGAAATGGAGCCACAATAGGAAGATGGGAAAATAAAGGAAAGGGCCGATTGATAGAGAAAAAAGATTTTTTTTTCTTTTGAGAATCCAGAGAAAAAAGAATTGGCTAGCCCAAATCGAGCCTGACAAAGCTTGGGCAGCCTTTCGGTCATTACAGAGGCCACGACACATGCCTTATTCGACAGCTCGATCTATGTTGTCTTAGAGCCCATTTGGTAAGGCTTTTTCGGTGGCTTCTCTAGTGGCTTCACATGTTTTCTAACTAAAGAGGGTGTTTTTTCAGGTGCTTCTCCTTAAAAAAAAGGAGGAAGCCCCTTCCAAAAAAGAGGTGAAGCATGAAGCCACAAAATAGTAGCTTCACCGGCTCCTTTTCCTATCGTGTTCTTCTCTTTACATATTTATTCCTAAAATTAAGGAGAAGCTATTAGAGAAGCCATTTTGCCAGCCACACCTACAGCCAGCACCGCCTTTTTTTTTAAAAAAAAAAAACCACAGCCACAGGCGAAAGTGGCACAACTACAGCCCCACCAAAAGGGCACTTAGGTGATGACAAGGTTGCTCTGGCAAGATAAATGGCTACATGGAGAGTCGCTCTCTTCAAACACTCAAAATCTGGTCACTGCGGTGCTCACTTGGTTTTGCAACTTTGCAGGTAGGCTATGTGCCCGTCGGGGGATTAAGGCAACAATTTTTCATGCAGTGGGCGTAGAATATATATATTGAGGCTCTTTGCTTGCAAGGAAGGCTTTGTGCTCGCATTGTAATGGTGTGGAAAGACATTTGTGCTAGAGATAGACTGTATTGGATTAGTCAGGTTAATAAAAGGCTTGGAGTCTAAAAGATTTCGACTCATTTCTTTTTCTTTTGTCAGAGGCGGTTCAGACAGAGTTGATTGTTAATCATGTGAAAAAGGACAAAATATATGGTGATAGTAGTTAATCATGTAAAATGAGAACAGAATGAGCTCTCATAACTTTATTTTTCTATGAAAAGAGTGTTTCATTGATATTAAAGCATATTACATTTATTGATTACACAAGCAATCTAAACACGCTAACTTCATTAATGGAGACAAGAAACCTTAAAAACCGCAAATTTCATCATTTAAGATCACCATTCTATACGGTTATGCAACAGACGAGAACTATGGTCAAGCGAACATGCCCGTCTCACCATCCACCCCAGCCATCCTCATATCTGACGAGGAGAAAATGAAACTCATTCTTTCGCAAAAGAAAGATAGACTACTAATCTTCTACACACAAATACGATGACTTTGCCGCTATCGAGCTCGGAACTCATTGTTGCCCCCCCCCCCCCCCCCCCTCCCCTCTTCCCTTCGTCGTATTTGTCGTGGGAGTACATCCAACAAGAACCAGATAGATGTCACTGGAAATCAAACTCTCACTAATCTATAGCCATGGTTAAGAACTAAAACTAGACAAAGAAAGGATCGAGGTACCTTACTCATAGCCGGCGATGACACTTTCGCCATGCCATCGCCCAAAATTGTATTGGGAAAGTTGCCGTCACCGCCGTTGTCGTTGTCGACGTTGCTTTCGCCACCTCATTCTTCAACCCGTCGTGAAGACACTTAAATCTAACCCTAATTATAAAAACTTGTTCCAAGCCTGACGAGCACCACCCAACCACCCACGCTCGGTCAGAGAGGTAGCCTCTTCCTTGCCTGTTGATGCCTGAAGGTTGCCGGTAGGGAGGGAAGGCGCCCTCAGGTCACTTGTGGCGACGCGCATGTGGCTTTCGCAATACTAAAGCATACCGTGATGCTCAGATCACACAATTAGCAAACAACACCAAAGCATACCGTGATTTGATGTTTTTAAGTGTTTGTGAAGCGGGTTCAGCTCGATTGGTCTATGTCTCATTTCACTTAGGATTGTTAGCACATTTCTAGGTAATAATGAAATTCCCATTTCATCGGAAAAAGGGTTGGGTAAGGGACTCTTTAAATGGTGATTCTACCAAAATTTTCGATTATACGTAATAACCGCAGAAAATAGGTTTGGCATTTGAGATTCCGATGGCAGTGGCACGCGCCACAAACATTAGCTTAGCGTAAAAAGCTTGTTTGCATTTTCTTTAGACCCTTGCACGTGTCAAATATTACAGTGCTAACTTGCACAATGTCCCCCATAGGAAAAGAGAACTTCCGAAAAGACCCCTCGTCGTTCTCCGTTCTGACCACACCGATCCACTCCTACAACCTCCGCCCCCTCCGTCGTCCGACTCCAAGCTCCGCCGCGAAGCCTCGCCGACATGGCGACAGCTGGTGGTGCTGCACTGCCGGGAATGGACGAGAAGGCCCGGCGCACGCGGGACCTCCTCGCCAGCTTCTACAACACCGATCCCTCAGCGTCCGCGGCAGCCCCCGCGTCGCCCGCGTCCCTGGCGCGGCTCTCCCCCACCGCCACGGCCGCGTCTCCCCTCGACTCCATCAACTCAACCTCCTTCGATCCCGAGATTTATATGAACGTCCTGGTTCGCGCTCGCGCCTGATCCCACTCTCCCTCTCACTGGTCTCTCAGATCCAGCTCTCTGCTTCTGGGCCTGATCGTATGGTTTGGGACATGTTTGGTATAGACTTTATAGGAATGTTATGGACTGTGACCTGTAATAACCTTCCGAATTATTAAGCTTTTGCTGGAATTAACCAGATCAATGCACACTTTATTTTTGTCTTGAGTAGATCGACTGAGCCTAAATAGCATTTGCTGTGACTGCTGATAAACACTGATTTTAAACGTACTTTGTCGTGTAATGTGTATATATAGTTCCAAAATTTTCTGATGTATGCGTAGGCCATGTAATTGAGTTTTGAATGATGCTTCTTTAGTATATGATTATAATTATAACTATTGTCTCTTGAAGATGTGATATCTATGATAGAGTTCCATGCATAACACGAATCAAAGAAATTTTGCCGAACACGGATGCGGCTGTAATTTTGATTTGGAGCATTTCTATCAGTAATTCAGTATGGACTACTCTCATTGTGTGCTTAATCTGTTTACTTTGTAACTTTTCTGTTGTATACTGGATGCAAATATACATTATGTTTTTAGTTTACTGTACTATCATTGGAATTCATCTGGTAGCATATCCTCACAATTTGGGAGAGCATGGGTTCATTAGAAAGATCAAATTGACTGACATGTTACTTCCGTTCTGTTCTTAGATTACGTGCATTCTGATCGTTAGTGTGTAAGGCTGTGGGCGTGCCAAAATTTTACATCTTTTTTAAATACATGCCAATTTATTTTGACATCACTGAACATTGGCAAGGTTTGTCGGGGGTAAACCACATAACCCATCCGTCATAGCAAAATAGAGCCTTGTGGCATGTGAAATCAGAGTTACTCTGTTTTTTTCGATATTAAATAGGAGAATGCTTAACCCCCCTGTTGTTATTAGGTGCAACAATCAAATCTGGAAAATCTTCTCCAGAGGCATGTGAAGATGGCTGCCGAGATAAAAAACCTAGACACAGATTTGCAGATGCTAGTGTATGAGAATTATAACAAGTTTATCAGTGCGACTGACACCATAAAAAGGTAATGTTTTCCTGACTGGTAGCTTGCAGTTCTTCTTTTATTAATAAGCTGTGAGGTCCTCTACATATTTATGGTTTTGCCGCAGGATGAAGACTAACATTGTTGGGATGGAGGCAAATATGGAGGAGCTCCTTGCAAAGGTATGCATTTTTCTCATTTTGTGTATTCTTGACTCATTTTACATGGTTGAACCAATGTGTGTTTGCTCTTTGCCAGATAACATCAGTGCAATCAAAAAGTGACACAGTGAATACATCTCTTTTTGACAAAAGGGAAAACATAGAGAAATTACACCGCACGCGCAATCTCCTCCGGAAAGTTCAAGTAAATACTGTCCTGCTTACATTGTTATTGTAGAACTAATGATTTGTCCTGCTCGGTTTGTTATTGTTACCAATAACCAACAATTTGTAGTTTTGCACAATTAATTTATGAAATGCAGATTTGACTCGTAACAATTTAGTGGAACCTAACTGCTATACTGGTGTTAATCTTGATACCCCAGCCCATGTTGCGGTAGGCTCAAATGGCTATTCTGTACAGTTTAGCCCCAAGCTTAGAAGTTGATTATGTAATGCGGCGCATAATCCAAACGTTATCAAGTTTAGCAACTTTCAGTCTCTTCTGTGAAGCCTATCCCACTTGAGATCTGGGAGTCGTCTGTTGTGTTTTGGACCACTAGGCGTTAGAACATCACATGAAATGTAGATGAATCAATAAATCTCACCATGACTGCTATGCAGTAATATGTTTGTTCAATTGTTCTAGACGGCTTTGTCAATTGTTTATTCTGCATGACCTTTTCACCTGTTCAGAGTATATGTACTTACAGTACATTCTATAACTGACATATAGATGTGAAACAAACATGAGAAGCTTTGATAATGTTAGTTTCCATCAACTTCTTTTTCAGTTCATATATGACCTGCCAACTCGGCTTAACAAATGCATCAAGACGGAAGCATATGCAGATGCTGTCAGGTTTTTTACTGGAGCAAAACCGATTTTTGAGGTATACTTGAGCTTAATCTCATTTCCTCATGTTGGAAACTCCCGTCAACACTTATTTACCATGCTAGTTCATTTACTTCTGTATTATAGGCCTATGGTGATACATCCTTTCAAGAATGTAAAAAGGCATCAGAGGAGGCAATCGATTTAGTTATAAAGCACCTTCAGGTAATTGTGTTCATTTTGGACTCAGATTTGCAGGAACGACCTAATAATTAGTTGCTCAAATGCGTCTACTACTTATGGCTCATTACATATAATCATATTCTTCCTTGTCTTTATTTTTAATTCTCTCATAAATTTGCAGGAAAAGTTATACTCTGATTCTGAGCCCATTGAAGCAAGAGCAGAAGCTGTAGTACTTCTCAAACAACTGAACTATCCGGTATGCATTTTATCACTGATAGTTGCAATTTTATGAGGTGACCTGAGATGCTATGGAGCATCTCCAGCAGTGCACCTAAAATCGAAGACCTAAAACTTGTTTTAGGTATAGGAGAGAAGATTTTCAGAAAAATTTTGTACGCCTCTCCAGCAGACTATCTAAAACTTGATACCTATAAAGCTGTCTGATAATACCCTTCACTTTAGGGTGAGTTTCGTAAAAATGTCAAGACACAGAAAACAATGAATAATTACATCTTTTGCGAGGGCTTTTCTGCAAAATTGCCAACCTTTTCCAAACCCACGGGCTGCTTCGTCTCTGTGCTCTCCATCGCACAACTCTTCTTCTTCCCTGTGCTCTCCGTTCCTCAAGCTCACCCTCCACCGCCCCTCAAGCTCGCCCTCCGTCGCTCCCTCAAGCTCGCCCTCCGCCGCCTCAAGCATGCTCGCCTCCTCAAGCTCACCTTCCATGGTGGCTCCTCAAGCTCGCTGCGCCGCCGCGTTCAGACCGCCGGCCGCCGCCTCGACGAGCCCCCACGCGTGCCTATGTGAGCCACCGGACCCGCGCGCCCTAGGGAACCATCCGCCTCGCGCACCCCAGGCAAGCTGCTAGCATGCCGAAGCTTGAGCCTGGGCCATCCATGGCGGCAGGGGCGGACGAGGCGGGGGGAAGGTGTCCCTCGCCGTCCATGTCGGCGCCGGTGGCCGGATTCGCGATGGTGGGCCGAGATTTGGCGGCGGGCGAACGATGTCGCGGAGGCGGGAGGAGGAATTGGGCGGGGAAATGTCCAGCGCGAAGCTGTTGGCCTTTCCCACGTGTGTCGATGGGTTTTAGGTTTCCAGATGGTGGAAACTCAAATATGAGTTCAGGAGAGAGAAATTTAGGTAGAAACCAAAAAATATTAGGTTTTGGTATCCATTTAGGTACTCTGTTGGAGCAGTTTTTTTGCCATTTTGATAGTTTTTAG
Organism: Eragrostis nindensis; assembly: GCA_012490785.1. Classification (NCBI taxonomy): domain Eukaryota; kingdom Viridiplantae; phylum Streptophyta; class Magnoliopsida; order Poales; family Poaceae; genus Eragrostis; species Eragrostis nindensis. The sequence continues at coordinate 173,745 of JAAXCT010001259.1, forward strand.
GTTTTGGTCTTCACTTTAGGTATTCTGCTGGAGATGCTCTAAGAGTTTCTCTTTGTCTTGTACCAAACTACTATTCACAAGTATTGCTCTTATTTTCTGTATATCTTCATCTTTCCCCTACCATTCAACAGGTTGACAACCTAAAATCAAATCTACTCGAGAAGTTAGAAGACTGCCTTTTGAATCTCCAGAATGAGCCTACACAGGTATATATTAGAGTTCAAAAATATTAAAAAATTGAACACGAATTGTGACCAATTGTGACCGGCACAGCTTCTGTTGTGTTATCTGTATTGTGAGCAAAGGTCACTTTCTGATTTATGAAGTGATGCTCACGCTGTAAAATAGAGACTATTTGTAACACTTGTTTTATGATTTTGTTTGCCTACTACCCTCTTGATTAATCATCTAATAGTCTGGTCTGTTAATTTTTGTCAGGCTTCAATTGGTGACATTTCAAAGACATTCCGTGCTTATTTAATAATATTTCCTGATTCAGAAAGGCGTCTCATTGAACTTGCTCAAGCTTTATTTTTGAAGTAAGATGAGTTCTTATCTTTTGCAATTGTGCCATCAGACCATTAGCTTCTCTGCAACCATGAATAATTACGTCCTATCCAAACTTTTTCTGTTTTAGACTCCCCATATGATCGGTGCTGATTGTTTTATCTAACATTTCTACTAAAAATTGATGACATATACACATATTTTTTTTCTTTTGCATGAAGTCGATATGAAATAGTCAGAGAGAATCTGAAAAAGAGAGTTCCGTCGACTGATCTACTGGCAATGCTACGTAAGAACTCTATCTGTATTCTGTGTTATCACCATTGCACTTTTGTTTACCGAATATTTAGACCAACAGTGTAAACCTCTATTGGCCAGTTACTGTTGATGCATTTACCTTTAGGGCCAGTTTACAATTGCTTCGATGGGCTGTTTTGCATTGAGATTGGAATCTTATGGGTTCAACTATGATTTTTTGCTTTTTATGTTCAAATATATTCTTACAACTAAGAACTTGTATATATTTATTCAAAGGTAGGGTAAAAGTGATTTCGAAAAGCTACCTCTGGCTCTATGCCATATAGAGCCTTAACAGTTTTCATTAATAATTTGGAATTACTTTTGGTAAGATTATTACATTGTTTCAAACTTTCAATTTAATACTTCTATTCATGGATGATCAAAGGTTCCTTGTGGGAGGACGCAAACACCATTGATGAAGTTATACCGGAGGCTGCGCTTCCAGCTTTTTCTTTGGAGGTTTGACCTGTACATTGTAAAAGTTCCATTCAATGATATTATAACCTAGTAAGACAGGCATTTTATGGGTTTGTATGTGTTTGAAATACTCTTACATTGTCATATTTAATGCTATGCATTTCTCTCTTTGCTCTATGTATATTCTTACCAGAATCAATTAGAGACCATCTGCCTAGAATCTATTAGTTGGTGTGTCGATTCTTTGTGACCTTGAACCAGTGTTATTTTTCTTATCCTCTACGCTCATTTGTGTATATTTGATTATTCTTGATACTACTTTTGAATGCGCCAATGTTTTTTCTATCAGACCACTCGAGACATTATTAGGCAACACATAGCAACTGCCTTTCGTCACCTCCAAAGTGAAATATCAGGTCCCCTCTCCTCTATCCTCAACCATACTTATTTTTTAGAGTGCAGTTTTGATTCAGAACTTAATTCATCGTGGACTATAGTTCAGAGTTGATTTGTGAATAAGTTGTTTTGTTTATTGTAATGGTAGAAGTAGGAAAATGAATAAAAGGCGTTCAGTAGAACTAACATCTGGTGTATATGGGTGAGCAGATGCACTGATCAAAACACATTCAACATCAAATGAGAAGTTAGAAGAGTCACAGCTGCAAATTACTATGGAAACAAGTAAAACAAAAGTATCCCAAGGATGCATAGATCTCCTGCAGGTAAATATTTGGAAGCTTCAGAAGATTTTCAATATTCATCTGTTTTGTTACCTTGTCAAACAACATAAATATCATGGAGTACCTATGAATTAGCTCATGATGGCATTACAGTTTCGGTATGTCTGTTTTGATGTTTTCATTTTGATGTTGTTGCTTCCAGGAATTTCATCATCTTATAGATGGCAATATAGAGTTTCTTGTAAAGCTGCGAGATTTGATTATTGATTGGGTACAAGAAGGTTGTCAAGATTTTTTTCAGAAACTTGATGGACATTTTCATTTGCTCTCTAGGAGAAGCAAGAGTTTCTCACAAGAGTCCAGTACTATGGACCCTGTACACATTGAGAAGGTCCCAGCAGTTTTGGTGCTTATGCTTGCACAACTCTGTGTTTACATTGAGCAAACAACAATTCCTAGAGTCACAGAGGTATTTTGCTAAATTCCCTTGTTAACTGTCTAATGTGAATCCCCTCAGATACGAGTTATTCGTGGTTAAATGATTGTGCTTTGTGTTGCCCTTTTTAGGAGCTAGCTTCTTCCTTTTCTGGGGGTGGAGCCCGTAGCTACGAATATGGACCACCTTTTGTGCCTGGAGAGATATGCCGCCTATATCATTCATCTGGGGAGAAATTGTTACACCATGTAGGGAACATTTTTCTTTATCTTCTGATTGCTTTCATTCTATTTTTTTTGTTCATTGCTATTTACTTTTATGTGAAGGTTGTATCTCCCTGTGCTATATGTTTTTTATTTCTCGATTTTTATCAACAATAATACGGAGTTAAAGGATCACCAGACTGTGCTTTCTCATGTGCATTGCTGTAAAAGAGAAACAGGGATAGGCATACACTATTTGGTCTATTACAGAATTAAGTGAGAGCTATGAACCTATATTGTATATACATTCAACTGGGAATGCAGTGTAACTGCATGCATAATGCCTCATGTAATGGAAAATAACATATACAGTACAGTTACTTGGTCTAGCATTTTGGTTAACAAAAGCAGAATCAACTTCAAGTCGCAGTTTTTATGTGAGGGACCAATATCCCATGCGAATGGAGCACAATTGGGAACATATACTGTTTGTACTCCTTTTGTTGGATGGAGCAATTACCAGGGACTGAATATTATGTTCCTTTGAGCAGTACATAAATATGAAGACTCAGAAGATCTCAAAACTTCTTAATAAGAGATTTACAACACCTGTCTGGATAAAGGTTAGCCTTCCTGTTCAACAGAAAATATGTGTAAGGAGTGATTTTTTGTCATTTCTTGTTTTTTTACTCACTGTCGTATTTCTTCTTTATGTATTTGTTGAACCAAAATAGCACAAGGAACCACGGGAAGTAAATATGTTTGTTGATCTCCTTCTCCTAGAGGTTTGTTCTGTTCCTTTTCTTACCCTGTAACATGTGTTTTTAATTCTTGTCTTGTATGCTTACTGATTGATAATTGAGCATCATTACTGTGAAAATTTAGCTGTTGGACTCAAAACAGATGTTCATTTTGTATCCTCACTACTTTATATGGCTACCACCTGCTTCCAGAAACACGAGCTCATGCCGAAATTTTTTCCTGTAGTTCAATGGTGTGGTATCCGAAGTCAAGCAGGTCCTGCCTTGTGGTTTAATTCGTCGACATCGGCATTCTGATAGCACTGGCAGCACGACTTCCTCTAGAAGCAATCCGATGCGAGAAGACATGTTGAATCGATCAAACACACACCGTGCCAGAAGTCAGTTTCTAGAAAACCATCTAGCAAAGTTATTCGAGCAGAAAATGGAAATATTCACCAAAGTTGAATACACACAGGTGGTCTCCTGGAATTATTTGTTTTACCTTTCCTTTTAGAAGTAAAAAAATGTTTTAGTTCCTGTCTTCAATTTGTTCATTATTTGGACATCGCAATGGACATTTTCTTTAGCGTTTTGGGTTTAGGGTTAATTTGCTTGGTGGTCAGATATGATTTTCTTTCAACTGCATATCTTTTGACATTAATTCATTGTATTTGGGTGAATTTCAGGAATCTGTTATTTCTACAGTCCTGAAGCTCTGTCTCAAAAGCTTGCAAGAATTTGTCCGTCTTCAGACTTTTAACAGAAGCGGATTTCAGCAGATTCAGCTGGATATGGAATTTCTGAAGAGCTCTCTTAAGGAGTTTATTGATGATGAAGCCGCTGTTAGCTTTTTACTTAAAGAGGTTTGACACCTACTACCTAACCCTCAGCATACCACTGATTCTGCTAGAAACTACTCGGTCTAGTCTTGCTGTTCTTTTGTCCCTCATTTTAACTATCTTCTTATACCTGTCTTTTTATAGCAGCCTTTTTTTTTTGGTCTAAAGGAAAATGTTTTGGTTGTTTAGTTACTTCTTTTGAACCTGTCTCCAAATGGTATTGAAAATTGGTTACATGTTCTCTCCTCTGCAGGTGAATAATGCTGCCCATGAGAGATGCCTGGACCCAATCCCTCTAGAGCCTCCCATATTGGATAAGCTCATAAATGCAAAGCTAGCAAAAATTAAAGAGCAAAACCCAAATATGCAGTAGCCATACATATATTTGTATAATTGGCATTCGGTCCCATCCGATTGAATATACTCTTTTTACAGTCTCGTGTGCAATTGCATTTAGTTGTGGGCATGCAGCATGTTACTGTATGTAACTCTGAAATCACACTGAATCAGCACCCCGCAAGATGTATACTACTGGTGCTTAAATTGAGGCTGTTGTTCTCAATGCAGCCTCATGTTTTTAAAGACCATCAATTTTCTGCTGTATTGTCTTTAGTTTAGCTGGGGTCAGAAGAGTTGTGTTCTGGATTCAATCAAACAGGTATTGTGAAGCTGTTGACTGCAGACAAGTAAATACTATATCTGAGGACACTGCACATGTATATAAGTTAAGAGGTAAGTGTTTTATTAACTCCGCTTTTCATTACAGCTTATGTATATTGGTGTCATTGGCATCTTAAGGAGAGCGTACTGATATTCATTCGTCCTCCTTATTCGGCAGACTGGCTGCTACGATCGAGCACTTGGGGCGTCAACTTTAAAAGTATTTTCAAAAGCAAGGCTATAGTGTTCTTCATTATGTAGTGAATTTTGCTTCTTAGGATAATAGGATTGCAATTTCTCTTTTGATGTCCTTACTAGCCATCTTCTGTTGTATCACATGTTTTTCAATTAGTTTCCTGTGAAAAAGTGACCTGCATAACATGTATTGCTTGTTAATAATATAGTGATGTGTAGACTAATTGTTTCATAACTTCATAATTTGGAATGAAATTTTTGCAATGTGATGGTTTATGCTGTACATCCTGTGACGGACATGAGGATTCCATGGAACTTATATGAAATTATATTGCTTTCAAGTGAAAGACAGTTAGGGTTTCGAATGACATCCGAGTAAAAAATTGAGATCTCGATTTAAAAAAAATCTGGTCAGAACTTGTCAGTTTTCAGATCGTTTTGACACCCTCACATGGGCCTAACTTTGAATGACCTAGTCCAATCGTAACAAACATGAAAATAAGAGTAATTCAACTTCAGTTCCATGAAAAACTAAAATTATTAGAATTTGAAGATAGGTTTATACTCGATTGAAATCATTCCAATCGCCCCCTAAGATGGTGATCACCTAATCTCGTCAGCAACTGTTGTATCTACGGGTCGCGTACCAATTACCAAACGCATGTGTGGGTAATTGTCCTTTCGGCGTAATTAATCGCCACAGCTATCTACGTGAAATGCGCACACGCGCCATCATAAATAAACATAATTCAAACTGTACTAGACAGTCACTCATCGGCTACAATTGGACATTAGTTTGCTTGTATACTGAACATCAGCGATTCATTGTTCTCTGGTAAAATAGAGAGAGCAACATCATATCATGTGCCGAAGTACAAGGCAGCCAACAAATCGAACACATCTGGTGGGGTTTGATAGCTAGAGGCCCTAGTACTTGCAACCCTTACTAAGGGGCATGCACGCACACGTAAATGTACAGAAGGGTTAAAATTGCAACAACATTCAGAGGGAATGGCACTCCACAATCAAGCACTTGGCATGGACGTGCAAACAACGACATAGGCCAGGTACTGCAGGGCGTCTTGCAGCTTGCTGACAGCACTAGTCTGGTCAGAATTCAGATGGTTGGATATTGATTTTGCCTTCTCCTGCACGGTCTTCTGATTTGGCAGATCATTTTGCTTGTTAGCAAGAGTATTTTGTATGGCTACCGCATAAGCTTCAGCAACATCCGAGATGCCTACAGATAAATGTGTTGGCATTTGAGAAGACTGAAGTTTACATGTTCTAGATACAGTAATCATGAGAACAATTACCTGTAGCAAAACTAGCAGACACTTTTTCCATATCCGCAGAGATGGATTGCGCCTTCCATCTGATTATCTTAGCTTTTGAAATGGGATCCTCAGGCCAATCAATTTTAATGTCGTTATCATCATCTTCACTCTTTGATTTATTAGCAGCAGATATTACCGACTTCCCAAGAACCACAAGCTGAGAAACTGCGAGGCAGCACATCTCTGACAATTTCTGCAAGAAGAATCCTTTTTCAAATCATAGACATTTTTTAAAAAGCAACGAGGATATACATTGTATGGTATTTACATACATGAACTCCTTCAGAGTGAATGGTCTCTAGCCTATTAGTAGTTCGTTTGATTATCTCATTTGGAGAAAGCCCACCCAAGGCATTGGTGAACCTGCAAATGTGATAAATGTAATCACGGTATCAATCATGGAGCTTTCATTGAAAGGCATGCCAGACAACAAAGTTTGGATGAGAAGGCGCTTTGGAGAACTGAGCTCAATGATTGAAAATGTTGTAAAATGATAAAACACGTTAGTTGCCTTCATATATACATATCCCTGAGATGTTAGTTATATTTCTAGTAGTCACGTGCTAAAATGACTCTCTAAATGAACATGATTCAATTAATTTCTACATTACCTACAAAAAAAAAGTACCAACAAAATAATTTCAAATGGGTACAGAATGAGAAGTTATGCATACCCTGCAGCCATCTTAGCAGCCTTGCTTACACTTGATTCACATAACTTTTTCATCTCAGCATCAGCGTCAGTATCAGCTGACTCGATCTTCTTCCCTTTGTCAGAGTCTGGTCCATATTCTTCAGCATTGGTATTAAGACTAAAAATATGCTGTATTTCTTTGAGCTTTCCGTCATAATATGTTTTCTGCTCAGCACTGAGTTTTCCCTTTTTCCTATTAAACAACAACGCATAGTGGCTTGATAGTGCTTCCAGCTCCTAGTAGAACAAGTAAAAAGGAAGACCACATCTGACTAAGAAAAAAGTGGACGAGATTGATAACCAAACATATATGACATTGTGAAAACAAGGCATCACCTCGAGCTGATCAGGTCCACCATAAATACAGAAGCATCTGTCAAACGAAACTTCTTCAAACGGCTCCTCTTCTGTCTGCTGGTCACCTTCAGCAGTATCACCTTTATCGACTTCCATACCAGTTTCTTCAACAATAAATTCCATCGTCTCTTTTCCAACACGTTCAAGTACCTCCATTCCTTTTGCTGTAAATGACTTCCCTGTCTGTGATTATCGAATTTCAAATATTAAAGTATTTTCCATTTTGCAGATATGTAGAAGAAATATTATTAGAGTCCTAGTTACCTCTAAAATGGTTGGTGCTATCGCAGATGCTTTGGCAGGTAGTTCTCCTTGCTGAATCGTTTCAGCCAGGCTTGAAGCTGAATCCTCCAACCTAGGAAAGTAACCATGTTATAGCGAAAGATACATTGAACAGAGATGTTTCCTTTTCAAGTAAATGAGAGAAGCAGGTTTGATGTTACTGTCTTAATACATTATAGTGACTGCCCAGTAGAGTGTCATAATAGGATGTTGAAAACTTAAAATCTGAGAGTTGATGCTAGATACGAAAAAAAAAATCCAACGCAAAGCAACTAGATAACAAAACACAAAAAGGTTATGATGGAAAAGATTGGTTTGAGAATCTCATCAATAATGACTATATAAACACAGCCAGTTATCTTATTCATGAACATGTGCAGATGAATGCAAAGCTTAACCTAACAAATCACAGTAGGGAAAGGTAAATGCATACTCATTTGTCAACTAGCAACGGGAAAGAAATGGCATGTAATGCCAGTGGCGTTCACATAAAACCTAAAATTTAGAATATTCACATGATCAGAATTATGTTATTTTGGGCACATGTACGAATTAACTGAATAGATCCATTTGTCCAGAGTTTGATCAACAGAGAAGGGTACCTTGGCTGCAGTACGGAGGATGAGGTACCAGCGCCCGGATCGATCCAGACAAGTCGAAAGGCTCATAATGATATTTATGATTGAACTGATAACAAAAAAAGCTAATTAAGCAAAAAAAAAAAATAATGACAGTGGCATATTTGTTAAAACAATAAGCTGCAAGACAAATATTACTCATTCACTCGTTAACAGTGACAAAGCTAGAATTAGAGCAATGGTGGTGCCAAATATACAACTTAATTGATACTTTATCTTGATAGTTATGGGCTAAAGGTGGTGCACAAATGGTCAAAATACAACAATTAGCACTAAAAGTTTAATTTACCCTGGTGCTATGGCACCAAGCTAGCTCTACCTGCCATTGCCCCTGCTCGTTAATTCATATGTTTTTGCGAAAAGGAAAGAAAACAGTAATATCACAATCTGTCATTACTCATCTATTTATTGTACCCGGCTAGAGTGACTCATAGATACTCAACAGTTTTGCGGCAAACGTTGCTGAAAGAGAATCATTCAATCTATAATCAAGACAACAGAAAGCATAGATAGACATCAGGAACCACTAAATGATACAGATCAAGTTTACACCCAAGGACCCTATAACATAAAAGTAATATATGATAACAAGTAAATGTAAAGTGATTTGTAAGGAAATTTGGTGGCTTAAAAAGAAATCAAATACCTGAGGAGATTTGGGAGCTATATGTATTGCTTCATCGGCGTCCTCAAGCGCACCAGTGATATTCCCTAGTGCCAATCTAGCTTTGGACCTGCATAATTGCCACAAAATGACACATGCCAAACTTATGAACTCATTAGTCATTATACAAGTACAAATGCAATCCTCACACATAATTTAAAATCAGAGAACAAAACCTGCTGATGTACACCAGATGTAGACCACCGCGAGCATTGAGACAAATGGCCTACAAAACACACAAGCACAGCCTAGTTACGGTGAGATTACTAAAAACATTAAGCAACAAATGAAAAAAAAAACAGAGAGGCAAAGCACACTTGTCAGAATTGCGCTTTCTTACAGACCTCAGTTAAGAGAGCTTCCGCTTCGGCAGTGTTTCCCTCCTCGAGGGCAGCCTCCGCATTCTCACGCGCGGCGAGAACAGCGAGCCCCGCGGCCGCGTCAAACTCTGCCGCGCCGAGGACGTGCTCCAGGAGCTGCGCGCCGCGCGCCGCCGTGCCCACGTGTCCGAAAATGGCGGCACCCATTCCGGAGACGGAGGCGGCGACGTTGGGCCCCGCCCCGCAGCGGCCGAGGCACCCACAGGAGGCCACGTCGACGCGGGGCGGCGCGAGGCCCGCGAGCGCCGCCAGGACCTCGCGCCCGCCCTGCCGCGCGCACGTGCGGTTCGTGCACACCCGCACCTCCACTGCCCCCGATGCGCGAGGCGGGGGAGGAAGTCGGCGGCGAGGCGGCAGCCTTTGGAGAGTGGAGGCCATGGAGCAGGGGTGGTACGTTGTTGCGGTCACTCCCGCCACGGCCACCGCAATCGCTCCGTGTGGCCTCTGGGTTTCGCCACGGACTGATGGGAGCGCGATTTCTCCGCGAATGGCGTATTCTTCAGGGTTCCTTTTGAAATTATGTCAGTTCGTTATCGAACGGACGCATCCGGGATTCCAGGGTGGCCACTTTAGGACAAACACCCTCGCATTAGCCCATATTGTCGTATCGTTTCGTTCTCTCTCTCGAGGCAGGCAGGTTCAGCAGCACGGACGCCTCTTCGTCGCCTTGGTCCGCCACAGCGGGGAGGGCGCGCCCCCACCGTGTTCTCTACTCTGACCGGCAATCAGGGTGAGTTTTCACCATAGGAAGTCTCTCGCCGTATCCCTCGCGGCCGAGGGGTGGCGTCCCTTCCTATCCCGCCGTTCCGTCCATCCTTGATCTGATCGAATCGTAACTAGAATTACGTTGCACTGGTGTTAAATCTCGATGGTATCAGCTTTGCTTCCGGCCTGTTGATGCAACCGTGCAAGCCTTGTAGGTCGCAGTGTTGCCTCGCTTGTGTATGCGATGGAGCTCGCCATGTGTTCGATCAAATGTTTACAGGTGTGGTGTTAGGATTTCAGCCGCAGATTCCCCCCCTTTTTTTAAGCCTGTTATTGATCTTACAGGTAGAAAATGATGGCTGTATGTAGTGCGTGTAGTGTTCAGTTGTATGCTGGTACTTGCCATTGTTATTGTTCAGAAACTGGAAAGTGGCATACGGATTATTCTGATTACTGTTTCTTGGTGGATGTAGAACGATGCTGGGGGCGCGTGTGCATCTGAAGGGGTGGCAACAAGCAGCTGTTGCGTTTGGTTCTGCATTTGGGGCCTTGCTTGATCCTAGAAGAGCTGATCTTATCGCTGCTCTTGGGGAGACTACGGGGAAGCCAGCATTTGAACGTGTGCTACAGCGCATGAAGAACAGTGCAGAAGGCAGGGTAAGCTCATACTGTCCCCTCTATTATCATCAGACAGTTGTCCTAGGCCGTTTATATACCATAATTCCTTGTCGCTTCTGGTAATAGCAGATCTTGTGGGTCATATGCAGAATTACCCCGTCAGTGAAACAGATTTGTTTTTATCATGTCAGAAACAACTGCCAATACAATGATACTTGTTACTAGAATGCTTGTGAATTATCGTGTTGCCCCTATTATCTGGATGTTTTAGCAACCTAACGCAGTCAAGGATAAATAGGATTTTGCTACTGCCTTGTGATTCAGATAAAACACTTGTCAGAATTGCGCTTTCTTACAGACCTCAGTTAAGAGAGCTTCCGCTTCGGCAGCGTTTCCCTTCTCGAGGGCAGCCTCCGCCTTCCCACGCGCGGCGAGAACAGCGAGCCCCGCGGCCGCGTCAAACTCGTGCTCCAGGAGCTGCGCGCCGCGCGCCGCCATGCCCACGTGTCCGAAAATGGCGGCACCCATTCCGGAGACGGAGGCGGCGACGTTGGGCCCCGCCCCGCAGCGGCCGAGGCACCCACAGGAGGCCACGTCGACGCGGGGCGGCGCGAGGCCCGCGAGCGCCGCCAGGACCTCGCGCCCGCCCTGCCGCGCGCACGTGCGGTTCTTTAACTCCGTATTATTGTTGATTAAAATGAAGAAATAAAAAACATATAGCACAGGGAGATAAAACCTTTGCATAAAAATCAATAGCAATGAACAAAAAAAGAAAATGAAAGCAATCAGAAGATAAAGAAAAATGTTCCCTACATGGTGTAACAATTTCTCCCCAGATGAATGATATAGGCGGCATATCTCTCCAGGCACAAAAGGTGGTCCATATTCGTAGCTACGGGCTCCACCCCCAGAAAAGGAAGAAGCTAGCTCCTAAAAAAGGCAATACAAAGCACAATCATTTAACCACGAATAACTCGTATATGTGAGGATTCACATTAGACAGTCAACAAGGGAATTTAGCAAAATACCTCTGTGACTCTAGGAATTGTTGTTTGCTCAATGTAAACACAGAGTTGTGCAAGCATAAGCACCAAAACTGCTGGGACCTTCTCAATGTGTACAGGGTCCAGAGTACTTGAATCTTGTGAGAAACTCTTGCTTCTCCCAGAGAGCAAATGAAAATGTCCATCAAGTTTCTGAAAAAAATCTTGACAACCTTCTTGTACCCAATCAATAATCAAATCTCGCAGCTTTACAAGCAACTCTGTATTGCCATCTATAAGATGATGAAATTCCTAGAAGCAACAACATCAAAATGAAAACATCAAAACAGACATACCGAAACTGTACTCCATGATATTCATGTTGTTTGACAAGGTAACAAAACAGATGAATATTGAAAATATTCTGAAGCTTCCGAATATTTACCTGCAGGAGATCTATGCATCCTTGGGATACTTTTGTTTTACTTGTTTCCATAGTAATTTGCAGCTGTGACTCTTCTAACTTCTCATTTGATGTTGAATGTGTTTTGATCAGTGCATCTGTTCACCCATATACACCAGATGTTAGTTCTAGTGAACACCTTTTATTCATTTTCCTACTTCTACCATTACAATTCACAAATCAACTCTGAACTATAGTCCACGATGAATTAAGTTCTGAATCAAAACTGCACTCTAAAAAATAAGTATGGTTGAGGATAGAGGAGAGGGGACCTGATATTTCGCTTTGGAGGTGACGAAAGGCAGTTACTATGTGTTGCCTAATGATGTCTCGAGTGGTCTGATAGCAAAAAGATTGGCGCATTCAAAAGTAGTATCAAGAATAATCAAATATACACAATTGAGCGTAGAGGATAAGAAAAATAACACTGGTTCAAGGTCACAAAGAATCAACACACCAACTAATAGATTCTAGGCAGATGGTCTCTACTTGATTCTGGTAAGAATATACATATTGAGCGAAGAGAGAAATGCGTAACATTAAATATGACAGTTTAAGAGTATTTCAAAGACATACAAACCCATAAAGTTCCTGTCTTACTAGGTTATAATATATTGAATGGAACTTTTACAATGTACAGGTCAAACCTCTAAAGAAAAAGCTGGAAGTGCAGCCTCTGGTATAACTTCATCAATGGTGTTTGCGTCCTCCCACAAGGAACCTTTGATCATCCAAGAATAAAAGTATTAAATTGAAAGTTTGAAACAATGTAATAATCTTATCAAAAGTAATACCAAATTATTAATGAAAACTGTTAAGGCTCCATATGGCATAGAGGTAGCTTTTCGAAATCACTTTTTCCCTACCTTTGAATAAATATATATAAGTTCTTAGTTGTAAGAATATATTTGAACATAAAAGCAAAAAATCATAGTTGAACCCATAAGATACCAATCTCAATGCAAAACAGCTCATCGAAGCAATTGTAAACTGGCCCTAAAGGTAAATGCATCAGTGGCCCTCTCAGGTTAAGAATAATATCATTACAGAGTCTGTCCATAGATGTAATGCGCAAACTTTGAGTGACATGAATTTAAATATCAACAGTAACTGGCCAATAGAGGTTTACACTGTTGGTCTAAATATTCGGTAAACAAAAGTGCAATGGTGATACAACACAGAATACAGATAGAGTTCTTACATAGCATTGCCAGTAGATCAGTCGATGGAACTCTTTTTTTCAGATCCTCTCCGACTGTTTCATATCGACTTCATGCAAAAGAAAAGAAAAAATGTGTATATGTCATCAATTTTTAGTAGAAATGTTAGATAAAACAAGCAGCAGCGATCAAATGGGGAGTCAAAAACAGAAAAAGTGTGGATAAGACGTAATTATTCATGGTCGCAAAGAAGCTAATGGTTTGATGGCACAATTACAAAAGATAAGAACTCATCTTACTTCAAAAATAAAGCTTGAGCAAGTTCAATGAGACGCCTTTCTGAATCAGGAAATATTATTAAATAAGCACGGAATGTCTTTGAAATGTCACCAATTGAAGCCTGACAAAAATTAACAGACCAGACTATCAGATGATTAATCAAGAGGGTAGTAGGCAAACAAAATCATAAAACAAGTGTTAAATATAGGCTCTATTTTACAGTGTGAGCATCACTTCATAAATCAGAAAGTGATCTTTGCTCACAATACAGATAACACAACAGAAGTTGTGCAGGTCACAATTGGTTGAACGTCCACTGAAAACGAGATGGAAATTATTAAATTTTTTAATATTTTTGAACTCTAATATATACTCCCTCCGATTCTTTATATGTGTCGTTCTAGCGACCGGGGAAGAAACCAATGTGCTGGCCGACACAAGTGAACTTGACCCTGCTACCCCTCGTTAAACCTGCCGCTGCTTTCGATGGCCACCCACTGTTTCTCCTATCCCAGCTAATCTCGCCGCGTGCACCGCTCATGGCTGCTACGCCCCGCGGCCAGGAACAGTGAAGCCGACGCTGCTGCATCTCGCCGGGCGGCGGCAACTGGGACCCGCGTGGGCGGCGCGGCTGCATCTCGCCGAGCCGCCGCGACGGGACCATCGACGGCGGCGCGACTGCATCTCGCCGGACTGCCGCGACTGGGATCCGCGAGGACGGCGGGGCTGCATCTCGCGCGGGCCGCCGCGACGGGACCATCGACGGCGGCGCGACTGCATCTCGCCAGGCTGCCGCGACTGGGATCCGCGAGGACGGCGGGGCTGCATCTCGCGGGGGCCGCCGCGACGGGACCATCGACGGCGGCGCGACTGCATCTCGCCGGGCTGCCGCGACTGGGATCCGCGAGGACGGCGGGGCTGCATCTCGCGCGGGCCGCCGCGACGGGACCATCGACGGCGGCGCGACTGCGTCTCGCCGGGCTGCCACGACTGGGACCCGCGAGGACGACGGGGCTGCATCTCGCGCGGGCCGCCGCTATTGGGACCAGCGAGGCCAGCGGAGTTGCATCTGGCTGCGCCACCGCGACTGGGACAAGCGAGGGCGGCGGGACGTCATCCCGCCAGGCCGCCGCGGATCCACCGCGCTTGGCCGGTGCGGTCCCGTCGTCAAGCTCGACGGCACGCCGCCGTCTGCTACCGCGAGCAGCGCCGCAGGCTGGGCGGGCAGCAACCATCGGGCGGCGTCGACAAGCTGCTGCGAACCCATCCCGCCGGGCAGCGTTGACCCTTCCGCGCCGCGGGCGACCCCATCCGCCATCGGCCGACCGGCGGCAGGGCAAGCGCACCTTCGTCCGCGAGTTGGAGAAAGTGGACGCAGACGGCGCGGAGCTTCACGTCCGACAGTAACCATCGGGCGGCGCCCCCAGGCCGCCGCGGACGGACATCCCGCCGGGCAGCGTTGACCCTTCCGCGCCGCGGGTGACCCCATCCGCCATCGGCCGACCGGCGGCAGGGCAAGCGCACCTTCGTCCGCGAGTTGGAGAAAGTGGACGCAGACGGCGCGGAGCTTCACGTCCGACAGTAACCATCGGGCGGCGCCCCCAGGCCGCCGCGGACAGCGGACCCATCCCGGCGGGCTGCTTTGGCACTTCCATGACGGCGCCATGGCGGTCGATTGCGACCTGCGCGGGACGGGCGGCCGAGGCCATGCCTGAGATCTATTCGTGGGGGAGGGCTGCGGGCTTGTTGATGGAGCCGGTGATGGAGGAGGTGATGGATGGGGGAGTACTAGTTGCCTCTTGCCTGGTTGGGCTAGGTGAAACGGCGGTGTGGGTGGGAGGACCGGGGATGCGCATTGATCAGGGGTAGCAGAGGAAGTTTGCAAGTTGCGTCTTCTTGGAAACCGAGAACGACAGTTAATTTGGCAAAAATTGAGAACGCCAGGACGACACATATAGAGAAACGGAGGGAGTACCTGTGTAGGCTCATTCTGGAGATTCAAAAGGCAGTCTTCTAACTTCTCGAGTAGATTTGATTTTAGGTTGTCAACCTGTTGAATGGTAGGGGAAAGATGAAGATATACAGAAAATAAGAGCAATACTTGTGAATAGTAGTTCGGTACAAGACAAAGAGAAACTCTAACATAGCATCTCAAGTCACCTCATAAAATTGCAACTATCAGTGATAAAATGCATACCGGATAGTTCAGTTGTTTGAGAAGTACTACAGCTTCTGCTCTTGCTTCAATGGGCTCAGAATCAGAGTATAACTTTTCCTACAAATTTATGAGAGAATTAAAAATAAAGACAAGGAAGAATATGATTATATGTAATGAGCCATAAGTAGTAGACGCATTTGAGCAACTAATTATTAGGTCGTTCCTGCAAATCTGAGTCCAACAACAACAACAACAACAACAACAACAAAGCCTTTTTGTCCCAAGCAAGTTGGGGTAGGCTAGAGATGAAACCTGCAGGAACCAACAAGAGAGGCAAAACCAACCAAAACGAGAAAGGGGAAAACAGGATGGAAGAGAAAGAAGAGAGAAAAAAAAAGAAAAAAGAGTGAAAGAAAAAAGAAAAAAAAGAAAAAAGTTTTTTTTTTAAAAAAAGGAGGGTTTTTTTAAAAAGATTAAAAAAAGAGAAATCAAGGTTCCGGCACGTGGATTGCTTTCTTCCACTCTCTCCTATCCATAGCTAACTCCTCAGCAATATTCCAGTCCTTCAGGTCTCTCTTCACCGACTCTGCCCATGTCAAAGGTGGTCGACCTCTGCCTCTCTTCATATTTTCTCTTCATATTTTCGGGACGACGTATTATCCCACTACGTACAGGCGCCTCCTCCGGTCTTCGTTGCACATGCCCAAACCATCTCAAGCGATGTTGAACAATCTTCTCCTCAATTGGTGCCACCCCTAATCTCTCACGTATGTCGTCATTCCGGACTCGATCCCTTCTTGTGTGGCCACATATCCATCACAACATACGCATCTCTGCTACACTGAGTTGCTGGATATGCTTTCTTTTAGTTGGCCAACATTCTGCTCCATACAGCATAGCAGGTCGGATCGCTCGGATCGCTGTCATGTAGAATTTGCCTTTTAGCTTTTGTGGCACTTTAGTGTCGCAAAGGACACCTGTAGCTTGACGCCACTTCAACCATCCAGCTTTAATTCTATGATTGACATCGTCATCGATATCTCCATCTTTATGTAGCATCGATCCCAAGTAACGAAAGGTGTCTTTCTTGGGTACTACTTGACCATCGAGGCTGACATCTCCATCCTCCTGCCCCGTAGCACTGAAGTT
The DNA here is from genome assembly GCA_012490785.1 of Eragrostis nindensis. Lineage (NCBI taxonomy): Eukaryota > Viridiplantae > Streptophyta > Magnoliopsida > Poales > Poaceae > Eragrostis > Eragrostis nindensis. Next base: position 190,592 of record JAAXCT010001259.1, read on the forward strand.
ACACTTCATGTATTCTGTTTTAGACCTACTTAGCCTAAAACCTTTTGACTCCAGAGTGTGCCTCCACATATCCAGCTTCTCAGCAACACCACTCCTGCTCTCGTCAACTAGGACCACGTCATCTGCGAAGAGCATACACCAAGGGATATCACCTTGTATATCTCTTGTGATCTCATCTATCACCAGAGCAAAGAGGTAAGGGCTCAAAGCCGACCCTTGGTGTAGCCCAACATGAATCGGAAAGTCAGATGTGTCCCCACCACTTGTTTGAACACTTGTCACAACATTATTGTACATATCTTTAATTAGATTAATGTACTTAGTTGAGACTTTGTGTTTTTCCAGGGCCCACCACATGACATTCCTAGGCACTTTGTCATATGCCTTTTCCAGGTCAATGAAGACCATATGCAGGTTTTTCTTTTGTTCCCTGTATCTTTCCATTAGTTGCCTTAAGAGGAAAATTGCCTCCATAGTTGACCTTCCGGGCATGAAACCAAACTGATTTTTGGTCACACTCGTCATCTTCCTCAGGCGGTGCTCGATGACTCTCTCCCATAGCTTCATTGTATGGCTCACCAGCTTAATTCCACGGTAATTAGTACAACTTTGTATATCTCCTTTATTCTTGAAGATTGGTACTAATGTACTGCGCCTCCACTCTTCGGGCATTTTGTTTGTCCGAAAGATAAGGTTGAAGAGCTTAGTGAGCCATACTATCGCTATGTCTCCGAGACATCTCCAAACCTCAATGGGAATACTATCAGGGCCCATCGCCTTACCTACCTTCATCCTTTTTAACGCCTCCTTTACCTCATAATGTTGGATCCTTCGCACGAAACCTCTGTTGTTATCATCGAAGGACTCGTCCAACTCTAAGGCAGAGCTCTCAGTCTCCCCATTGAACAGTTTGTCGAAGTACTCTCTCCATCTGTTCTTGATCTCCTCATCCTTCACTAAGAGTTGATTCGCTTCATCCTTGATGCACTTGACTTGGTTGATATCCCTCGTCTTCTTCTCACGGATCTTGGCCATCTTATAGATGTCCTTCTCTCCCTCTTTTGTGTCCAAACGCTGGTATAGACCCTCGTAGGCCCGCCCCCGGGCTTTGCTGACAGCTTGCTTTGCAGTCTTCTTTGCTACCTTATACTTCTCCATGTTGTCTGCAGTCTTATCATTGTGCAGACGCTTGTAGCATTCTTTCTTCTCCTCTATAGCCTTCTGCACCTCCTCATTCCACCACCAAGTATCTTTAGCTTCCTTTCTGTTTCCTCTGGTCGTCCCAAACTCTTCTGAAGCCACCTTCCGGATGCAAGTCGCCATCTTCAACCACATGGTGTCTGCGTCCCCTTCTTCCGCCCAAGGGCCCTCCTTAATGACCCTCTCCTTGAAGGTTTGTGCCGCATCTCCTTTAACCTTCCACCACTTTGTTCTAGTGACTTTGGCATGCTTACTCCGTTGGAGACGAATTCTAAAACGGAAGTCAGCAACCACCAGCTTATGCTGAGGGACAACACACTCTCCAGGTATCACCTTGCAATCTAAGCAAGCATGTATGTCTTCTCTTCTAGAGAGGATAAAATCGATCTGGCTAGTGTGGTGGCCACTACTAAACGTCACTAGGTGGGATTCTCTCTTTTGGAAGGTGTTTGCTACAAACATGTTATAGGCTAGGGCAAAATTCAGGATCTCCTCTCCTTCTTGATTTCCTGTTACCAAAGCCGAAGCCCCCATGCACACCCTCGAAGTTCGTGTTAGATGTACCTACATGGCCATTGAGATCTCCTCCTATGAAGAGCTTCTCGCCAATTGGTACACTTCTAACTATGTCCTCTAGGCCTTCCCAAAACTCTCTTTTGGAGTTCTCGTTATGGCCTACTTGAGGGGCATACGCGCTGATAACATTGAGAACTAAATCCCCAATGACCAGCTTGACTAGGATGATTCAATCCCCTAGTCTCTTGACGTCTACCACCCCATCCTTAAGGCTCTTGTCGATCAACACACCGACTCCATTCTTGTTTGCAGCTGTCCCTGTGTACCACAACTTGAAACCTGTACCTTCTACCTCCTTAGCCTTCTGCCCCTTCCACTTAGTTTCTTGAACGCAAAGGATATTTACACGTCTCCTCACCGCAACGTCAACTATTTCTCGTAACTTACCGGTTAAGGACCCTACATTCCAGCTACCTAAACGAAACCTACGCGGCTCGGAGTCCAAAATGAACACAATTACCTGAAGGTGCTTTATAACTAAATCGATTGCCTCCTCTGATGCCTTTTTACATTCTTGAAAGGATGTATCACCATAGGCCTATAATACAGAAGTAAATGAACTAGCATGGTAAATAAGTGTTGACGGGAGTTTCCAACATGAGGAAATGAGATTAAGCTCAAGTATACCTCAAAAATCGGTTTTGCTCCAGTAAAAAACCTGACAGCATCTGCATATGCTTCCGTCTTGATGCATTTGTTAAGCCGAGTTGGCAGGTCATATATGAACTGAAAAGGAAGTTGATGGAAACTAACATTATCAAAGCTTGTCATGTTTGATCACATCTATGTGTCAGTTATAGAATTTACTGGAAGTACATATACTCTGAACAGGCGAAAAAGGTCATGCAGAATAAACAATTGACAAAGCCGTCTAGAACAATTGAACAAACATATTACTGCATAGCAGTCATGGTGTGATTTCTTGATTCATCTACATTTCATGTGATGTTCTAACGCCTAGTGGTCCAAAGCACAACAGGCAATTCCCAAATCTCAAGTGGGATAGGCTTCACAGCAGAGACTGAAAGTTGCTAGACTTGATAACCTTTGGATTATGCGGCGCATTACATAATTAACTTCTAAGCTTGGGGCTAAACTGTACAGAATAGCCATTTGGGCCTACCACAACATGGGCTGGCGTATCAAGATTAACACCAATATAGCAGTTAGGTTCAATTAATTGTTACGAGTCAAATCTGCATTTCATAAATTGATTGTGCAAAACTACAAATTGTTGGTTATTGGTAACAATAACAAACCGAGCAGGACGAATCATTAGTTCTACAATAACACTGTAAGCAGGACAGTATTTACTTGAACTTTCCGGAGGAGATTGCGCGTGCGGTGTAATTTCTCTATGTTTTCCCTTTTGTCAAAAAGAGATGTATTCACTGTGTCACTTTTTGATTGCACTGATGTTATCTGGCAAAGAGCAAACACACATTGGTTCAACCATGTAAAATGAGTCAAGAATACACAAAATGAGAAAAATGCATACCTTTGCAAGGAGCTGCTCCATATTTGCCTCCATCCCAACAATGTTAGTCTTCATCCTGCGGCAAAACCATAAATATGTAGAGGACTTCACAGCTTATTAATAAAAGAACTGCAAGCTACCAGTCAGGAAAACATTACCTTTTTATGGTGTCAGTCGCACTGATAAACTTGTTATAATTCTCATACACTAGCATCTGCAAGTCTGTGTCTAGGTTTTTTATCTCGGCAGCCATCTTCACATGCCTCTGGAGAAGATTTTCCAGATTTGATTGTTGCACCTAGAAACAGCAGGGGAAGTAAGCATTCTCCTATTTAATATCGAAAAAAAACAGAGTAACTCTGATTTCACATGCCACATGGCTCTATTTCTCTTAAATAAAAAATAGCTATGACGGATGGGTTGTGTGGTTTACCCCCAATAAACCTTGCCAATGTTCAGTGATGTCAAAAGAAACTGGCATATATTTTAAAAAGATGTAAAATTTTGGCACACACACAGCCTTACACACTAACGATCAGAATGCACGTAATCTAAGAACAGAACAGAAGTAACATGTCAGTCAATTTGATCTTTCTAATGAACCTATGCAAGATCCCAAATTGTGAGGATAAGCTACCAGATGAATTCCAATGATAGTACAGTAAACTAAAAACATAATGTACATTTGCATCCAGTATACAACAGAAAAGTTACAAAGTAAACAGATTAAGCACACAATGAGAGTAGTCCATACTGAATTACTGATAGAAGTGCTCCAAATCGAAATTACAGCATCATCTGTGTTCGGTAAAATTTCTTTGATTCGTGTTATGCATGGAACTCTATCATAGATATCACATCTTCAAGAGACAATAGTTATAATTACAATCATATACTAATGAAGCATCATTCAAAACTCAATTGCATGGCCTACACATACATCAGAAAATTTTGGAACTATCTCTATATACACAATAAACGACAAGGTACGTTTAAGATCAGTGTTTAACAGCAGTCACAGCAAATGCTATTTAGGCTCAGTCGATCTCCTCAAGACAAAAATGAAATGTGCATTGATCTGGTTAATTCCAGCAAAAGCTTAATAATTCGGAGGGTTATTACAGGTCACAGTCCATCACATTCCTATACAGTCTACCAAACATGTCCCAAACCATACGATCAGGCCCAAAAGCAGAGAGCTGGATCTGAGAGACCAGTGAGAGGGAGAGTGGGATCAGGCGCGAGCGCGAACCAGGACGTTCATATAAATCTCGGGATCGAAGGAGGTTGAGTTGATGGAGGTCGAGGGGAGACGCGGCCGTGGCAGTGGGGGAGAGCCGCGCCAGGGACGCCGGCGACGCGGGGGCTGCCGCGGACGCTGAGGGATCGGTGTTGTAGAAGCTGGCGAGGAGGTCCCGCGTGCGCCGGGCCTTCTCGTCCATTCCCGGCGGTGCAGCACCACCAGCTGTCGCCATGTCGGTGAGGCTTCGCGGCGGAGCTTGGAGTCGGACGACGGAGCGGGCGGAGGTTGTAGGAGTGGATCGGTGTGGTCAGAACAGAGAACGACGAGGGGGGGTCTTTTCGGAAGTTCTCTTTTCCTATGTGGGAAATGATGCAAGTTATTAGCACTGTAATATTTGACACGTGCAGGGTCTGAAGAAAATGCAAACAAGCTTTTTAGGCTAAACTAATGTTTGTGGTGCGTGCCAGTGCCATCCAATCTCAAATGTCAAACCCATTTTCTGCGTTTATTACGTATAATCGAAAAATTTGATAGAATAACCATTTGAAGAGTCCCTTACCCTACCTTTTTTCGGTTGAAACGGGAATGTCATTACATAGAAATGTACCAACAATCTTAAGTAAGATGATTGACATAGATAGACACTTACAAACAAAAATGAAACATAGGTCCGACGTCACTCTAAATTTTTATTGAGAAAAAGAGGCCCATCAAAACTTGTTAGACCGAGCCTCAATGGCGGAGGTGCAGCCCGGAAGCCACAGCCCCTACCGCAAGGAGGTGAATCAAAAAAATGCGACCACCCGGTCTCTTCATGCAAATTGTGGGATTCAAACCTCGGTTTGCTACATGAGAAACACAGCAAGTGACCAAGCAAGCTAAACCCGCTTCGCATAGACACTTACAAACACCAAATCACGGTATGCTTTGGTGTTGTTTGCAAATCGTTTGATCTGAGCACCATGGTATGCTTTTGTGTTGTTTGCAAGTTGTGGGCGAAAGCCACACGCGCGTTGCCCACAACATTAACATTGAGAGTTTCGCCTGCCACTTACGCCGACAGACCGTTACGCAGACAGATCTGAGGGCATCTTTCCTCCCTATCGGTGACCTTTAGGTGTCGGCAGGCAAAAGGGAGGCTGCCTCTCTGGCCATGAAATTTGTGGCTTCTTTAAAGTTTTTCGTCTCACATCAATAAAGTTAGCATTGTTTGAATTGATTGTGCAATCAAAAATATAATATACTTTAATATCAATGAAATTTCTCATTTCATGCATGTGCCCTGGCTTCTGCAACGATCGGGAGGCTTGCTCAAGCCTTGTCAGGCTCGATTCGGGTTAGTAGATTCCTTTTTTCTCTGTCAATCGGCCCTTTCCTTTAGATTCTCATCATCATCCTCTATTGTGCTCCATTCCATAGAGAATATGTGAACAAGTTTGCTAACACTAATTATCCACTATCGTTTCCCTCAAAAAAAAAACCATTCGTTATATAAGTCTTCAAAAGCAACAAAACATCAACATGTAAAGGACTATTGAAGATCAACACTCTAAATACTGTTTCGTGTGACTTGTAATGAGATGTGTCGTGCGTGTTAGCTTTCGGTGACTTTCCGGTCATTTTCTTGATCTCGACACAATGCCCTCACGATTTTGATCTTTTTCCCTCTAAATTTACAACGAACTACTGTTTCGTTGTGGTCATCGTAAACGGGACATACAGGAAGGTCAACGGAACAGAGAGCCACGAACACAGCCACGAACGACGGGGTTCACTCCGGATCCTGACAGAGGAGTAGCTTCCCCACGGGCACGCCCACCGACCCCAGACGCGAGTCCAAACTCCAACGCACCGGGCGGCGTCGCGTCAGCGCCAGCGGCCACGGCCGCCGCCCCAGCTCACACGTGCGCCGCCACCACGTGTCCCGCCGCACGGCATCTGTAAAGCCTTCCCGGCACCCGCCCCCGCGCTTTTATTCCCCACGACTCCGCCGCGCCTCCCCCTCATATGATGCGCGTCGCGCAGCTCCTCCTCTCCGCCACCAGCAGCCCGCCGAGACCCCCGCACCCACCGCCGCCACGGCGCCCTCTCCCTCCCGCGTCCTGGCGCCGTCCCCCGCCGCAGCGACGCCGCTCGCGGCGGAGCCCGACGGCGCGGGGGAGGAGGAGGAGGAGGAGCGGATGAAGGGGGCGCCAGGCGGCGGCGCGCTTGAGGGCCTCGTGGTCGGGAGCTACTGCCACGACGTGCTGCTCCGGGGCGGGCGCGTGGTCGGGGAGACGCTCGGCGGGGCCGCCGCCTTCGTGTCCAACGTGCTCGACGCCGTGTCGCCCCGTGCGGAGGAGGAGGGGATCGAGGCGCCGCTCGTCGTGGTGTCCAAGGTGGGGCACGACTTCGCCTACGCCTCCGCGCCGGCGCCGGCGCGGCACCCGCCGCTGCTGTGCGCCGCGCCCACCACCTCCTTCCACGCCCAGTTCTCCGACGCCGCCGCCTCGGCGCACGCGCCCGACCGGGAGCTCCGCCGCGTGTGCGCCTGCGACCCGATCTACCCCGCCGACCTCCCCGACCGCCGCTTCGCCTACGGCCTCGCCGTCGGCGTCGCCGGGGAGGTGCTGCCGGAGACGCTCGAGCGGATGATCTGGCTCTGCCGTGCGGTGCTCGTGGACGCGCAGGCGCTGATCCGGGCGTTCGACGGCGAGGGCGCCGTCCGGCACGTGACGCTCGAGGGGACACCGTACGCGCGGCTCCTCCCCCGGGTGGCGTTCCTCAAGGCCTCGTCGGAGGAGGCGCCATACATCGGGGTGGAGACGGCGAGGCGGCGGTGCTGCGTGATCGTGACGGAGGGAAAGGAAGGGTGTCGGCTGTACTGGGACGGTGGGGAGGCTCGCGTCACGCCGTTCCCCGCCGTGCAGGTGGATCCCACCGGCGCCGGAGACAGCTTTCTCGCGGGTTTCGCTGCCGGGCTGTTGTGGGGACTGTCAGCGACGGACGCCGCGCTGCTGGGAAACTTCTTCGGCGCCGCGGCCGTCTCGCATGTCGGCGTTCCCACCTTCCATGCCAAGATGCTGCAGGTATGCACCATTTCTACTACTCTACTTGTTAAGCTCCTTGAATGCTCGAGTTAGAAATAAGTATTCTGTTAAGAGGTGATGAATAAAGTCCTCGACCAATTTGTTAAATGCGTCGCAATTAGAAGCAAGATCGTAGATTTAACAAGCTCCAGCAGCCTGCATCGCGAACAATGACTCAGATTTTGATCATCATGAACATGGCCCTGGAAAACTTGGTTTGAAATTTTCAAATGTACAATTCTTTTGATACTGAAAAGAGCAAAATAACTCACAACCGGTTGTGTCCCTTTCGGGTTGAAGGATAGAGCCAATCTTGTACTTTCAGGCCGCAGCAGCCATCAGGCGGAATCAGAACAATGTACATTTCAAACGCGAAGATTCGCCTCACTAGTTATGATTCTTCTATTTGCAGTATATCTACAGAACCTATTCGCTGGCAGCATTAACACAGATCTTGACCCATCACTTCACATTGATTTATGTGGATGGCGTTTAGGTCGCTTTTTTGTGACATGGTTGGCTAAAGGAACATATTCTTACAGCCATGATGTTGACATCTCCTTTTTGGTTGATGATAAGTTCATTTTCATTTGGACACCCATGTAGTAGCCTTTGAATTTGTGTTCTGTTTCTAGGTTAACAATCTTGATTTTTGGTCGAACAGTATGCTACTATTATCTATGTAGTTAGCTGGACTTGTTGCTCGACAATTGAATCATGTAGTCCATTTATAGTTTTATTGTTTGTGGCACATTTATAATTGTAACAATCAGTTTTCAACCGAATATTTATTTGCTCCAGTTGGCTGCAGGCTGTAAAAACAATACTTGAAGGGAAGGTGAAACATTGTAACCCATGTATCAATGGCACCACTTTCAACTTCGAGAGGTCAAATATGCACGATGAGCTACATACATCTCTCCAAGAGGTGGCAATGCTCATGTCTGAGAAGCAAGAAATTGATCCTGCCAACGGCATTGGCGATATTTGTTCAAGATAGGAACTGATTTCACGGTGAAGCAGTCGACGCCAAACTGAAGTTTATGACAAAATAATGCAGAAGTGCGGTCCATATTTCACATTAGGCAACAAGTGGGGCGAGTTTGTGCATACGCAATCTCCAGATTCCATTACTATGATGCTCATGATCGATTTATATATGATGCTAACAGCTGATGAGAAAATGAAGAAGTGATCATCAGCTGATTTACGCCGCTTGTATGCATCCTGATAGATCAATCTGTTCTGTTGAGCTTCATCGCGTGCGCGCGGTTAGGCTTTTTTTTCTCAACCAACGACCGCTTGCCTGAACTGGACCAGTAAAGGCGTGTGACATACTAGTACTCATTAGATGAAGCCCGGCTCACATGATAAGTTAACAGTGTGCAACCTGGATTCTATTCTAGTAAACATCTGATCATCGAGAACGCAACAAAATACAAAAGCGCCATCGTAAAATAATACCCATGATCATATTCACAACCACTCTGATCATTTTTAAGTGTACAGATAGACCATGTTGGGCAATATTACACAATTCTTCGCTGAGGCCAAACGATGGTACTACAATCTAAAAGATTACTCAAGCAATTAATTAATTAGGTATCTTGCTTACACAAAGCCAGAACCTTTCCAATTTGCGGTACATGGCAATAGATATCCAATGCCACACCTCTTGGCTATTTCTTGCCATTCTTCCCTTGCCGCAAGCAATATGTTACAAAAATACACTACCCAGCGAAGGCGAGGTCTCATCACAAGATTGCTTGTCCTCACATATAACTATCTCGGTGAGGAAAGAAGCTCGGAATAGCGCCGCTTTGCTGGAGGGAGCACCAAGAATTCGATTTGGATCTTTTTGAGAGCCTGGATAAAATGAAGCTATTTCGCATGATGCTTGATAGCGTGCAAAGTAAACAAATTACTAGAGAAAAACAAGTCCTTACCACAGCATTGCTAGAACTGATTCTTACATAAAACCACTTTCCAAGCATATGTTTTCTAGCTGTTGCTGTAGAGAAGGCGTTCAGAAGCAAGAGCTAAACAAAACATGATCAAACATATGAATTTGTTGTACAAGGTGCTTACAGTTGGGCATCATTAGCTGTTCTTTTCGATTTGTGCTTTGACTTCTTCTCTTTTTTCTTATGCCTGTACAGATGAACAAATAACGAATGAGTATGATGAGTAATAATATCCATACAAGACATCCTCGGAAAGAGAGAGCCTACTCATCATGTGAGCTCGGATCCAAACAATGTTTCAGCTTGCGGTCAATGTGCTGACAAACTATGGTGTCAACACTCATGTCTTTAACAGTAGGTATTTTAAGCTGGTCAACCTGCAAAGAATACAGAACAAATGGCACATGTAGGCTATCACCCTGTTCGGCTGGTAGAGAATCGGCTGGCTGCTGCTGGTTGGTAAAGGGAAGAATCATCAGCCATAACAGTCTTTATGAGAGGAAGAAGCACCAGCTCCAGCCAAAAATGTTACAGCCGAACAGGCCCTATAAAAATTGTACACGATAATATTTTATGCAAATCTGCCCCATCCAGATGGTTACCAAAAATAAAGAGCACAAGTGGCATGTCAGAAAAGTCTTCTGTTATCACCAACCATATTAATGACGGAGTTAGCACTCACTGCTCAGTATTCATTTTATGTTGCCATCTACTAAGGAGTTAGCACTCACTACTAGTATTTCAGCACGGCTTTCCTTTACCATTGCGAATTCTCTTTTATAAAGTGGGCACACAAAAGTTTTGAGTCTTCAATAGATATTGGTGACTGGTGATACAACTCTACTGATCAGGGATCAACCATTAGAATCTGACTCGACGACAATGGGAGTTTCACCACACAGGTAGCCTTATCATGTAGAAGTCCAAATATACATGGTGTTCCAGAGATCATGGTTCATACACTCAACAACCAGTTATCATTGTTGAACAAATAAGAAAAAATTCAGTTATCATTGTTTCTGTTAGAAGTAATCCTTGTGTTTCTAGAATATAGTAGAATAAGCTGGTTGAGTGTTTCTGGAGTCTAGTAGAGTGTGTTCCGAAAACTAGTAGAAGTAGTACTGCAAATCGACCTACTGTAGCCCGCACGTTCTGGAACATATGAGAAGTAGCAGCCAGCCCCCACATGTACTATAAATAGCACCTAGTGTGCAATGTAATGAAGTGCCTCAGTTGCTAGCTGCTGTCCAGCAGCCCCCTGGATCCAACAGTTTCTAACCATACTACATACACAAAGTGTAACGTAGTTTAGTGAAGCATGATGGGAACTTTCGACCGTTGTAGGATATACGATTACACTAAATTTACTGCCCCAAGATAAGGAGAGAAAAAAAAAATCCTTACCAAGTAATTGATTGCATCCATTGACTGAATAACTGTTCCACAGGACAATCAGAATGTTGCCTTGAAAAGATACTTTCCAGGTATCTGTGAATATCAGTAAATTTTAGTAAAAGACAGGTAAATAAATAGAAAAAGCACAAAGCCCTGGCCTACTATGTTGCCAGTCCTAATAAAGCAGACCAAACGATCATGACCTTTCAAAATTGAGGACCCTGTGAACATCATTGGACTTGTACAAAGCAGCCAGTGCCAACTGCAAAAATGAAACCCATAATCCAATGACATCAAATTGAAACATGGATTGAGTAAGGAAACTTAATAAGTATGTATGTTCGACTTTCTAATGATATGCAAAATCAAAGCAGTAAATTCATGAAAGTGGTAATGATACGTAAATAATAGGAGTCAGTTTAAGGTTACCTGTCCAGGAGTATATAGAAGAGGTGCATCAGTCAACATCATTTTGTCAACCTGGGTTATCGCGGTATGATGCAACTCCTAAGTAAACAGAGGGTAAGCACAGACGTGTAAAAAGATGAGTTAATTTCACAAAACCACAACTAACTAAGCATTTCAGAATGTCATAATTATTTTGTTCTTCGCATGTACGACTAAACTAAGGGAGCATTTATGGTATAACCCAGCTTAGAAATTCACACTATTCCCCATCTCAATATCTCGTAGATGATTTTATCATCATTTTAAGTTTAACAAGCGTAAAAGGTGTACCTTTACTGAAAGGAATAAATATCCTATGACTCATGAAGGAAACAATACGAATTAAATATAGACAGTCTACACATTTCATGTTTTCTGTAGTGAGTACAGGGCCGGTCCTGAGATTACGGTGGCCCGGGGCGAACCGAAAAGTTGGGGCCCCTCTATACATAAAAGAAAATATTTATTTATATATATCTGCTTACAAGTAAGCAAAATGGTATATTAAAAATTATTCATATCAAATGATTTGTGTATATTACTATAAAATTTCTTTCAAAATATCTGGACAGGAAGTAAATGTTAAAAAAAAAATCCGCGACGTTTTTTATTTTTATCATATTAACTCACCTACTCATTTATAGTCTTTTTGTATTTTAGCTACATGATGCATACTTTTGAGTTGACATGATCTTGCTAAAAATTGGAAAATGAATTGATCAATATTAACTAATGGATCATGTATTCATGCCGTTAGCAAATACAATTAGCACAAGGACAGGACGTATACGTATCTGATGGCGCGACGGGACCGTTGCACTAGCGACTCGCCTGGATTGCAGCAGCGGCGGGGGCTGCAGAATCGATGTGTGCGCCGCCGCACAAGAGCTTTGCAATGCCAGACTAATTGACTGCTTTATAGTTGGGCTTATTAGATTTATTTTTTTTTAGAGTTGGGCTTATTAGATGATCGTGAGGCACTGGACGTGTTGACACAGGCCTTTGCGCTAGCCTTGTACGTAGCGTGCTGCTGCACAGCTCGGTTGGGTGAAGATGGGCCACACAGGCCTGTACCTCTATACGTACACATGCCAGGGAGGGGGCCCTTTGGATTCGGGGGCCCTGGGCGGCTGCCCCGCTGGCCCCCCCCTCAGGGCCGGGCCTGAGTACATCCTTGCCATCCAGCTCATTTCAACATCTAATCCATGATCCATCCACTACGCCATTGATGTTTTGATGGCCACAGATGAAATACAAACAGTGTAACCAAGATAATTCAACATCTGCCATTGCTACATACAAAATTCTTAGCGCGGTACTGCGGTAGTATATTAAGTAAGTTAATTTGAAAATTAATATTACAATATTAGTGTTAGTAACACCCATAGTACTGTCCAGACTGACTTCTGCATTTGTAAGATACTGCAATGATGCAATAGGAAATATTATGCAGATTACATAAGCTACTGTTATTTGAACATGTCAGTTGAAAGCAATACAGCAAACATTACCTTTAAATGTTGGAATGCACCATTACCTGCCCTGCAAAAATCCTTCATATAAAAACAAATGGCATTAGATAATGAAGACGGCACTAGAATAAGCTGAACTGCCACGAACTTATGACATTGAAAACCATGAACTTACTGAAAGAAGTTGAACTTATTGAATTACAGAACAAAAGTAATACATGAAACTTACCTCCAGATCATCAATAAATCCCTCAATGGATCGATATGGAGCATATACAATGAGATCAAAGTCTAAAGACTGGAAGTCAACAAAAACTTGATGTCATATTCTGGTTACTTGGAGACGTTGATCTTTTTTTTTTTTTTGAGGAAATCACACACCTTAAGAAGAATCATCTCATTATTAAGAATGATCTGGTGATCCTGCTGAATTCCTTTACCCAGTTCCTCAGCAGAAACATGATTTTCTTCCACTTTGCAAGAAGCATATACACATGTCAACCTGTCAAAAAATAAGCGGTTTACTTGAAATTTACTAAAGAAATATACTAAACATGAAAGGCCGTGATTATACAGGCATTGGACAGGATGCAACACACATTTCATATTTTTATCAAGACACACTTCGCATAATATGCTTATCTTAGCTAAGTATGAATACATGAGAAATCAATCTGTATGTTCTCAACTGTAGAACATATTTGGTATCATTGCTTCTTACATAATATGTTTTGGGTGATGCTCCATTACAGACCACTGTAGATAGAATCTCTTGAAATATATTATCGCTGTAGCCTGCAAAGCAATAAGCAACAATTAACACAGAATCTAAGCTAAAAAGGTGCTATCTTGAAAAAGGGTTCCTTTACCTGGATTTTATGAGGGAACTTGAATGCCGCACACACTTCCTGAATCTTCTGCTCATAAAAGACCCGTGTCAATTGCTCCTCCTCGTAAGAAAGAGGCTTTATATCCGTGCTCCCTTCAACTGATTTTATTTTATATAAAAAAACCAACAATCAACACTAACAGGACAGAATGCAAGTTCATATAAAATAAAACTAGAAGCTTTTGGTGCGAACCAAACACAAATACTCAAATTTGGAGCATCTGAATTGCGCGATATAAGTTCGAGAATAACCAATGATGCATACCATGACCAGGCGCAGGTTCCGGGTAGGAGAGCGAGCCGTCCACAGGGTCCACCTTCAAGCGCGTCGTCCCATACTTCACAAACAACACAAGAGGAACAATGAACACCTCAACCATCCATCCATTAGCTAACAATAATCTCAACTGCAGAACAAATAAAATCAGCAATGGTGGCCGTAGAGCCCAATCCGACCTGCACGAGGGTCTCCGCGGCCGGCTGGTTTGCCGCCGCCCACCTCTCCATCTGCAAAAAGCACACAACAAGGGCGCGCGGCACCGCGGCCAGAAATCAGAACAGGCTAGCGGCCGTGCCGAAGCGAAGCAGAGCAAATCCTGTACGTCAGGGGTGCGAGGGGAAGGTCGGGAGAATCACCAGATCCTGCGGCTGGAAGATCCACCTCTCCCGGTGCGTCGAGGTCCGGAAATCAGACATCTTTGCAATGCTCCTCCCCCCTCAGAGTCTTGCGCGGCCGATCAAGAGGCGAGGGGAGGGGGGAGCCCGCCACCTGGAGTGGAGATACTTGTGGATAGAATGGAGATGACACAGTAGCTCGCTCCAGTTTCGGCGCGAAGAGTAGCGGCTGCGGCAGCGAGGAGCGCGGCGGCGAGCACCGGGGGTGGTTTTGTGTGCGGTGGGGGAAGGAAGGAAGG